>JAQQAC010016209.1:20441375-20475646 GCA_029783875.1 Phataginus tricuspis
GGGGGGGCACGGGGAGGGCTGTACAGCTCAGAGAAGATGAGTAGTGATTCTATAGCATCTCACTACACTGATGGACAGTGACTGCAATCAGGTTGGTGGGGGGGACCTGATGAAGGGTGTAGTTTAATCACCATAATATTGCCCATGTAATTGTAGATTAATGATACCAAAATAAATAATAAAAAAAATCCTCAAGGATGAAAACAATATAAAATAAGTTGAGAATATTTTTTGTTCAAATTTCTTACTCAAATGAGGTCATTTAAGGCATAACATGGCTTTTTGGGGAAACTGTATCATTAAAACTATTTGTCCAGATGTATAAATATGTTTAAAACATTCTTCACATATTTTTTTTGCTTGTGTCTATGAAAGACAAAAAAAAAATCCTGAAAACCTAGTTAATATCGTTTATTAAGCTTGCCATGAAAACACAAACCAGATAAATGTCTTTCAATAAATTTCAAAAAGCATGGCACATAGTGGCTTGTTCAATGTATATTTTTTGGAGAAGGGATTGAGTTACCTATATTTGCTAACTACATTCATAGCCATTGGCCTTAATTATTTAAACAAAAAAATTAGAAGAACTTTTTATATTTTTAAGCAAATAAGACTAAAAATACAAGTGAATTTCCCAGTACCCTCAAACTAATCTGTGATTTACAGCAGAGTAAGGAAATTCAGAGGGTGATACAAATTTTCGTATACCCACTGCATACCATAGTGCCTTCAGAAAGAAGATATTCATTGTATGAACGAATAACACCTGAATAAGATATCAGAAAAAAGCAGCCAAAGATTGTGGCTCCTCAAGAGTCCAGCAAGACAATGGAACGCAACAAATTTAATAGTGGGTAAGTTAGATGTACTGTGGGAACACCTATGAGAAGTGTTTAAGTGAGAACGAATTTCAGAAACCTTGCCAGAGGAATACTGGCATGAGCTAAATTTTATTAGGTGTAATTAAAGAAGAAATTCTGAGAAAACAAAACAGTACATTTGAGAAACCATATTTGTTCACCATGGCTGTAGCAGATAATTTAGTAATCATCATGCAGAAGCTAATTTTTAAAAAAACTGTAAAAAGACATATTAGATATGACAATTTTGAGAACACTCTTAAACAGTGTCTGTGTTTTTTTTCTTAAATAACTATAGACTCAATTGTATTAAACCTATAAATCAAATGGGGAGAATTGACATATTTACTCTGATGAGTCTTCTAATCCATGAACATAGCATGTCTCTCCATTTACTCATATCTTTGATTTATTTGATCAGTGTTTTGTAGTTTCCTGCATACAGATCCTATACAGATTTTGTTAGTTATACACAATATGTTATTACACATCTGTAATAATACCCACTGTTTCGTTCCTGTTATCAGTAAATTTGGCCCTCTCCACTTTATGACTGTTATAAAGTTCATGGATTTTTTTTTAATGCACCAGCAATTGGTTTCATTGCTCTTCCCTATTGTTTAGTGTTTTCAATTTAATTAATTTCTGCTCTTGACTATCACTTTCCTTCTTGTTTTGGATTTACAGTTGACCCTTGAACAATGTGGGAGTTAGGGGTATTGATTCCCTGCATAGTTGAAAATTCATGTATAACTTTTGACTCCCCAAAAACTTAACTACTAATAGCCTACTGTTGACTGGAAGCCTTACCAATAAAGCTACAGAAAAAATGTGTT
This sequence comes from Phataginus tricuspis, assembly GCA_029783875.1. Classification (NCBI taxonomy): domain Eukaryota; kingdom Metazoa; phylum Chordata; class Mammalia; order Pholidota; family Manidae; genus Phataginus; species Phataginus tricuspis. The sequence goes on from JAQQAC010016209.1 coordinate 20,443,075, forward strand.
TTTTTCATATTGTCCCAAATCTCCAAAAAATTCTCAACATATTTATTGAAAAAAAATCCATGAGTAAGTGGACCTGTGCAGTTCAAACCTGTATTGTTCAAGGGTTAACTGTATTTTGTTCTTTTCTAGTTTCTTGAAGTGGGTGCTTAAGATAATTCATTTAAGATTTTCCCTCTTTCGTAATGCAAACATTTGGTTGCTATAAATTTCAAGCTCAGTTCTGTTTTAGCTCTGCCCCACAAATTTTGATATCTTGCATTCTCATTTCATTTGATCGTTTTTCTTTTCTTTCTTTTTACTTCTCTTTGAGACATATAAAATACTTAGATGTGTTTGTTTAATTTTTAAGTGTTTGGAGATTTTTCTGTTTCTTTCTATTACTGATTTCTAGTTTGATTCCATTGTGGTCAAAGAGAATGTGTGATTTTAATTCCTTTATATTTTCTGAGGTTAGTTTTATGGTCCAGGCTATGGCCTATCTTGGTATGTTTCTGTGGATTTGGAAAAAAAAAATGTGTCTTCTGCTGTTGGATGGAGTGTTCAAAAAATGTCAGTTATATTCTGTTGTTTAATGGTATTGTTCAATGAAATAATAAACCTGAAGCACATACTTCAGTAGGAGTTCTGGCAGGATGATTGAATTAAAAAGGTTTATTTTATATACCCTGCTTTGTTTTATAATTTGAAGTCTGATACATAGTTCATGACAGGAAGGCAGTTTACCATGATTGTAATATTCAGGCTCTAGTCTGAAATACTAAAACCAATATATACTTTCTTTTGCTTCTTCCATATCTTATCCTTACATTTAAAACATTTGTGTAATAATATACAATTACATAACAACAATCTCTGCATTTAATACATCTTTTGAGGAGATAAAACAAGAGGCTACAGTCAAGGTTGAACAGGATAACAAAATCATTTTGCCATGAAGTTTTCTACCATTCTAGTGGATATTGTCATTGGAAGCTAGGAAAATCATAAAGGAATTCATCTTTGTCTCCATTTAATGGATAGTATGTGTTATCTCCCTCCAAAATATGTATTTACACAAGATTAATTTTATTTGTAGCCAGAAATGGTTTATTTAGCATATCAAAGTAAACTAAATTATACCTAGATTGCTTTCAATAATCAATGCAGTTAAAATTAACTAAGCAAATATTAAATGAATGCGAGGATAAGAAATATTGAAAAGAAATATAATAGCTTTTGAGTCTTCAATATTTTGGGTTGGATAAAAAAGTTTTTAAGTTGACCAAGATAGTACATTTATAGAAAAATATTAAACAAAATGTGTCATTTATAACTTAGTTATAAATATATCTGGTACCTTTCTTTGGCTTTTGTAGTTTTCAAAGCAGTCAGCCAAAAACCAAAGGAAAGAAACTGCATTCTATTGTCATATCTCTTCCCATTTAAACATGAGCTTAATTACAAAGCTCCTCATGAAGTACTATAAAATACCCTGAAGGTTTTATTTGGGCTAAGGCAGGCCTATAAAACAGAAAAATCTGTAATAACTGTTTTTACATTAGCAGTACTGTTTATTAATATATGTAGTTGCAATCAGCCATCACTGAAGCTTTATTAAAATAAATTTGCAGTAATATACAAACTAAAGGGTAGTATATAAGCCTTCTTAATCAATTAGAGTTTATGTGGTCAATAAAACACACAGGATCACAACAGCACATTTCATTTCTTCTCTAGGAAATCAATATCCACAATAGAAAATAAATGTCAAATTGAAGTCTTGAATTTTGTGGTCATGAGGTATATTGGAAATAGCTCTGGGCAGGTACTCAAGGCAGAAGGGTTTTAATCCAATTTAGTCACTATCATTGACAGTGAAAAAGTAACACCTTTTTAAAGACTTGGTTTCTTTTCCGAATTTAATTCACGGTCTTGTTACTGAAGTGTCACTGAATGCACATTTCTAAGTGAGGACCACAGGATTTAACCTGTAGGAATAGACTCACTATAATTATTGCCTATAATCTTCCAAAGTCCTAGATCTACCAAGTTGTGGGATATTGTTATTGTTGCTAAACTCAACAATAGAATATTCATGAAAGCATGGTCAACATATAGAATTCTTATTACTTTGCTAATGTTAAAAGGTAAGAGTACAGAATTTCTGTAAACCTAAAGCCAAATATGTATTTCAACAATATATTTGACAAATATGGAATTAAGTATAAAAATATATTATTACTGCTGCCCATATATCTGACTACCTATTTCCTTATACATAACTGTGTGATATTATTTTGGGCTTACTCTTCTTTTTTACTTGGATTCCTTACCCTTATTTATATGATAAACCTATTCATCTTTAATACACAAATAAAAAAATCTAGGTTAATATTAAGATATTTGAGTGACTGAAAGCTTTGCTAATCTTATTCCTAATTGTTCAACAAAAGGAGTGCTTGAAACAAAAAATAAGAACATATTCTAAAACCAGAAGTATTTATATAACCTCCTATAATAACAGATGATTAAGACAAAAATATATTAATAGCTGATTTGATATCAACTATCCAAAGTGAATCTGTCTAATTGGGACAATAAAATTAACCATGAATACTCTTAATCTTTTTAAATATCAGCATATGCCCCATCTTAATAAATAAGTTCTTTTTGGCCTTAGTGATTGAAAAAGAGCCAAATTCAATCAATGTATCTTGAGTATCTTCAAATACTGGATATAGATAGATTTTTGTTGGTGATTATGTTCAAGGATGAGTCAACAAACAATAACTACAGAATGGGTTCTATGAGAATATACTATACCTGAAGTGAAGAGAAATAGTCTAGAAATAGTCATAAATACATATGCATGAAAATGATAGTAATATGTAAAAACAGTTTAGCATTCAGAGGAATTGAAATATACTCAAGTTGCCATTCAAGGATGGAAATTAAAAAAAAGTTATTCTCAGATTCCCAAGATTTCAGTAAACAACAACCAGGTACTGGTGCTAAGGAAGTTGATTGAAAATATTTTCAAAGGTCACCAGAAAACAAAAACAAAATAACAGCACAAGAATCAGAAAGTACAGTTGAAAAATGCTGGCAGTTATTAATAAAATCACCTTGAGTCTTTGACAGACTGATATATCCAACTGTCAACTTGACATATCTACTTGGATGTTTAATCAACATCTCACACACAATCCAACTAAATTCCTGAAATCCCCCTCAAAAACTTCATTTATAGCCTTTGCTATCTCAGTTAAAATAACTCCATCCTTCTAGTTGCTCAGATCAAAAACCTTGGATTCATCCTTGATGTCTCATACTTCACACCCCTCATATTATTAGCCAGAAGATCCTTTTGTTTCTATGTAGTAGATGTTGTGACATACCACCTGGACCCAGCTTCAGGACAGGATTTATCCCCCCCAGGTGCTAAATGCTGACAAAGAGCTCTCACCTACCAGCCCTCTTTAAGAACTGTCTCTCTTGAAGGAGTTAGCTTGCTCAAAGTCAGTCACCAAAAAATAGAGGGGCCTAAAGGCCTGCCTCCCTTGCCCCAACTCTGGATGGCTATGTAGTGCCATTCCAGCTTCAAAGCTCCCCTTTCAGTTGGATGAAGCCTTCATTCACACTGCATCACAGTCCAGGATCCCTTCTGTCAAAATATTGCTCCCCTACCTTCCTTCTGCAGGTAATGATGCCAAGAGCACAATAACCTTCATCTTAGAGCTTGTTTCTTGGAAAGCCCCACTTTCGATACTTGTGTTAGGAATGTTAGACAGACAGGAACGGTGTGGGGGAAGGGGAAGATAAGATCCAAGGAATAAAGCTGCCCAAACTCTGCCCAGGTAGGGGGTTCCATGTGAAGACAACAAAGGCTTTGCAAGGAGATAACTTCTTGTCTATGGAGACCAGGCCAAACAGGTCCCAACTAGGTCCCAATGCAGATGCAATCGAACAAAATTAAGAACCACCCAAACCACACCTCATCATAACCTCAATAAAATAAAATTGTGGTTTTGCCACACCCCTCCATGGGTTTTTCTGTGTGCATTCTGGGAAAAGACATGCACACCAAGAGGAATGGGTGTATGACTAGAGCTGTTAATAAAATAACCTCACCCTGTCAATCAAAGGAAGTGCCTCCCCGGCTAGGTCATGATAAATAGACCCTCCCCCTAAAAGTTCAGGGCCTTTGTCTACCTTCACTCTGGCCTGCTCCTCCCTTGGCCTGCCTTTGTCTACCTTGACTCTGGCCTGCTCCCTTGGAGTACATTCAAATAAAACTTTTGCTCTGTTTCACTATTGTGTCTGTCTTTCAATTCTCTGTTGCGGCAGGGACAAGGACCGAGGAGGATGAACTCAGCCCTTAAGAGTTGGGCTCAAAGTAGTCAGAGGAGCAAATACTAAGATAGGATCTTCAACTGTTCAGCTGGCAATGAGGATTCTATCACTTAATGGGAAGTAGAGTGCACATATTCACTGGAACAGTAACAGTGAAATTTTAAAAAGTTTTACTGGTTAACTAGGGTGATAGTCTAGTGAAAGGAACTGAACTGGTAGGTGTGATGATGTTTCAGGCATTTGAGAAAAATGAAGGGAATAGTTTCTATAAAGACAGTGGAAATAGATAATGCTAAACAGACACTTGGGGAAAAGCATAGTGGGTTTTTTTTGTTGTTGTTAAAAAAGTCTTTAAAAGGCTTATAGTGATTAATTGACAATTAAAACACAAGTGTAAAAACCAGAAAGCTTTCTGGAAAGCTTATAAAAAGCCTCTGTCTCCTATAGCTGGAGGGCAGCCAGGCCCAGGAATTACTCATAAAACTAGCAGTCCTCAAAGAAAGATTAAAATCCCAAAAAAGGAAAGCTCTACAAAACTAAGATGAATGGATGAACAAAATATAGTATATCCATACAATGGGATACATTTCAGAAAAAAAAAAAAACGAAGTCCCATACATGCCACAGCATGGATGAACCTTGAAAACATTATGGTAAATGACAGAAGCCAGCCACTAAGGACCATACCTTGTATTTTTGAATTTACATGAAACTTTTAGAAAAACCTAACTATAGATACAGAAAGCAGATGAATAGTTGCCTGGGGCTGGGAGTAGGAGTGGGGATTGACTGTAAATGAGAATATGGAAACTTTGAAGTGACTGAAGCATTCTTAAACTGAATTGCAGCAATAGGTTCACAACTGCACAGATTTACCAAAATCAATAAACACTTAAAATAGGTGGCATCAATATGCTAATTATACCTAAATGAATTTGAAAAAAAGAAAAGGAAATACAAAAAAAACAAGAAAATCAGAATGAGAGAGGTTAAATGTTAACACTGAGTGAATTTTCCCTGACTACCTTTTGCTGTATTAGTCATCCATCCTTTTTGCTCTCATATTTTATTTATCCATTCAAAAAATACTCATTGAGGACTACTACTACATATCAGATTTATGCTAGTTATTTGGAATACAAGGAGAACAAAGGTTTGATTTGTGCTCTAAAGGCATTTATAGACTAGTGTGGGAGACCTTTTAATAAAATCAGCCTGTATTGAACATTGTCATACATTCTCTAATACTAGTGTGCACAGGAGGTAAGGGAGACAAAGGAAGGGGTTTTAGAAAATACCTATACTATTTACCTGATTGAACACCTATTAAGCAGATTGTATATTTCAGTTTGTTATTAATGACACAACTTCAGTGTGGTGATGCATGGGAATTACTTTAGAAATAAAATTGTGCTTTATTTTTCTTGAGACCATTAGATAGAAGAATGATCTGAGAAATATGAAGCAAACTCCTCATGGATACATTATTATCTAGAGAGAGTTGTGTTATTTTTTATATCTATAAATTTATTTATATATTCATACATCATATCCACATATCCAAAATACTATAACATTCATTTAATTTATTGTGGCTTCACATTTCTTAGATTTCATCTTTATGGAACTCAACTAAGAACCAGGAGGTAAATAAATAGAAGATGATCCAGATCATTCCAAACAGGGCTACCACTTTCTGCACTACTACTGCCTCTTCTTTCATACCAGGCCTTTGCATTATAGTCTTATTTATTTAATGCAAAAATTTCAACAAGCTGCTCAGGTAATTTGTTTTTTTGTTCCATTTTGATTTTTAGTGCCCAGCACATAAGAAATAGGAGACTGTAAGTAGGCTGTAAGTGTAGGAACTGTTTAGAAAGTACTATAACAGCAGGAGTAAGGACAGTGTACAACAGGGTAGAATGGAGGAAGAATAAAGCACGAGAGGAGAGAAACCGTATGCCAGGATAGGATGGAGATGAGTGTTAATAATCAATATTTGTGTAATGCTTTTCAGCTTCGAAATTATTTGAAAATTTGTTGTCCATTTAATCCTCACAAATATCCTTTGAGGCAGAGATCATTATCTTCATTTCACAATTGATGGTTTAGGCCTCAGATTACCAGATATTGCACAGCCAAAAATAGGAGAGCAGTTTAGATCAAATGCAAGATAAGTATTCTGCCCAATTACACCCAATGAATACCCGTAAGTTGTTATGACAAGTTGAAAGGGGTCAATATTATATGTTTATAGAGCATAAAATCAATATTGCATATTGATTTCTAAAACATTCTGCTCTGATTTGCACATAAGCAGGTATATTTAGATACCTTAAAATTTTTCTTTCATTGAATAGCTCTTCTGCCATTATTTTATTGATAAACAAGGAAATTTGTCTGTTATAGAAATTTGAAGTAGTTATTCATAAAACCAAATAAAAGCCATGATGCTGCCTTTTTCATGATTCAGTAGTTTTACTTAATCTGGACCACTTCAATGGTCTTTTCCATTTTAACAAAACTCCCTTAGCAAAATATCAATATGGGCTATAACTCATTTTCTTCATCTCCCATGTCAATTTTCCCAATACAAAGCCTTTTGGTAATTGTGCTACAAAACAAAAGAGTTAACTCTGTCACAGCAGAAAGGTAAGCACATATATGTTTTTGTGCTAACTGTTTGATTAAAGATCATACATACAAACATACATACATCCGTAATAATTAGGATGTCGGATCTATCTGTAAACTGGAAAGAATTGTGACATTTCAAATAGAACAAAATCTATTACCCAATTTCCTTGCCTTTCTTAGATTCTGAATTCTTCCTTCTGTCTCTATCAATTACAGACGTCATTCCATGATACTATTAACTCAATCTATGTTAGAAATGCCCCTCTATACTTACAAGTTCCAGAAATTTTAATATACACAGTTTTCCTTTTATATTCCTTAGTATTCAACCCATCTTTTTTTCTCAATTCGTGAGGCACCTACATGGGAATTATTTTTATAGTTATACTCTTCTAACTCCTTTTGTTTCTTTTTTCAAATATTGAATATATGGCAAAAAAAGGGGAGATATATATTCATGAGAATCAAGGTAAGACCACAATTTTAACGCCTTTGTTGAACAAGTAGTGAGAATTAAAAATTTAACCAGATGGCTTTATTTGGGGTCCTCCTTACAGTAGGCAAAATGACTTAAAGATTATTATGATGACATTTTATGCAAATTACATTTTCACATTTTCTTAATGTGCATGTAATGATAGCTATTAAGTACTGCAGCTTAAAACAGACAATTATACCACCTGCCCCTCAACATGACCTGAAATGAAAAAAGACTACCATTTCAGATCAAAGATACACAGAAAGCACAGTCCCTCTTTGCTCTTGATACAACCTGAAAATAACACATATTCTAATAGCATATCATTTTCTCTTTCACTAAAACATCCTGTTATTCACCGTTTCCCAGATACATACAATGTTTTTAAGAGTATTTCTTTCCAGTTGTTATTACACCAGCAGATGTGTTTTGTCCCACACAATGTCCTTAAAAGTATAAATAGAATTACTCTAGTACTGTCCAGTTTATTCAGGTCTCTCCATTCTCTATTATACTTGTGATAGCTAGACACTCCAATCACGTGATCCCCTCTCCTGGTATTCATGCCCATATTGTAGCAGAGCCTGTGTGAAAAATAGGACACAGCAGACGTAATGGTATATCACTTCTGAGATTACATTATAAAAGACTGTGTGATGATTGATTCAAGATGGTGACATGAGAGGTGAGAAGGAGAACTCCTCCAAAAACCACATATAGTACGAAAGTATAGTGAATACAACTAATCCTAAAAGAGCAACAGGAAAGAAGGCTGCACCAGACTGCATACACCTGGAGAACAGAGCAGACCTCATGGAACAGGGTAACATACAAAAGCCTTGATCTGGCAGGACACAAGCCCTTCCCCCACACCAGCTCACTGGTGAGAGGAAAAGAAATGGAGCGGGGAGGGGGTGGAAGCTTAGGACTGCTGAACACCCAGCTGTGGAGATCAGCTTTGGGGTACAAACCTACATTGGATGGTGCTCTGGAGATTAGTGGGGTTGGAAAGATAAGACAGGTGGAATACTTGAGAGACTGAGATTCCATCCATTTGTGGAGGACAGGGACCCACACCTGGGTACTTTAAGACAAAGGAAAGGTGGGCGGTCTGAGAGGCTTCCTAGCAGCGAGAGGAATGCTAAAGGGGTGGGGTTTGCACTGAGCTTTCCACATGGGAGAGAAGGGATAGGTGGACAAGGTTGTCTGGGCACGCTCTACCCAGCAGGTCAGGAACTTTGAGGAGCTTCAGGTGCTCCATCCCCCTGGCTGGCTACTCAGCTCTGAGACCTCCCACTGTGATACACAAACTTCTGTGCCTACCTCCTGACCTGCTGGCACTGGCTCACAAACTGACAGTCACTGTGCTGGCCACAGGCCAGACAGAGTGAGGCCCCAATTATGACAGCTACAGATGCCAAGCACATAGGCTTATACCTGTGTGCTTGGCCCACTGGCTCTGGCACTGGAGACAGGCACTGCAGCCGGGAAGCAGAAAACAGTTCTTTCCTCCCCCAAGGCACCAGAACCGCTCCCCTGAAACCCCAACCTCACTGCAGGGGCTGAGCAATTCCAGAGACTACCACTTCTGGGGACTAGAGGGTGTCACAAAGAAATACAAAACGTCAAAGGAACCTGGTTCAGACCACAATCTCACAAACCCCAGAAAAAGGGACAAATGAAACTGAACTCACCAATCCTCCTGAAAGACAGTTCAAAATAAATATGATAAACATGTTCATGGAGGTAGAGAAAAATATTCAAGACCTCAGGAACGAATTTAGGGTGGAGATTCAATCATTAAGAAATTCCATATCTGAAATGCAACATACAATGGAGGGATTTAAAATCAGATTAAATGTAGCAGTAGACACGGTAAATTGGATAGAAATTAGAGAAGAGGAATACAAAGAAGCTGAGGTACAGAGATAAAAGAATGAAAGAATATTGAGAGAACTGTGTGACCAATCCAAACAGAACAATAGTCGCATTATAGGGGTACCAGAAGAAGAAGAGAGAGAAAAAGGAATAGAAAGTGTATTTGAAGAAATAACTGTTGAAAACTTCCCCAAGCTGGGGAAGGAAATAGTCTCTCGGACCATGGAGGCCCACAGGTCTCACAACACAAGGGACCCAAGGAGGACAACAGCAAGACATATAAAAATTAAAATGGCAAAGATCAAGGATAAAGACAGACTCTTAAAAGCAGTTAGAGAAAGAAAAAAGATCACATACAAAGGAAAACCCATCAGGCTATCATCAGGTTTCTCAACAGAAACCTTATAGGACAGAAGGGAGTAGCATGATATATTTAATGCAATGAAACAGAAGGGCCTCAAACCAAGAATACACTACCCATCAAGGTTATCATTTAAATTTGAAGGAGGGATTAAAAAATTTCCAGATAAGCAAAAGCTGAGAGAATTTACCTCCGACAAACCACCTCTACAGTGCATTTTGGAAGGACGGCTATAGATGGAAGTATTCCTAAGGTTAAATAGCTGTCACCAGGAGAAATAAAACCACAGCAAACTAGAACAATTAATTACTAAGCAGATACAAAATCAAATCAACAACCCCCAAAGTCAATCAAGGGATAGAAAAAGAGTACAGAATATGATACCTAATATATAATGAATGGAGGAGGAAGAAAAAGAAGGAAAAAAAAAGAACCTTTAGGTTGTGTTTGTAATAGCATTCTAAGAGAGTTAAATTAGACTGTTAGATAGTAAGGGAATTACCCTTGAGCCTTTGGTAACCATGAATCTAAAGACTGCAATGGCATACCTATCAGTAATCACCCTAAATGTAAATGCTCTGAATGCAACAATCAAAAGACAGAGAGTCACTGATTAGATAAAAAAACAAGACCCATCTATATGCTACCTACAAGTGACTAACTTCAAACCCAAAGACATACACAGACTAAAAGTGAAGGGGTGGAAAAATATATTTCATGGAACTTATACGGAGAAAAATGCAGGAGTTGCAGTATTTTGTATCAGACAAAATAGACTTCAAAACAAAGAAAGTCACAAGAGACAAAAAAAGACATTACATAATGATAAAGGGATTAGTTCAACAAGAGGACATAACTATTATAAATATCTATGTACCCAACACAGAATCACCTACATATGTGTAACAAATACTAACAGAATTAAAGGTAGAAATCGAATGCAATGCATTCATTTTAGGAGACTCAACACACCACTCACTCCACAGGACAGATCAACCAGACAGAAAATAAGTAAGGAAACAGAGGTACTGAACAACACATTAGAACAAATGGACCTAACAGACATCTACAGAACACTCCATCCAAAAGGAACAGGATACACATTCTTCTCAAGTGCACATGGAACATTCTCAAGAATAGATCATGTACTAGGCAACAAAAAGAGACTCAATAAATTTAAAAAGACTGAAATTATACCAACCAGCTTCTCAGATCACAAAGGTATAAAACTAGAAATAAATTACACAAAGAAAAGGAAAAATCCCACAAACACATGGGGGCTTAATAACATGCTAATAAATAATCAATGTATCAATGACCAAATAAAAACAGAGATCAAGCAATATATGGAGACAAATGACAACAATAATTCAACACCACAATATCTGTGGGATGCAACAAAGGCCAGGCTAAGAGGGAAGTATATTGCAATACAGGCCTACCTCAGGAAAGAAGAACAATCCCAAATTAACAGTTTAACTCACAATTAATGAAACTAGAAAAAGAAGAACAAATGAGACCCAAAGTCAATAGAAGGAGGGACATAATAAAGATTAGAGCATAAATAAATAAAATCGAGAAGAATAAAACAATAGAAAGAGTCAATGAAAGCAAGAGCTGGTTCTTCAAGAAAACAAACAAAATAGATAAACCCCTAGCCAGATGTATCAAGAAAAAAAGAGTCTACACACATAAACAGAATCAGAAATGAGAAAGGAAAAATCACTACGGACAACACAGAAATATAAAGAATTATGAGAGAATACACTGAAAAATTATACACTAACAAACTGGAAAACCTAGAAGAAATGGTCAACTTTCTAGAAAAATACAACCTTCCAAGACAGACACAGGAAGAAACAGAAAATCTGAATAGACCAATTACCAGCAAGGAAATTGAATTGGTTATCGAAAAAATACCTAAGAACAAAATCCCTGAACCAGATGGTTTCACTGATGAATTTTATCAAACATTTAGTGAAGACCTAATAAACCTCCTCCTTAAAGTTTTACAAAAAGTAGAAGAGGAGGAAACAAATGGACCTAATGGACATCTACAGAACACTCCATCCAGAAGCAACAGGATACACATTCTTCTCAAGTGCACATGGAATATTTTCAAGAAATGATCATCCTAAACTCATTCTATGAGGCCAGCATCACTCTAATATTAAAACCAGGCAAAGACCACAAAAAAGAAAATTACAGAACAATATCCCTGATGAACATAGATGCAAAAATACTCAACAAAATATTAGCAAACTAAATTGAAAAATACATCAAAAAGATCATCCATCATGATCAAGTTGGATTTATTCCAGGGATGCAAGGATGGTTCAACATTCAAAAATCCATCAACATCATCCACCACATCAAAGAAAGGACAAAAACCACAGGCTCATCTCCATAGATGCTGAAAAAGCATTTGACAAAATTCAACATCCATTCATGATTAAAACTCTCAACAAAATGGGTATAGAGGGCAAGTACCTCAACATAATAAAGGCCATATATGACAAACCCACAGCCAACATTATACTTAAGAGCGAGAGGCTGAAAGCTTTTCCTTTAAGATCGGGAAGAAGACAAGGATGCCCACTCTTCACACGTTTATTATTAGGAGTATTTTTATTTATTATTTCTTTATTTATTTTTTATTAAGGTATTATTGATATACATTCTTATGAAGGTTTCACATGAAAAAATAATGTGGTTACTACATTTACCCATATTATCAAGTCCCCACTCATACCCCAATGCAGTCACTGTCCATCAGTGTAGTAAGATGCCACCGATTCACTGTTTGCCTTCTCTGTGCAACACTGTTTTCCCTGTGATCCCCCACACCATGTGTACTAAACATAATACCTCACAATCCCCTTCTCCCACCCCCCACCTGCCCTTCCTCACCCCTCCCCTTTGGTAACCACTAGTTCCTTCTTGGAGTCTCTGAGTCTGCTGCTATTTTGTTCCTTCAGTTTTGCTGCATTGTTATACTCCACAAATGAGGGAAATCATTTGACACTTGTCTTTCTCTGCCTGACTTATTTCACTGAGCATAATATCCTCCAGCTCCATCCATGTTGTTGCAAATGGCAGGATTTGTTTCCTTCTTATGACTGAATGGTATTCCATTGTGTATATGTACCACTTCTTCTTTATCCATTCATCTACTGATGGACACTTAGGTTGCTTCCATTTCTTGGCTATTGTAAAAAGTGCTGCAATAAACATAGGGGTGCATATGTCTTTTTGAATCTGAGAAGTTGTATTCTTGGGTAAATTCCAAGGAGTGGGATTCCCGGGTCAAATGGTATTTGTATTTTTAGTTTTTTGAGGAACCTCCATATTGCTTTCCACAATGGTTGAACTAGCTTACATTCCCACCAACAGTGTAACAGGGTTCCCATTTCCCCTCATCCTCATTAGCATTTGTTGCTCTTAGACTTTTGGATGGTGGCTATCCTTACAATTGTGAGGTGATATCTCATTGTGGTTTTAATTTGCATTTCCGTGATGATTAGTGATGTGGAGCATCTTTTCATGTGTCTGTTGGTCCTCTGAATTTCTTCTTTGGAGAACTGTCTCTTCATATCCTCTGGCCATTTTTTAATTGGGTTATTTGCTTTTGGGTATTGAGGCATGTAAGTTCTTCATATATTTTGGATGTTAACCCCTTGTCAGATATGTCATTAACAAATATATTCTCCCATACTGTAGGATGCCTTTTTGTTCTGTTGATGGTGTCCTTTGCTGTACAGAAACTTGTTAGTTTGATGTAGTCCCATGAGTTCAGTTTTGCTTTTGTTTCCCTTCCTCGAGGAGATGCGTTCAGGAAGAAGTCACTCATGCTTATATTTAGGAGATTTTTGCCTATGTTTTCTAATAAAAGTTTTATGGTTTCATGGCTTACATTCAGGTCCATGGTCCATTTCGAGTTTACTTTTGTGTATGGACTTAAATAATAATCCAGTTTCATTCTCTTGCATGTAGCTGTCCAGTTTTGCCAACTCCAGCTGATGAAGAGGCTGTCATTTCCACATTGTATGTCCATGGCTTCTTTATCATATATTAATTCACCATATATGTTTGGGTTTATATCAGGGCTCTCTAGTCTGTTCCACTGGTGTATGGCTCTGTTCTTCGGCCAGTACCAAACTATCTTGAGTACTGTGGCTTGGTAGTAAAGCTTGAAGTTGGGGAGCATAATTCCCGCAGCTTTATTCTTCCTTATCAGGATTCCTTTGGCTACTCAGGGTTTTTGTGGTTACATACGAATTTTACAATGATTTTGTCTAGTTCGTTGAAAAATGCTGTTGGTATTTTGATAGGAATTGAATTGAATCTGTAGATTGCTTTAGGCAGGATGGCCAGTTTGACAATATTAATTCTTCCTATCCATGAGCACAGGATGTGTTTCCATTTACTGGTATCTTTAATTTCTCACATAAGTGTCTAGTAGTTTTCAGAGTATAGGTCGTTCACTTCCTTGGAGAGGTTTATTCCTCGGTACTTTTTTTTTTTTTTGATGCAACTGTGAATGGAATTGTTTTCCTGATTTCTGTCTCTGCTAGGTCATTGTTAGTGCATAGGAATACCACAGATTTCTACATATTAATTTTGTATCCTGTAACTTTGCAGAATTCAGATATTAGATCTAGTAATTTTGGAGTGGATTCTTTAGGGTTTTTTATGTACAATATCATGTCATCTGCAAACAGGGACAGTTTGACTTCTTCCTTGCCAATCTGGATGCCTTTTATTTCTTTGTGTTGTCTGATTGCCATGGCTGGGACCTCCAGTACTATGTTGAGTAGAAGTGGGGATGGGGGCATCCTTGTCTTGTTCCCAATCTTAAAGGAAAAGCTTTCAGCTTCTTGCTGTTAAGTATAATGTTGGCTGTGGGTTTGTCATATATGGCCTTTATTATGTTGAGGTACTTGCCCTCTGTACCCATTTTGTTGAGAGGTTTAATCATGAATGGATGTTGAATTTTGTCAAATGGTTTTTCACCATATATAGAGATGATCATGTGGTTTTTGTCCTTCTTTTTGTTGATGTGGTGGATGATGTTGATGGATTTTCAAATGTTGTACCATCCTTGCATCCCTGATATAAATCCAACTTGATCATGATGGATGATCCTTTTGATGTATTTTTGAATTCGGTTTGCTAATATTTTGTTGAGTATTTTTGCATCTATGTTCATCAGGAATATTAGTCTGTAGTTTTCTTTTTTTGTGTTGTCTTTGCCTGGTTTTGGTATTAGAGTGATGCTGGCCTCATAGAATGAGTTTGGAAGTATTCCCTCTTCTTCTACTCCTTGGAAAACTTTAATGAGGATGAGTATTAGGTCTTCACTAAATGTTTGATATAATTCAGCAGTGAAGCCACCTGGTCCAGGTGTTTTGTTCTTCAGTAGGTTTTTGATTACTAGTTCAACTTCATTGCTGGTAATTGGTCTGTTCAGATTTTCTGTTTCTTTCTGGGTCAGCCTTGGAAAGTTGTCTTTTTCTAGAAAGTTGTCCATTTCTTCTAGGTTATCCAGTTTGTTAGCATACAATTTTTCATAGTATTTTCTAATAGTTCTTTGTATTTCTGTGCTGTCCGTAGTGATTTTTCCTTTCTCATTTCTGATTCTGTTTATGTGAGTAGACTCTCTTTTTTTCTTGATAAGTCTCACTACGGGTTTATCTATTTTTTTTATTTTCTCGAAGAACCAGCACTTGCTTTCGCTGATCTTTCTATGGTTTTGTTTTTCTCAATTTTATTTATTTATGCTCCTATAATCTTTATTATGTCCCTCCTTCTTGGCATTGTGGGTCTCATTTGTTCTTCTTTTTCTAGTTTCATTCATTGTGAGTTTAGACTGCTCATATGGGATTGTTCTTCTTTCATGAGGTAGGCCTATATTGCAATATATTTTCCTCTAAGCATGGCCTTCACTGTGTCCCACAGATTTTGCAGTGTTGAATTATTGTTGTCATTTGTCTCCATATATTGCTTGATCTCTGTTTTTATTTGGTCATTGATCCATTGATTATTTAGGAGCATGTTATTAAGCCTCCATGTGTTTGTGGGATTTTTCATTTTCTTTGTGTAATTCTTTTCTAGTTTCATACCTTTGTGGTCTGAGAAACTGGTTGGTACAATTTCAATCTTTTTGAACTTACTGAGGCTCTTTTTGTGGCCTAGTAT
Source organism: Phataginus tricuspis (assembly GCA_029783875.1). Taxonomy (NCBI): domain Eukaryota; kingdom Metazoa; phylum Chordata; class Mammalia; order Pholidota; family Manidae; genus Phataginus; species Phataginus tricuspis. The sequence continues at coordinate 20,458,959 of JAQQAC010016209.1, forward strand.
ATGATCTATTTTTGAAAATGCTCCATGTGCACTTGAGAAGAATGTGTATTCTGCTGCTTTTGGGTGTAGACTTCTTTAGATGTCTGTTAGGTCCATCTCTTCTAATGTGTTGTTCAGTGCCTCTGTCTCCTTACTTATTTTCTTTCTGGTTGATCTGTCCTTCAGAGTGAGTGGTGTGTTGACATCTAGAATGAATGCATTGCATTCTATTTCCCCTTTTAATTCTCTAAGTATTTGTTTCACATATGTAGGTGCTCCTGTGTTGGGCGCATAGATATTTATAATGGTTATATCTTCTTGTTGGATTGACCCTTTTATCATTATGTAATGTCCTTGTTTGTCTCTTGTGACTTTCTTTGTTTTGAAGTCTATTTTGTCTGATATAAGTACTGCAAGTCCTGATTTTTTCTCCCTATTAGTTGCATGAAATATCTATTTCCATCCCTTCATTTTTATCCTGTGTATGTCTTTGGGTTTAAAATGATTCTCTTGAAGGCAGCATATAGATGGGTTTTGTTTTTTATCCATTTAGTGAATCTATGTCTTTTGATTGGTGCATTCAGTCCATTTACATTTAGGGTGATTATGGATAGGTATGTACTTATTGGCATTGCAGGCTTCAGATTCGTGGTTACCAAAAATTCAAGGTTAACTTCCTTACTGTCTAAGACTCTAAAGTAACTCGCTTAATATGCTATTACAAACACAATCTAAAGGTTCTTTTTTTTTCCTCCTGCTTTTTCTTCCTCCTCCGTTCTTTATTTATTAGGTATCATATTCTGTACTGTTTGTCTATCCTTGATTGACTTTGAGGATAGTGAATTTAATTTTGCACTTTCTTAGTAATTAGCTGTTCTATTTTCTTTACTGTGCTTTTATTACCTCTGGTGACAGCTATTAAACAATAGGAACACTTCCATCTATAGACGTCCCTCCAAAATACACTGTTGAGATGCTTTGTGGGAGGTAAATTCTCTCAGCTTTTGCTTATCTGGGAATTGTTTAATCCCTCCTTCAAATTTAAATGATAATCTTGCCTGATAAAGTAATCTTGGTTCAAGGCCCTTCTGCTTCATTGCATTAAATACATCATGCCACTCCCTTCTGGCCTGTAAGGTTTCTGCTGAGAAGTCTGATGATAGCCTTATGGGCTTTCCTATGTATGTGATCTTATTTCTCTTTCTGCCTGCTTTTAACTGTCTTTCCTTATCCTTGATCTTTGCCATTTTAATTACTATATGTCTTGATGTTGTCTTCCTTGGGTCCCTTGTGTTGGGAGATCTGTGCACCTCCATGCCCTGAGAGACTATCTCCTTCCCCCGATTGGGGAAGTTTTCAGCAATCACCTCCTCAAAGACACTTTCTATCCCTTTTTCTCTCTCTTCTTCTTCTGGTACCCCTATAATGCGAATATTGTTCCGTTTGGGTTGATCACACAGTTCTCTCAATATTCTTTCATTCTTAGAGATGGTTTTTTCTCTCTGTGCCTCAGCTTCTTTGTATTCCTCTTCTCTAGTTTCTATTTCATTTATCATCCCCTCCACCATAGCCAATTGGCTTTTAATACCGTCCATTGTGCTTTTCAATGATTGGATCTCCGACCATAATTCATTCCTGAGTTCTTGAATAACTTTCCATACCTCAATGAGCATGTTAATGATTTTTATTTTGAACTCCCTTTCAGGGAGAGTCATGAGGTCAATATTATTTAAATCTTTCTCAGGAGTTGTATTAATAATTTTACTCTGGACCAGGTTCCTTTTTTTGTTTTATATTTGTGTATGGCGCCCTCTAGTGCCCAGAAGCTCTACTCTCTGGAGCTGCTCAGCCCCTGAAACAATGTTGGGGGTTGCAGGGGAGTGGTATTGGTGCCTTGGGGGAGGAAAGGCCTGTTTCCTGGTTCCTGGCTGTTATGCCTGTCTCCCCTGCCTGAACCAGTGGGCCAAGCACCCAGGTATAAGCCTCTGTGCTTTGCGTTTTTACTTGCTGTAGACAGATCTTCCCTCTGGCTGGCCTAATGCCAGGGTAGGGTTTCCCAGTTCACAAGCCCGGTGGGGCGGGCCAGGAGAAAGGCGCAGTAGGCTGTCTATCATGGAATGGGTTCTTGGAGCTGTGTAGGCAGCCAGGGAGCTGGAGCACCTGAAGATCGTGAAAGCTCCCAACCTGCTGGGCAGGGTGCACCTGGACAATTTTGTCTACCTGTCCTTTCTCCTGAGCAGTAAGCTCTGTACAATTCTTGCCCTTTAGCAGCCCTCTTGCTAAGGACTTCTTTGTTAGGAATTCTCTCAGACTGCCTGCCTTTCTTTTGTCCCAGAGCAGCTGGATATGGATCTCTGCTTTCCACAAGCAGCTGGAACCTTAGTCTCTACAGGAATTCGGCCTGTCTTAGCTTTCTAAGCCCCTAATTACAAGAGTATCATGCAAGCACCATAAAATGTAGGTTTGTGCTCCCAGAGAAGATCTCCAGTTAGGTATTCAACAGTCCCAGGTCTCTACTCCCTCCCTGTTCCATTCCTCTTCCTCCTGCTGGTGAGCTCAGGTGAGAGAAGGGCTTGAATCACGCAGGGCCACAGCTTTAGTACATTACTCTTTTCTGTGAGGTCTGTTCTTGTCTCCAGGTGTATGCAGTTTGGTGCAGTCCTTTTTCCTGTTACTTTTTCAAGCATAGTTGTATTAGTTATATTTTCATATTATATGCGGTTTTAGGAGGAAGCCTCTGTCTCACCTTTCATGTCACCATATGTCTTATTTGCCCCCACTTTTTTTAAACATAATCCTGGAGGTCCTAGCCATAGCAATCAGACAACACAAAGAAATAAAAGGCATCCACATTGGCAGGGAAGAATTTAAAACTGTCCTTCTTTGCAGATGACATGATATTGTACATAAAAAAACAAAAGGAATCCACTCCAAAACTACTAGATCTAATATCTGAATTCAGCAAAGTTGTGGGATACAAAATTAATACGCAGTAATCTGTAGCATTCCTGTACACTCACAATGAACTAGCAGAAAGGGAAATCTGGAAAAGCAATTCCATTCATAATTGCATCAAAAAGAATAAAATACCTTGGAATAAACCTAACCAAGGAAGTGAAAGACCTATACTCTGAAAACTACAAGACACTCATGAGAGAAATTAAAGAAAATACCAATAAATGGAAACACATTCCGTGCTCCTGGATAGGAAGAATTAATATTGTCAAACTGGCCATCCTGCCTAAAGCAATCTACAGATTCAATGCAATTCCTATCAAAATACCAACAGCATTTTTCAATGAACTAGAGAAAATAATTTTAAAATTCATATGGAACCACAAAAGACCCTGAATAGCCAAAGCAATCCTGAGAAGGAAGAATAAAGCTGGGTGGATTATGCTCCCCAACTCCAAGCTCTACTACAAAGCCCAGTAATCAAGACAATTTGGTACTGGCACAAGAATAGACCCATAGACCAATGGAACAGACTGGAGAGCCAAGATATAAACCCAACCATATATGGTGAATTAATATATGATAAAGGAGCCATGGACATACAATGGGGAAATGATAGCCTCTTCAACAACTGCTGTTGGCAAAACTGGACAGCTACATGCAAGAGAATGAAACTGGATTATTCTTTGACCCCATACACAAAAGTAAACTCAAAATGGTTCAAAGACCTGAATGTAAGTCAGGAAACCATAAAACTCTTAGAGGAAAACATAGGCAAAAATCTCCTGAATATAAACATGAGCAACTTCTTCCTGAACGCATCTCCTTGAACAAGGGAAACAGAAGCAAAAATGAACACGTGGGACTACATCAAACTAGAAAGCTTTTGTACAGCAAAGAAAACCATCAACAGAACAAAAAGGCTTCCTATAGTATAGGAGAATATATTTGTAAATGACCTATCTGACAAGGGGTTAACATCCAAAATATATAAAGAACTTAAATGCCCCAACACCCAAAATGCAAATAAGCCTATTAAAAATGGGGATAGGATATGAACAGATAATTCCCCAAAGAAGAAATTCAGACGGCCAATAGGCACATGAAAAGATGCTCCACATCGCTTATTATCAGGGAAGTGCAAATTAAAACCACAATGAGATAACATCTGGCACCCGTTAGGATGGCCAACATAGAAGAGACTAAGAAGAACAAATGCTGGTGAGGATGTGGAGAAAAGGGAACTCTCCTACACTGCTGGTGGGAATGTAAAATAGTTCAACCACTGTGGAAAGCAGTATGGAGGTTCCTCAAAAAACTCAAAATACCATTTGACCCAGGAATTCCACTCCTAGGAATTTACCCTAAGAATGTAGCAGCCCAGTTTGAAAAAGACATATGCAGCCCTATGTTTACTGCAACACTCTACAATAGCCAAGAAATGGGAACAACCTAAGTGACCATAAGTAGATGAATGGATAAAGAAGAGGTGGTACGTAAACCCAATGGAATATTATTTAGCCATAAGTAAAGAAATCTTACCATTTGCAACAACATGGATGGAGCTAGAAGGTATTAAGCTCAGTGAAGTAAGCCAAGTGGAGAAAGGCAAGTACCAAATGATTTCACTCATCTGTGGAGCATAAGAACAAAGCAAAAACTGAAGGAACGAAACAGCAGCAGACTCACAGAACCCAAGAATGGACTAACAGTTTCCAAAGGGAAAGGGACTGGGGGTGAGGGTGGGAAGGGAGGGAGAAGGGGAATAAGGGGCATTACGATTAGCACACATAATATAGGGGGCTGGCATGGGGAAGGCAGTATAGCACAGAGAGGACAAGTAGTGACTCCATAGCATCTTACTATGCTGATGGACAGTGACTGTAATGGGGTATATGGTGGGGACTTACTGCCCATATGCTTTGCTGGAAATCAGCCAAGAATTTCTGCCTATCTTGACTAGTCTCACTAACATGTTCTGAGTTAATATGGTGGTCAATTGCTCTAAGCTGGCTTTGACTGGGGTGACTTGGGGGACTTGGATGTGCCCAAATGTCTTTCATCCTCCAGTAGACTAGGTCAGGAATGTTTTCATGGTAATGGCAGAAGTGTAAATGTGAATAAGCTAATATGCAAGCTCATTTCAAGTTTTTGCTTATATTACATATGTTAACACCAAACTGGCGAAACCAAGCTAAGGATGTGTGTGTGTGTGTATGTGTGTGTGGAGGGGGGACTATAAATACCATGGAAAAGTGCATGGACACAGACAGAGGTGAAACATTAGGACATCAGTGTAATCTACCACATATATGCATGCTCTGAAATATGTTAACAAATAAATAAATATAAGCAGCACACTTAAACTTCAAAAAGGCAATCTGTAATTACCTGTTCCTAAAGATGTCACCTTTGGAATGATTTATATTTCTTCGTTTCCAATTTTATATATAAATAAACTCAGTATCACAATTTGCCAAAATTGAGAATAAGTATGTATTCACTCTTGGTAATTGTTCTGGTCAAAAAGATCCCCTTGATATTAAATTTTCCTTGATTGTAAAATAAATAATGAGAATTTTGTATGGATTTATGATTAATTAAAAATAACAAAGACATAGTAGCCAATAGGTTTCCCAATAATATCTGGAATTCCAATTCTTCATTCTTTTGGGTTTTATTTTCCAGGAGAGATCTTTCTAAGGACATATAATATGTTCTGTCTCTTTTGGACTATGAGACAATCATTGGCAATGACAACACCTAATAAATCACCTAAGATGTTTTCTTTAATTAAGTAATTTGAGCTATTCTTATTGAGCACAGTATACCTGCCATTTTGCTGGTTGCTAGTTTTTTCAAGGACCAGCAAGAAAGACTTAGACATTCACCAAGTTTATAATTTAGTGGAAAATACAAACAAGAAATCAACATTTGCCATACAATGCAATATACTGTAATTATATACAAATGTCTATAGTGCTTAAGAGAACAGGAGAGCAACCGAAGCCAGACATGGAGAAAGTTTTCAAGAAGAGACTAAAATCTCAGTTTGAATTTGGTCATGAACAAGGACTCATGGGAAGGATGTTAGTTTCCTCCAGGCAGTAAATATTGAAAAAAGATATATTGGTTTATAAAGACTTTTAACATGTATAACAAACAGACCAGGTGATTTCTTGGAAATGAAGCATAAAGTCGAGAAAATAGTTAAGAAAAATGTATGATTTTATCGTTAGGGTAATTGCATTTATTATTCAGTAAGATAGAGATTTGTGAGGGGCTGTCCTGGTGGTAAAGATAACTTTATCATCTGGATGAGATTGGTTTAGGGTTCCTATAAGAAATCCAAGTGGGAATATCTATAAGACTATTGGCTTCTTGCACCTGAAGATGAAGGGAAAGCCCTAGGCTGGAGGCAAACACTTGGAAATGTTAGCTTATATGTTAGCTATGTGCCAGATAGCCATTGAAGTCCTAGGAGTAGTGGAATTGTCCAGAGACAGGGCTGTCTATCAAGCAAAAGAGCCTAGGAATGAAACCCACAGAACTCATTCAAGGGATGGGCAGAATAAAATTCATCTACAAGAGAAAATTTGGAACAACTGGAACTGTAGAAAGAAGACAGAATAATATGTTGTGATAAAAACTAAAGGAGAAGTGATCAACATTTTTAAATGCTTGTGTTTTACCAAATAAAGTCTGAAAATCTATGGACTTTATCAACAAGATGGCTATTAATATCCTTGACAAGAGTAATGGCAGTAGTGAGAATGGAAACTAGAATGTAATTGATTGAAAATAAGTGGATTTTTTTGAAGCAGAGACTTACAAGTGTATCTAACTTGTTCAATAAAGAAAGATAGAAAGAACATCATGAGAACAAGGGTGTTTTACTTTTTTTAATAACAGGAGAAACCTGCATGTTTTAAAACCCTGCTGATTTGTAAGGAAAAAGGTTAAAAACCCAAATGCTGAACAAAGTAAATAAGGTAACAATCTTTTAGAGAAATGAGAGCAGACAGGAGGCACAGCATGGAGGGAGAAATTAACCACATTAAAAATGATCATCATTCCATTGCCTCAGTAGTGAACTTGGAAAAGCATTTGTGTGAGGACAAAGGTGATTTTATGATTAATATAATTAATGAGGGCACCTAAAAGCACTTCACCAAGAGTCATGCAGAAGAAAATAGTGTCCATTGTCAGTACTATTAACCAACATTGCTTTGGAGGTAAAAACCGAAACAATTGGATAAAATAAATTAATTGGTTTATAGAAAATATTCAAAATGCTCTTGAGTGAAAAAAAGGGATGTTTTCCTGTAGAATAGCAATGTACTTCTCAACAGCAATAAAAGGAACGAGAAGACAATGAAACAAAAAGTCTGAGGGACAGTTATTTCAAATTGTGTTCAGCTAATAAACCATCCATCAAGGATGAAAAGAGAACAAAGATATTTTAGACATATAATAATTCATACCATTTTTCTCTCATGCTCTCATTTTCAGGAAACTATGCACATAAACAATGTAAGAAAGAAACTAGTGAACAGAAAGCCCAATGAAGGATAATAGTAACAATAATAATTCAAGACAAAGAGAAACTAGGAAATTATCTGATACATTTGCCTATACAGAAAAGAACACTGAGAAACATTTTACTGAGCTCATGGACTATTTAGGAAGGTTTAGCAAAAAGTACTTTGAAAAATAAGATGAGAAAAAGTGATATAGTATTATAAAAATGAAACAAAAGAAAAAAATATGATAATACTATTAAAAAGGTTCTGAGACTCAATTTCCAGTATGTGGAAGACAGAGTTCCTACACAGCACTAAGTAATTCTCAGACACCAGCTGGGTGTCCTACAATTCAACTCAATTCTGACACTATCTACCTGGAGACAACATCAGATGCCACAGGTTGAGGGCTCAGTCTAGCATGTCTGCCCCACCCTCTCTCCCCAGACCCTTCCAATTTCAGACCTTGGTCACAAGGCCAGGCTGTCACCTGTGCCTGGCTTGCTATAAATCAGAGATTCCTAAGACCCCTTCTTCATGTTAGACTAATTTGCTAGAACGGCTCACAGAGCTTAGAGAAACATTTTACTTACTAGATCATTGGTTTATTATAAAAGGATGTAACTCTGAAACAGTCACATAGAAGAAATACATAGGGCAAGGAATGGGGAAAGAGCACAGAGCACAGAGCTTCCATGCTCTCTCCAGGCACATCACTCTCCCCAAATTTCCACATGTCCACCAACCCAGATGCTCTCCAAACCCTGTTGGGTTTCCTATGGAGGCTTCATTGCAGTCATAATTGATTGTATCATTGGCCATTGGCAACTGATGCAACCTCCAGAACCCCCTTCCCTCCCTGGAGGTTTTGGGGTAATATTGGAAGTTCCAAATTGTATTCAATTGTATTCAGAACATTATTATCACCCTGAATCAAATGGTTGGTTTCCCTGGCAACCAGCCCCCATCCATAGGTTACCTAAAGCCTTTCTAAAAGTCACCTCGTTAACATAAAAAAAGACACCTTTATTGCTCTTACCACAAGAAATCCCAAGGGCTTTAGGAGCTCTGTGCCAGGAACTAGGCGGAAGAACAAATATATACCTATTATATATATATTATAAATCACAGTATCATAGTTATTATATGAGATGGTGGAGGCACAGGAGGCTGCCCTGGAGGACCCCTAGGATGGATGAGTGAAGCTTGGTATTAATAGACACCAGTGGAGAATCAAATGATGGATTACAAACAAAAAGACAGTTCTTGGTTATTATGCTCCAAGGGTTAATTCCAGTAGGCCTAGAATTGGCCTGAGATATTTTGCTTAAGTATGAGGTGTATCTGCATGGTACTGACCCATGGTCAATGAAACAGAATGATTAATAGTACTGTTCTGTAACCATGGGTCTGAGGCAAGTTTTAGCATGTTTTATGCCACCCTGCCAGCATTGTTTGTAAAATGAGATTGACGGTGTGAACCTGACTGATGGTTTACACATGATAACAGCAGCAATATTGATGGTTTTGCACACCAGCTCTGCCCCTGGTGTTGGTTATATAGCAATAACATGACTGGAAAGGTGTAAGAAGCTCTGGCCAATCCTCCATCTTGGGATCACTGGCTCCATGTAAATGTTGGGGATTCCAGATCCAAGTGATAAAGCAGGACCATTAAGGGAGGATAATTGGAACCTGCTTCCAACCTTTTCAATCCTTTGCTGTGAAGTAGTATGGGGTAAATGGTCGAATTTACAGAATTTTCCACCTGGCCTTAGTCTATTTACATATCAATGGGGGTTTACTGCTGCAGCCTCCAGTGGATCTGGAACAAGTGGTGGAGAGAAGATGGCCATTCTCTTGTCCCCTCCATTCCTGGTAGTAATTGGTCTGGCATCTGCCAGTCACCAAGGACCCACCCATGGAGTTCCTCCTGGAAGGGGCAGGCAGGAGAGTAGAGAGAGCGCTGTGGCTACAGAGGAATGGAGCAGGGAGCAGGTTTTGCTAGTGGGGACTGGGGAGAAAGGACTTGGGGAGCACGCACACCCTGCCTGGTAGGAACGGATGAAGCTGGGCCTGGCTAGTGAATTTGAGCGAGCTGTGAGCAATGAAAACGGTTTCTCCCAACCTGCCCTTCCCCTTGCCTTACTTCAGTTTCACTGGATTCATAGGGAAATTTGTTCTGGGAGGGGTACCCCCCCCCACCCCCAGAGCTACAGGCAACCTGTAGCTGTGATGCATACCCTGACTCTAAAGCTTTGACTTATAGTATTCCTTCTCTGCAATATATAGTAGATTTGTAAACCTTGTCCTGGGAGTCCTGTGATTCTTTAACGATAAATTTGTGTGACTACTCACCATTAACAGAGTTATAGAAAAGGGTATAATTATATGTAATTCTGTGCATGCCTATTTGAGAACTATGGGGAGGATGGCAGTGACAGGGTAACCTCAAAACTTCCTTTTGCTGACTCAGCTGCAGGGGTACTCTCTTGAATTGGAAGAAAATCCCTGTTTACCAGTTTTCAGAGAGGATTTTCTTTCTAAACTCCAGGTGAAAATTGAAAATATCAGTTATGTCTAGCCATTCGTGGTAATTGAAGGTGTTGTGGATTGGTGGCTGAATTTGAATGTGATGCCAGATTTCTGGTTCAACAGACTCGTCTTTGCAAATATTGGTAGAATATACTTTCTTGTCTCTTTCTATACATCTCAGGTCGCTTTTGACCATCTTAACTTATATCTTCCTTACCATCTTATGTATCTTCTTTGTTACCCATAACTTGTCCAAAGCCCTGTTGTGATTCATTATGCTTTTGAGCATGTGGGTGTTGGTTCAATGAGTCTGGTCTGGCCTTCCTGAGAGTTCTAGTTCATCTACATCTAGGCCAGTGACAGGGAGCAAATTTTGCCACCCCAAGATGTTTCTTCGGCATATTGATTATTTTAGGCTGATTATTTTTAAGAAACAGAAAACACAGGAAAAGCTCCAAAAACCAAGTAGAAACCATCCTTTTGTAAGACACCATACCAGGAAGGGGATGACTCTCAATCTCTAGAAATTAATCAGTTGAGAAGGAGTAAATTTAAAATCTACTTTACAACCTTACCCTTGTCGTACTTTGCCTGGTCACCTCTCATAACTGGCTCCCCCACCCCCAACATTTTCTTTTGTCTTTAGCTGAAGATGGCATTTAAGGTGATGTCTTCGGCCATTTCTGAGAGCTACTCAGTTTTCCTGAGTCACTCCCACGTATACAGGAGGTACATATGTTATCAAACTTTTGTTTTCCTCCTGTTAATCTGTCTTATGTCAACTTAATTATTAGACCAGCCAAAGAACATAGAAGGGAAGAAGGGAAAGCTTTTCTGAGCCTATACCAGATCTCAGAGGTCCTAATCTCAGATTATCAATGATTCTCTTTCTTCAACGGGAGTATCTCTGCTTTTAGCTGGGTCCATTCTTTCAAGAGGTAGCTACAAACTGTCCATGAATTTATATCTCTTTACTGCCTGACACCCTGAAGTGTATGGGTGTACTGGTCCTGGGTATTTATTTTCTACAGAAAAGAAAATTCTCATATCCTAACCCAACACTAATAAAGTGAAAACATATAACTAATTTTTTATATTCCTAGTGTGTAGATGTTTGAAGTTAGACATTCCTTCTCTGAAGACTTGCATAGCACCTTTTAGAGTATGCACATCAGACAACTTTTCTAGTGATGGTATATTAAAAAACAAGAGACTATTAAATAAAAGAACTTGACATGATTAAATTTTATATATCCATTCTTCTTTCAGCAGTTACCAGATTATTCTTTCAATGTGCAAGCATTTCATTTTAATTATCCCTATTTGAAAATTCTAATTTTGGAGAACAGAAAGGCATTTAATTATACATTTATTCTATTTCTCTAAGGTGTCTATAGGTGTTATCAAATTCATGTTCCAGAGTTACTCCAGGTGTATTACTAAAGGCTTTGAATCCTTCTGTAATACAGAAGTAACCGCACAGTGTAACTTACCTAAGCAGATGTGGCAAAGGGCTAGAGGCCCATGGTCTGGTTCTTCCAGATGGCTAAAGCCTTGCATTAGGCTTGTCAGCCAGTGGTAATGTCAGATTTCAAATTGGTTTCCAATTTCATGGGTTGAAGATTTACAGAAGTAGCAAAATACTAGTGATTTCAGTAATATAATAGTTCTTAAAACTCAATAGCCACTTGAAGATATTTTCTTGAGTTTCCTCATTTTGCACCCACAATGTAAAAGATAAAAATCAGTGCCATATCTGGCAGGGCTGACTATTCCTGTGTTATCGGCCAAACAGCCTTGAGCAAAGACAAAAATCACAGGAATCTCTTGGGTAAAGACTAATTATTGTTATACCCATGATACAGAAGATATTTGCAAATTTCTTTGTTTTTTTAGAACTATGGATGCCCCTATCTGAATCTGTAGGTTTTGTGTGTTGTCATTGAATCTAAAAAAACACTACATTGCAGAAACAGAAAATTGTTCTAGAAATTTCACTGTCAAGCCATAGAAAAATGTTCCAGAGTACCCTTGAGCTCTTTAATCTTTAATATATTCTCTGATGATTCTGGTGCTCCCTAGAGTTCCAATGGTCTGTATATAAATATTACATTTTTTTGCAGAGATTATTGATAAACCGCAAAGTCTTTGGGAGGGGTGCTCAAAATGGAAGGTGATCAGAACTGATTGTGCATGTAAGGTAATGTGTCCAAAGAGATGGCTCTCTGGCTGAAAGGCTGTTCATCAGCTGTTCCCCACCATCTAATTTCTTACAGTGCAACATAAGCACTGGAATCTTAGTGTCTCTTCAGTTACGTATTATTCAAATAATAACAGTAATGTTTCATTCATACTATGTTCCTATGCAGAGGGTTTTTTCCCCAATTATTAAATACACGTAACATAAAATTTACCATCTTAACCATTTTAAGTGTATAGTTCAGTGGTATTAAGTGCTTTCATATTGTTTTACAACCATCACCACCATCCATCTCCAGAATGCACCTTGTAAAACTAAAACTCTTTACCCATAAACAATGTTTTCAACCTCCAGTTTTGAAAGGCTGAATATATACAAATGGACAATGGGCAGACCATACATAAACATAGTTCTGATGCACAACCTGCAGCAACCAGTCTAGGAAATGAACTCATCTACAGTGACCAGCCCAGGAAGCTGGTCTGTTATCTTATTAGTCAGACTGGTAGGCATTCAGACCACTATCTCTATCCAGTCAGGGAGAGTATACCTGAAGGCTTCTCTTTTTTCCACTATAAAGCTTTCCCACTCTACCTGCTTTTGAGTTTTTGACAAAACTCAACTGATGGTGGCTGATCTCCCTGCTATAGCAAGCGCTGAATAAGTAGCCTTTGAGTGTTCTCATTTGGTTGGTATTCCTTTTTTCCAGTTTGAATAGGTTAAACAGCTGCTCTAACAAGAAGGTTTACAAGGACCAGCATGTTTGAACTTGTTCATAGAAAGGGTATGCTGGGTACCTTCATCTGCCACTAGGGCTCAAGGCAGCCCATCCACCACCAGAAAAAAATTTTTTTATCAAGATAGTTTTTCAAACATCCATTAGAGTTCCTCCAGGACCTATATGTGAAGTGAGTCAGAAAAAAAAAAAAAAATAGAAAGGGGCAAAGAGGAAGAAAAGAAGAAAGGAAGAAAAAATATGTAAGAGACAGAGAGAAGAGAGGAAAGAAGGAAAAAGGAAAAAGTTTGTCAGATCTTGGACAGTGTTTTTTCAGTATAAGCATTGACAACCAGTTGGCCTTTTGAATTAGAAAGCTGACTAGATACCAGAATTTTTTAGTAACAGAACATTAATTTTTGGATATAAACTCTAATCTCTGCCGTGAAAAATGAAAAGTTAATATCATAATGTACATTTATTTAATTTAGTTTGTTTCTTTTTTCCTGGCTGGCAAGTTACTTCAATTGTATTCAGAACATTAGAATTGGTAGGAGCTTTTGTTATGTCACAGCTTAGAAACCGACTATTAGAATTTGGAAAAAAAAAGAAAACTCAAAACCAATCCACCAACTACATGGAAAATCTCCTTATTATAATTTTCAATAAGAAAACCCTGCTTGGGGTGAAATTTCAATTAGAGATTAAAATTTAAAAAATCATCCAAAACTCATTAATATAGTGATGAAAAATTACAGACAGTTCTATTCTCACTTCTAGAATATGATGATGGAAATGGATTTAGGAATTAATGGACCTTTTTGCAAAGTTGTTTTGTAATAAAAACTGTATATAACTTGCTGGTTTTTTCCTTTTAAACATTTCCCTATGAGAAGATGGGAAAATGACGAAATAATGTCCATGTACAACTCCCACTTCCCCCAAAATTAGTAACAATAATGAAAAATAGAGACTGAAACACTATTACTAAAATAGAAAAAGGCTCCAATCACCATGTTGGGAGCATACACACCAAATACAATGCAATTTGGTCTCAGTTGAAAGAGGATACTGGAAGCTGATATAAAACTTTGTGTTGAGAAAATCTAGCAAAATTTGTTCTGAAGGACCTTGCTGGGCACCCTCAATATTGGAGGGCCTGAGGCGGTTTGGCTTGTAGGGTTTCTTTCCTGACCACATATCAACAGTGAAAGCAGCATAGAGGCTAAAAACCCAGGGCCGATCAGTACTAGTTTCTGAAGTCTGGAAACAAAACAACTTTGCACCTTTAAGTCAGAGATTTTTTTTTTAAATACATGCCCAGTAACATAATGAGATTCTATTACATACCCAGTAAAATGGCTAAAATATAAAGAATGACAAAACCAAGTATCAGTGGGGCTGGGGGGCAACCGTAATTTTTGTATATTGTTGGTGGGGGTGTGAAGAGGTACAATCATTTCAGGAAAAGTTCTGGCAGTTTGTTATAAAATTAACCATACATCTGTCATATGACACAGTACTTCTTACAGGTTATTTAGCCAAGAGAAATGAAAATGTATGTTCACCATAAGATGTAAAAATTGATCACAGTAGTTTTATTCATAAAAGCCAAAACTCTAAATATCCCAGGTGTCCATCCTATTAGAGAATGGAAAACCTGTGGTATATTCAGGTAATAGAATACCACTTAGCAATAAAAAGGAACAGTTCAGTGATATAACCAACAACATGGATGGATCTCAAAATTATTATGCTGAGTGAAAGAGGTCTTACATGAAAGAGTACATACTGATGGGGTTCAGGGTGGGCTGTCCCAAAACATGGCATATTGATTGGCATATTGATTATTTTGAATTAAAGTTATTGAAGAATTAGCTGGTGCAAGAACACTCTGACCCACTTGTGTGCCCCTGAAAGCAAAAAATAAGTTCCCCATGTGAAAGGTACCCTCATGGAACCTGAACAATAAAAGGCATCTTCATCACCAGAGCCTCAGAGGGAATTTAGGGCCAAGAAGACTATATAAACAAACTCTGTTACTTCATTAATTTGCTACCCCAAGCCCAAACCCTAAAATTGTCTTGTCTATTCTTCACAAATTTACTGTTTCTCTGTCTAAAAGATATAAAAGCTGTCTGCTTTGGTTAATTCTTTCAAACTCATATTTCTATGAGCTCCTATACATACAAACTAAATTTGTTTTTCTCCTGTTAGTCTGGCTTAAGTCAATTTAATTATTAAACGAGCCAAAAAACCTAGAGGGAGAGAAGTAAAAAGCTTTCCTTTATCCTACAATACTCTTTACCATATTATATTCTGCCTTGTATTCATAAGTGGTATAATATATACTGCATTATTCTACTTATATGATATTTTAGAACAGGCAAAACTAATGTACAGAGAAAACTAACAGAACATCATTTTTCTCTGGAAGGGTAAGGGCCAGGATTTTCTAGGAAGGGGCATGAGTGAACTTACTGCAGTTCTGTAATATATTATGCCTCAATAGAAGATTGGGTTATACAGGTGTATATACTTGTCAAAACTCAACAAATGTATATTTATGATTAAAATAAATTTCACTTCAAAAAGAGAAAACATGGCAAACAAATTTCACTTTAGTCAATGATAAATTTGCTGATATATTTAGAGGAAAGAGTATTAATATCTGAAAATCAATTTGAAATGCATAAAAAATAAGATGGATTAATGCATATACAGATGGATGGATAGACATGTGTGATTTTAAAAGTATAGTAAAATTTTAATACTAGAATTCAGGTGTTGAGAATATGGAAGTTCACTATAAAATTCTTTAAATTTTGCTGTAACTTAAAAATTTCTCATAATATTTGTAAAATATTCAGACATAAAATATAGGAAGACAAAGACCCCAGTAGAAAGGTACCAGGTGGCAATCTTCTTGCTGATCCTGAATGAATTAATGGCTAAACATGGAAAAGTAATAATCTGCTTCCAACCTCTGGGCTCAAATTTAAAGGTTTTGATCTTAAAATTTGTTTGCATCACCTGGAAGGGGAGTCAAGCAAATACCACTGAAAAGGTTCAGAATGAGCCTCCTTAAAATGTGCCACTTTGGCATGTGGGTTACTTTGAGCTGAAGTGAATCAAGGCCCAAAAAACTCAGGAAGAGCTTTTTACCTTCCCCTTAACTGCCTAAAAGAATTTATATATGTGGGGAAAATGGAACTTTCTGACCAGGATTACCACCTGGCCTTAATAGTGCCCATTGTGTATACAATAAGAGCATGTTTATACATTTATGAGATGTTTACCTGCAAGAGAGCCACTGGTCAGGCATGGGATTGCTGGTAAAAGGTAGGGGTGGAG
Source organism: Phataginus tricuspis (assembly GCA_029783875.1). Lineage (NCBI taxonomy): Eukaryota > Metazoa > Chordata > Mammalia > Pholidota > Manidae > Phataginus > Phataginus tricuspis. The sequence goes on from JAQQAC010016209.1 coordinate 20,475,220, forward strand.
GGGAAACACCCATTCTCTCCTCCCCTCCATTCCTGTCACATAATTGGTCAGGCGCCTGCCAGTCACTTGGGATGTGCCCACAGAGTTCTTCCTGGTGTGTGTTGGGGCCAGTGAGAACAGGGGAGAAAGAGAGCTTGGGAGCTGGGAGCTGGGTGGCCATACAAGAGGCGGCTCTGAGTGGTGCTGGGGGAAGAGTGGGGCAGTCTGGGTTTGGAGCAGAGAGAATGGGGTGGGAGCAAGGAAAGACTGAGCCGTGAAAATAAAACCCTCTAATTCCCAACTTCTCGCCTTGCCTTTCTTCAGTCTCAACGAATACATAGAGAACTTCCCCTGGGCAGGGAACCCCTCTTCTTGGAGCTACAATATAGTTCTTGTCAGAGATAACTCCAAAGAATATGGCCTAGTTGTGGTAAGCTGTGGAAAGCTC
>JAQQAC010016209.1:20475656-20527488 GCA_029783875.1 Phataginus tricuspis
CAGAATGGCACATAGCCTCAACTGCCTGACTGCCTGGGAGTTTCATATTCTTATGAGGTTCCCATATGTAATTAAATTTGTTGTACTCCTGTTAATCTGCTTTCTATCAATTTACCAGCCAAAGAACATAGAGGAAAAATTTTTTTCCTCCCTAAAACCACCTATATTTGTGTGGAATCCAGTTGGGGGAAGTAAACTTAAAAATGATTCCACCCCATCATCTCTCCTTTAAAACTGAGGTCAGGAAAAGAAAACACCATTACAAAAAACAGAGAAGGTTGTTGTTTTTATGTTTTTGGACTCTATAAAACAGACAGTGATGAGTTAATAAGTAAATTAGAGAGGAAGTGTAGTTTGAGGAGGAAAAATAATTTTCCCTCTAGTCTTCTAGGTTCCTGGCTGAGAACCCCCCCGTAATAAAAGACAGTTTAACAGGAGAAAAGCAGAAGTTTAGTAACATGTATACTTTCTGTATACATGGGAGAGACCCAGGAAAACTGAGTAACCTTGAAATGGACCAAGTCATCACCTTAAATACCATTTTCAGTTAACGACAAAAGATATTCATAGGGAGGGAGGTTTTTAAGAAAAGCAGAGTAAAAAGTAAAAACAGTGTGGTTGTTATATAGCTTTAAATTATTGCCTTGTCCATTGATAAGAGTTTCTAGAGATTTAGTTATCCTTCTTTTGCTGGTACAGAAAAGGAGACCCCCTTACAAATGGACATTTTCCCTTACACATGTAAATGTTGCCTACAAAAGGGTAACTTCTACTTGATTTTCAGAGTTGTTCCTGTCTGCTGTTTTTTAAAAATAATGAGCTCAAAATAACTCTTATGCCAAAGAGGCATATTTTGAGGTGGCAAATTCTACTCCCCTTCTAAAGTAACTGGTAAATTATGAAAATCAGTTTAAGAAGAAAGATAATACTGTGAAACATAAAACCAAATTAAAAGCATAAATTAGTAGTATCAAATCGCTTATATAAAAAATTGAAAAAATCAGTGATATTTATGGTAGGCTAGAGAAAACAACATGGAATTTAGTAGAGAAGGAAAAAATGTGAATACTCTTAGAGAGAGGATAATAGGAAAATGAGTATGCTTAAAAAAGAGATTAGCACAAATGGAAAATTTCCTTCTAATTACACAGATAAAATCGGAAAACTTTCTTGAAGGAAAACATAAATGTGCACAATTGAAAACCTCAAGACTCAGAAAGATTATTTAATAAACATTAACTACACCTAAAACCTATATTATGAAGTTATACAACTCAATATTAAAAAGTGAAAACTACAATCATACAAAATCATACTAACTAAGGGAAAAATAGAAAAAAGGTTGTATTTGTTGGGGAGGAAAAAGTTTCTATTACCTTTCAAGGTTCTTCTGTCTGGTCTGTCTGGTCTACGAATTAAATTGACATGAGAGATTAACAAAAGAAAATCAAATTTAATTACATAGGTACAGGGACCCCATAAGAATATGAGGCCCACAGGCACTCAGGCAGTTGAGGTTTATATGCCATGAGAGCTTAGGAGAAGGGGTTAGGGGTCTGGGACTTCAAAGGGAAGAAGACAATTCACAGGAAGGTGAAAAAGAGTAACTGTATGGTAAACAAATGTTTGCTGGGCCATATAGAAACAATGGGACATAGAGGAATTTGAACAGACTTTGCTAGGTTCCTCACTATCTACCACACCTAATTCATATTAGATCATATTTAGGTATGGTGATAGCTCCCCTCCTAGAGCAGATCCTCTATCTAAACTTTTTAGGCAGTTGAGGGGAAAGTCGAAGGTTCTTTCTGAACCTTCTGGTTCTTAAATATAATCAGTGTAAAATAATCCACATGGCTAAAGACACATTTCAGGGTGGCAAATTTTGCTTCCCTATACATTAACTGCAATTTGCTTTTCCACAACTATCTGCTAAATGCTAATGGAAAAATTCCTACAGAAGAGTGAATCAAGAAGGCTTTTACCAGCAAATTCTATTCTGACTAGTCTTCCACAAATTAAGGAAACAGAAAATTAATCTTGAATTGCAAAGATTCAAGCAATTCATCACTTTTGTAACACAAAGTGCTAATTTTTAAAGAAATATCCAGAATTAAAATAAAATGAATACCAATTGTGTAGACAAGAAGGAATGGCTGACTTAACTTAAACAAGAATTCATTTCTTAATATCTGGAAAGTAGGGATACCAAACAGAATGTGTATGTCCTAATTCTTTCTAAAAAATGTGTGATACACAAATACAAAAATAATAATTCACATAATTTAGAGCACAACAATAGCAAACAAAACAAAGGAGACTTTAAGTCACAAAATAAAATAAATGGACCTCTCAAAAGCAAGACCAGTCATATCAGTTTTAACAATAAATACCAAGGGGATACAATTTATATGTAATACTAATATGACTCTCAAGGTCAAAAAAAACAAAGCAAAAAACTAAAAAGGAAAACCTAGATTGGTTCAGTAATTGCCTTGAAAGAACTGACTGTAAATGAAAATAAAGAACACCATGCCAGTGGGGGGGGCACTCAAGATGGTGGTGGGAGTAGGGTGGCAGAAATCTCCTCCCAAAACCATATATATATTGAAAATATAACAAATACAACTATTCCTAAAAGAGAGACCAGAAGATACAGTACAATAGCCAGGCTACATCTACATTTGCGAGAACTCAGCATCTCATGAAGCAAGTGAGATACAAAGCCGTGACCCGGCGGGAGCCGAGCACTCCCCCCACCCCAGCTCACTGGAGGGAGGAAAAGAGTCAGAGTGGGGAGGGAGTGGAAGCACAGGACTGCTAAATAACCAGCCTTGGTGATCTGCACCAGGAGCACAGACACATACTGCATGGTGTACTGGATATTAGAGAAACAGAAGGGCAGGATCTGACACAGAGACTACAACGGGTCCCCACAGCCGGCTCCCCTGGGACAAAAGAAAGGCAGGTGCTTTAAATCTTAAAGGGGCAAGGGCTTAACAGGTGGACAAAATTGTCCCAGCACACTCAGCCCAGCAAGCTGGAATCTTAAGGAACTTCAGGCACTCTAACCCCCTGGGTGGCAATGCAGTTCTGAAGCCCCTCACCGTGATAAGCAGCCTGCTGTTCATTCCCTCCTGCCAGCGCTGCAAGCAAACTGGCTGACCTGCCAGTGCTATGGACAAGCCGGGGAGCAGCTCCGCCCACAGCAACCACACAGAGTCTTCTACCAGCGCGCAGCTAACAGGGCCAGACCCAGAGGCTGCTGCTAGCATGCAGCTGCCCGGCACAGGCAGAGGAAGTCAGCGCCAAGTCTGAAAGGCAAGAAGGGACGTCATTCTCACAGGAGAACACATGCCGCTCCTCTGAGACCCCTACAAGTGCCCTGGGCTATCCCAAGGGCTGCCTGGTCCACAGCAGCTCAGGGGATTAACCCAGAGGCTGCTCCCTATGTGCAGGTAACCAGCACAGGCACTGGAGAAGGGCAAGGCAACCAGCAAGCAGGAAGGAACTTTGTTCTCCCAGTTGACATATGCATCACTTGCCGGCGATCACTTCTATTACCATGAAAAGGCAGAAGAACCTGGTCCAGTCCAAAATCACTCAAACAGCGACAGAGAGAGGGTCTGGCGAGATAGATACAACCAATCTTCCTGAAAAAGAATTCAAATAAAAGTCATAACCATGCTGAGGGAGCTGCAGAGAAATATGCAAGACCTCAGGGATGAAGTCCAGAGGGACATAACAGAAATGAAACAATCAACACAAGGACTTAAGAGCAGACTGGATGAGGTGCAAGAGATTGTTAATGAAATAGAAATAAGAGAACAGGAATACAGAGAAGCAAAGGCAGAGAGAAATAAAAGAATTGCTAGGAATGAAAGAATATTAAGAGAACTGTGTGACTAATCCAAACAGAACAATATTCTCATTATAGGGGTACCAGAAGAAGAAGAGAGAGAAAAATGAATAGAAAGTGTCTTTGAAGAAATAATTGCAGAAAACTTCCCCAAGCTGGGGAAGCAAATACTCTCTCAGAACACGGAAGCCGACAAACCTCCCAATACAAGGGACCCAAGGAGGACAACACCAAGACATATAATAATTAAAATGGCAAAGATAAAAGACAAGGACGGGATATTAAAGGCAGCCAGAGAGAGAAAAAAGATCACCTACAAAGGAAAACCCATCAGGCTATCATCATACCTCTCAACAGAAACCTTACAGGCCAGAAGAGAATAGCATGATACATTTAATGCAATTAAACAGAAGGGTCTTGAACCAAGAATACTGTATCTAGCACAATTATCATTTAAATTTGAAGGAGGGATTAAACAATTTCCAGATAAGCAAAAGTTGAGGGAATTTGCCTCTGACAAACCAGCTCTACAGGGTATTTTGAGGGGACTACTCTAGATGGAAGTACTCCTAAGGCTAAATAGATGTCACCAGAGAAAATAAAATCACAGCAAAGAAAACAGACCAACGAAATGCTAAATAAAGGCAAAAAATAAAATCAGCTACACACAAAAGCAGTCAAGGGAAACACAAAAGATTACAGAATAAAACACCTAACATATAAAGAGTGGAGGAGGAAGAATTACAAGGGAGAGAAATAAAGAATCATCAGACTGTGTTTATAATAGTGCAATAAGTGAGTTAAAGATAGACAGTTAGATAGTAAAGAAGCTACCCTTGAAACTTTGGTAACCACAAATCCAAAGCCTGCAATGGCAATAAGTACATATCTATTGATAATCACCCAAAATGTAAATGGACTGAATGCACCAAAAAAAAGACAGAGAGGAATAGAATGGATAAAAAAGCAAGATCCATCTATCTGCTGCTTATAAGAGACTCACCTCAAACCCAAAGACATATACAGATATTTCATGCTAACAATAGGGAGAAAAAAGCAGGAGTTGCAATTCTTGCATCAGACAAAATAGACTTCAAAACAAAGAAAGTAACAAGAGATAAAGAAGGACATTACATAATGATAAAGGGGTCAGCCCAACAAGAGGATATAATCATTATTAATATCTATGTACCCAACACAGAAGCACCGACATATGTGAACAAATACTAACAGAATTAAAGGAGGAAATAGAATGCAATACATTCATTTTAGGAGACTTCAACACACCACTCATTCCAAAGGACAGATCAACCAGACAGAAAATAAGTAAGGACACAGAGGCACTGAACAACACACTAAAACAGATGGATCTAATAGACATCTACAGAACTCTATACCCAAAAGCAGCTGGATATACATTCTTCTCAAGTACACATGGAACATTTTCCAGAATAGACCACATACTAGGCCACAAAAGGAGCCTCAGTAAATTAAAAAAGATTGAAATTCTACCAACGAACTTCTCAGATCACAAAGGTATAAAGCTAGAAATAAACTGTTCAAAGAAAACAAAAAGGCTCACAGACACATGGAGACTTAATAACATGTTCCTAAATAATCAATGGATCAATGACGAAATTAAAACAGAGATCAAGCAATATATGGAGACAAATGACAACAACAGCACAATGCCCCAACTTCTGTGGGATGCAGTGAAGGCAGTTCTAAGAGGAAAGTATATAGCAATCCAGGCCTATTAAAAGAAGGATGAACAATCCCAAATGAATAGTCTAAACTCACAATTATTGAAACTTAAAAAAGAAGAGCAAATGAGGCCTAACATCAGCAGAAGGGGGGACATAATAGAGATCAGAGAAGAAATAAATAAAATTGAGAAGAATAAAGCAGTAGAAAAAAATCAATGAATCCAAGAGCTGGTTCTTTGAGAAAATAAACAAAATAGATAAACCCCTAGCCAGACTTATTAAGAGAAAAAGAGAATCTACACACATAAACAGAATCAGAAATGAGAAAGGAAAAATCACTATGGATACCATAGAAATACAAAGAATTACTAGAGAATACTATGAAAATCTACCTGCTAACAAGCTCGATAACCTAGAAAAAATGACCAACTTTCTAGAAAAATAGAACCTTCCAAGACTGACCAAGGAAGAAACAGAAAAGCTAAACAGACCAATTGCCAGCAACGAAATTGAATGGACAATCAAAAAACTACCCAAGAACAAAACCCCCAGGTGAGATGGATTCACTGCTGAATTTTATCAGACATTTAGAGAAGACATAATACCAATTGTCCTTAAAATTTTCCAAAAAATAGAGGAGGGCATACTCCCAAACTCATTCTATGAAACCAGCATCACTCTAATACCAAAACCAGGTAAAGACTGCACAACAAAAGAAAATTACAGACCAATATCCCTGATGAATGTAGATGCAAAAATACTCAACAAAATATTAGCAAACCAAATTCAAAAATACATCAAGAGGATCATACACCATGATCAAGTGGGATTCATCCCAGGGATGCAAGGATGGTACAACATTCGAAAATCCATCAACATCATCCACCACATCAACAAAAAGAAGGACAAAAACCACATGATCATATCCATGGATGCTGAAAAAGCATTTGACAAAATTCAACATCCATTCATGATAAAAACTCAACAAAATGGGCATAGAGGGCAAGTACCTCAACATAATGAAGGCCATATATGACAAACCACAGCCAACATCATACTTAACAGTAAGAAGCTGAAATATTTTCACCTTAGATCGGAAACAAGACAGGGATGCCCACTCTACCCACTTTTATTCAACATAGTACTGGAGGTCCTATCCACGGCAATCTGACAAAACACAGAAATAAAAAGCCTCAAGACTGGAAAAGAAGAAGTCAAACTGTCACTATTTGCAGATGACATGATATTGTACATAAAAAGCCCTAAAGTCTCCACTCCAAAACTACTAGAACTAATATATGAATTCAGTAAAGTTGTGGGATACAATATTAATACACAGAAATCTGTTGCATTCCTATACACTAACAATGAACTAGGAGAAAGAGAAATCAGGAAAACAATTCCATTCACATTTGCATCAAAAAGAATAAAATACCTAGGAATAAATCTCTCCAAGGAAGTGAAAGACCTGAAAACTACAAGAAACTCTTAAGAGAAATTAAAGATGACACTAACAAATGGAAATTCATCTAAAGCTCTTGGGTAGAAAGAATTAATATTGTCAAAATGGCCTTCCTGCCTAAAGCAATCTACAGATTCAATGCAATTCCTATCAAAATATGAACAGCACTCTTCAATGAACTGGAACAAATAGTTCTAAAATTCATATGGAACCACAAAGACCCTGAATAGCCAAAGCAATCTGGAGAAGGAAGAATAAAGCAGGGGGTATCTCACTTCCCAACTTCAAGCTCTACTACAAAGCCACACAATCAAGACAATTTGGTACTGGCACAAGAACAGACCCACAGACCAGTAGAACAGAATAGAGAGTCCAGATATTAACCCAAACATATATGGTCAATTAATATATGGTAAAGGAGCCATGGATATACAATGGGGAAATGACAGCCTGTTCACCAGCTGGTGTTGGCAAAACTGGACAGCTACATGTAAAAGAATGAAACTGGGTCATTGTCTAACCCTATACACAAAAGTAAATTTAAAATGGATCAAAGACCTGAATGTAAGTCATAAACCCATAAAACTCTTAGAAAAAAACATAGGCAAAAATCTCTTGGATATAAACATGAGCAACTTTTTCATGAACATATCTCCCCGGGGAAGGGAAACAGAAGCAAAAATGAACAAGTGGGACTATATCAAACTGAAAAGCTTCTGTACATCAAAGTACACCATCAATAGAACAAAAAGGCATCCTACAGTGTGGGAGAATATATTCATAAATGACATATCCGATAAAGGGTTAACATTCAAAATATATAAAGAGCTCACATACCTCAACAAACAAAAAGCATATAAGCCAATTAAAAAATGGGCAGAAGATCTGAACAGACAATTCTCCAAAGAAGAAATTCAGATGACCAACAGGCACATGAAAAGATGCTCCACATCGTTAATCATCAGAGAAATGCAAATTAAAACCACAATGAGATATCACCTCACACCAGTAAGGATGGCCACCATCCAAAAGACAAACAACAACAAATGTTGGTGGGGATGTGGAGAAAGCAGAACCTTCGTACACTGCTGGTGGGAATGTAAATAAGTTCAACCATTGTGGAAAGCAGTATGGAGGTTCTTCAAAAAACTCAAAATAGAAATACCATTTAACCCAGGAAACGCACTCCTAGGGATTTACCCTAGGAATGCAGCAGCGCAGTTTGCAAAAGACAGATGTACCCCTATGTTTATTGCAGCACCATTTACAATAGCTAAGAAATGGAAGCAACCTAAGTGTCCAATAGTAGATGAATGGATAGAGAAGATGTGGTACATATACACAATGGAATATTATTCAGCCATAAGAAGAAAACAAATCCTACCATTTGCAACAGCATGGATGGAGCTAGAGGGTATTATGCTCAGTGAAATAAGCCAGGCGGAAAAAGACAAGTATCAATTGATTTCACTCCTCTGTGGAGTATAAGAACAAAGAAAAAAACTGAAGGAACAAAACAGCAGCAGCAGACTCACAGAACCCAAGAATGGACTAACAGTTACCAAAGGGAAAGGGCCTGGGGAGGATGAGTTGGAAGGGAGGGATAAGGGGGAAAAAACGGGCATTACGATGAGCAGACATAATGTAGAGGGGCCCACGGGGAGGGCTGTACAACAGACAGAAGACAAGTAGTGATTCTAAAGCATCTTACTACGCTGATGGACAGTGACTGTAATGGGGTATGTGGTGGGGACTTGATGATGGGGGAGTCTAGTAACCATGATGTTGCTCATGTAATTTTACATTAATAATACCAAAATAAAAAATAATAATAAAATAAATAAATAACATGCCAAGGATACAGAGATTTACTCACACTATCAATATCAATAGTGATTTCAAGGCAGAATTTATTAAGTGGGACAATGAACTCATTTTATGATCATTCCATATAAATTTACCACTATATTCATAAAGTAAAGTACTGTGAATAAAATTGCAATATTTCTAGAATCTCTTGCCTGGCCTTAGTGCATCTCCATATCAATAGGTGTTTCTAAGGGGTGGAGAGAAGTATCATCTCCATATCAATAGGTGATTAGAAGGGAGGAAGTAGCAAGGGTATAACTGGACTGGAGAAGTTTGGTATGGTCTGTTTTTTGTAGCCTGGAGGAGAGAGACAAGGGCAAGCAGAAGTGGATGACTGCTTGAAAGCAATAAACGGATTTCTCCCACTTTTTTTCTCCCTTTGACTGATTTAAGTTTCAAAGGTAATTTGCTCTGGGCTGGGAGAAAGATTTCCTCCCCCCCTGGAGTTACAAGTACTCATAAATACAAGAAGAAATTGACAGAAAAATTATAATTTTATGATTTTTTATACCAACATAACTCCAGGGGGAAAATCCTGGGGCAAAATACCTTTGAAACTGAAATCAGTCAAAGGGAGAAATAAAGTGGGAGAAACCCATTTATTTATTATAAGCAGTCATCCCACATCTCCAGACCTGGCTGCAGAAGAAGAGAACTCTACCCAATCTCTCTGGGTCCAGATAAGCCCTCCTTGGCCCATGTAATTACCTATTGGTATGGAGATGGACTACTTCTCTCCACCCCTTGGAAACACCTATTGATGTGGGGATGCATTAACACCTAGTGAGAGATTCTGGAAATATTGCAATTTTACCCACAATCAATATCTCAATTCTTAATACATCATAAGCCAAATCCAATAAGAATATAAAGATATAAATAATATTAAAAAGTTTTATGAAAAATGTTTAGGTTTAAAAGCATGTAGGGGCTAAGGGCAGGCCATCCAAAGAGGTGCCACCTTGGCAGGCAGATTATATCAGAGCTGAAAACAATCAAGGCCCAAAATTCTCAGAAAGAAACTTCAACACCCCTACTCCGTTCCCCTCCCAATTGCATAAAAAGGATTTAGATGGAGGAATTACTCTTGGAGGAGAGCTTTCACAATAGATAACTACATTATAATGTGAACTGGATATGGTAGACAAGGAGGGATGTGGCTAAGTCCGTTAAAATTCCTCTCTGTGCCCCATTGTTTCTGTGTGGCCCATGGAATATTTGTTTACCAAACATTTAATCTTTCATATTCCTGTGAATTGCTTTCCTTTTCTTTTTAACTCTCAGTATCATATTCTCTTCTCCTTAGTTTAGGATGACATACATACCTCATTATTCCTGATTGTCTTTGGAATCTATGCCTATGAATTGCCAGTATGTAGGTAATTAAATTTGTTTCTTTTTTCCTCTTAATTTGTCCCTTGTCAATTTGATTCTTAGACCAGCTAGATGAACCTCAAATGGCAGAGGAAAATTCTTCCTCTCCAACAATCAACACTCTAAAAAATTAGAATTATTTTTCAGACACAAAAGAAATATATACAGAAACAAATGAGCATATCATATGTACAAAGGCAACTGAAATAAATTCCAAAATGCAAACAAGTTGCAGATAAAACTTTGTGATCACAATGGAATTAAAAACTGAACAAGCATGAAAAGAAATAAACGTAAGCAACAGGATCCTAAGTAAATAAGTTAAAGAAATATCAAAACTTCCATTGAAGCATATACTAAAAATAGTGGGAATAAGGACACACATATTAATAGGTAAGCGGATGTTATTCTACAGGAAGAAAATTAAACCACTAAGGAATTCCAGTGATAATAAGGAAACTACAAAACAAATGAATATGACTTCATTTAAAAATGTTAGAAAATAACACAATGAATATAAGGAAATCAGAAGAAAAGTATTTATACAGATTTAACACATATGGAAGTGAAAATCTTCTCTTTACAACTACAAAACAATACCATTGAAAAATACTTTCCAAGCAATATGCTGTGAAAATGAGTAAAGGAAACCTTAATTCAAATGTAGTCAGGAGGCCCTGAAGGGGAGCTCTCAGACATGTAACGGTTGTTGCAGTCCCATAACCAACAGAATATAGGAAGATCTCTCCATGCCCAGCAACAATGCACTAACCACCACTTGCAGCCAATGAGAAACAACCACAATTCAAACTTTTGTTCTTCTTCAATAAAGTTTTGTTCAAAACAACTGTTAAAAACAAAATTCCACTGAGTAAATTTGAAAATCGAGTTGATTTTACTAAGCCATTCATGAATCAGGCAGCATCCCACCCAGCAAGTAGAGACACATGCTCAGAAAAGTCATACAAATGGAAGGTTTTTATAGGTAGGAAGGTGGGGCAAGAAGTTATTAGCAAGAGAAAAGAAGGGGATTGTTTTAGGCAAGGTTACCTTCCCTTAGGGGAAAAGAAGGGGTCTTATCATGCAGATGACCTCTTCTTTTGAGGGATGGAGAGGGCTTGTGTGACAGATTACCTCATTGGTGCTGATTAAAAAATTCCTTACTGACTACATTTCTGGTGCAGGTTGAAACTACAATTAGGTTAGATATTAAGCCTCATTTTGGTGACTTGTTCTAACAAAAATGTCTCCATTTTGGTCCTGTGGTTTTCCTTTTAATGCAATTCTCCCTAATTTCCTCCTGAAACCTAATAAAAGCTTACCTTCCCTCTGCCTCTTCAGACTTGCCTGTGGTTTTTTTCCATAGTTTTCTTGTCCCAAATTGCAATTCCTCTGCTATTCCTGAATAAACTTGTTTTGCTAATAAAGTAACTATTTTTTTTAAGGTTGGCATTGCATAAGCTAGCCTGATCAAACTAACTTAATCAAGGGAAAGAAACAAGACTAGACTAAACTGAAACTAGTAATATGCTGATAGGCTGGCAAACCCAGAATAGAGTTTTCCATTATCTCAAATTTATTATCCTCTCCAATAACCTTAAAAAGATGACCAGAGTTAAGTTGGCAGCCAGGAGTGGTTGGTTATTAGTTGTTCCTATATATTACTTTTTAGTCACTGAAAATTTTAATTTCCCTAAGGATATTATTATTATATTATTATCATTACTTTGCATAAACTCTTTATCAGAGGATATAGCTTTAGTTTTATTGTTCACCACCAAGGTGGGGGAGGAGGAGGAGGGTGGACAAGGTTTCATGGAAAGCTCTCTATCCCCTTTCCTCCCCTTGCCTCCCTCATTGTTTTGGAAGCCCTTTCCTAAGAATCCCACATAACATTAAGCCATGGCTAATGCCTAGTCACTTCTGGCAAGCTAGGATAAAAGTCATCACATTGATGGGGGTAATTGACCACAATCATCAGGAGGCGGTAGGACTGCTTTGTGTCTTAGAGAAGTGGAAGAGCAATAAAGACAGCCATGGTATTCCTCCCAGTTAGTCTCTTATTGACTTTTATGGGAAGGAAAAAGTACCTTGTACTAGGGATTTATTGGGGTGGGTGAGGAAATAAAAACAGTGTAGAAAGAATAAAAGTACACTGCGTGGGAGACAACTGGAGACTTTTCCCATGTATGATGGAGAAAGGCACTCACTTGCTGTGTCTGATATGGGAAGGATGAAAGCTGATTCTTGAGATATGGTTGGAAAATATGAAAATCAGCTGAAAGAAAAAATAAATCACTAATTTTACCATCCTGACAAAGTATTTGTGCCCCGATTTTTCCCTGTATTTTTAGTTGACTACCATTTGTGATCAACTGCATATGTAATTTTTATTTTTAAGTTATTTCTAAAAATGTTAAAAAATATGGGAAAATATAATGATGATGAAAAGCCATCACACAAAATCCCACTACCTTGATATAAGGACTCATAATTTTAGTGCATTTCTTTATCATCCTTATTAGTGAAGGAGGGCAGAAACAGGAGACAAGCATCATGATTAATTTGCCAAAAAAGCTGAGATACAAACAGTATAGTAAGAACAGAAAGGATTCCATCTTAAGGCTAAAATTCCATTTTAAAAACCAGGAAGTTAGGAAGTAAGATTCCTAACATATTTAGCAAACAGACAATAATTCAACACACTTTGTGGACAGGGCAGGCAGTCTTGGTTGATAGGTTCCCAGAGGGAAGCTGCCATCCTGGAGAGGAACTGACCAATTTCTTGTGTTAAGTAAATTTTGCAGAATTACTTGGAGGACTGATAATAGAAGAAATTTAATGTCTCTCACGGGAGATAAGCATTTTGAGACCACTTTATAAGTCTATAACCCCTGGCCCTTTGAAAAATACTTACAAGAGGGAACCCCTTAGCATGCCTCCTCTGTGAGGACACCCTTACTTTTTCTTTCTTTAAGGGCATACCTTTAAATAAAGCTTTCTCACTGCTCACCTTACTGTGTTTTGTCTTTTTACTATTTTATTCTACTTCCAAGTCTCCGTTTTATCCCTGATAAGTAGGGAGGGGCTGCTAGGAGCTCAAATTTGGGGCTGCAAGTTCTCGTCACCTAGGTGACCTGGACGGAACGGCGGCTTCAGGAGCCTGTCTGAAAATCTCCCTTCTTTGGGAAATTCTCAGAATATAATCTCACTCTATCCCGTGCTCCATGGCTCCCTAAATCCTGGGGTGGGAGGGGCTAGTCCACACGCAGTGTAGCTCCAAGTGCAGATGGGACGCCAAGTGACCCTGGCCTTAAGAGATGACAAGGGAATCTGCCCTATACCAAGAAAATGTTTAGCCAACTTTCCCTCTGCACCTCTGCATTTTCCTGCTCTCAGCTGCCTGCAAGGCCGCTGCCATTCATTTCCACTTTTGCTCTAATGAATTCCTTCCTTACCTACACTCTTCTGACCTGCTCAAGAATTCTTTCTCATTCAGAGTCAAGAACCCTTCCTTGTCCTGGCTGAGGTTTCACCTGGTGCTCAGGGAGAGACCTCTCAGACGCAGCTGCCCGGCAATATTAGTGCATATGTTTATATAATTTATATCATTCATAATATGTAGGACTTTAAAAAGAGTCATTTTGGGAATATTCATAAAGCCTACACTGAAGATTCTTAAGTGGTAGGGGCAAAAATAAAATAACAAGATGGCTCAATTTTTGTTACAATATTTAAAGCTGCAGAAAATCACAACATATCTCTCAAAAAATGAGGCTATTATAATTTTCTATTCAAGTATGCTTTTGTGAATAGGGAGAAAACTTATTTTGGGTGCAAATGCATCCAGCAAAGTCTCCAAAACAGTTGAGTCATTATTACCAATCGCTGGTTTAGGACAGCAAGATTAGTTGGTGTCATTCTCAAAAATGACAGGATTTCCCCACCAAACTCTGCAATGAAAGACACGTGAGAAATCAAACAAAATAAAACAAACAAATAAAAAATCTTCTTGTACTAGATCAATCCTGTAATTATTGTAGGAAGAAAACTTCAGCAAGCATTGAGAAACATTCACTTTTAGCTGCAGAATCCATCTGGCAATAAATCATCCAGGGATACATTCCATTCAGGACACTCAGCCTGTTAAAGAAAGCCAATTTATGTCCTGATTTAACTAGTCTGGAATTTAGTATTAATTAATTTTGGAAAAAATCTTCAAGTAGTATTTTGAAGAACAATACATGGGAGTATATTTTCTAAACTTTTTATTAACTTCAAGGATTAAAAGGATCAGCTATGAGATTCTCAGGTCACCACATTTTCCCCCTAGGAAGTCTAAAAAAGTATGAATATATTGAATTCCATTACTTCATATTGAAAAAGAAAAAGTCCAAAGGCAGTCTTGTTTTCATTTTTTTCTGGGTCATCTTTTCCCCTCTCTCTTCCTGGATGTTTATATACTTTTATATTAAACTCTGTAATGTATCCTATTTGACAATGTATCTAGATGTAGCTTTCCCTACACTGATTTTGCTGGTGTTCAGTGACTGTTTTGATCTTTACCCTTAGACCATTTTTTTGATGTTCAAGAAGCATTTTATCAATTGTAACACTGATCTATTGGTAATTCTTTCTTTGTCATTTGTCTCTCCACCTATTTCTATGTTTTATATTTACATTATCCACCTGTTTCAGCACAACCATGTTTGCATACAGTAACCTCTTTGTCTTTTTCTCAATTTTTTAGACCTTCTCAGGTAGCTCATGTATAATAGAGCATGCAATGAAAACTTAGCTTTACTGCTCAACAGCATTGCCTTGGTTTACATTGCCTAATTCACAGATTGTTGTAAAAATCAAATAATCCAGCAAATATAAAACTTATCATTGAATGAATGTATGTGAGTATGCACAGTATTGTATATTCTGTTCTTTATTTTTTTCCAAAATGGATCTGTAAACAGCTACTCAATTCTATTTGCCCTGCAATGTGGGATTCATATATAAATCAAGTATAGAACTAGAATAACTAATCATATCTGACTTGATTGTTTATAGTTCATGATGCATGATCAAGAGCAAAACAGTTTCTGTGATACGACTGCCCTTGCATTGTTCACCATGTGAGAACTTGTTCACCATGTAGGAACTTGTTCCCAGAACGTCATGCTCCAGAAGATTGGAGACTGTTGAGAGTTAGGCTTGGGGTTGATAAATGATTGCATATTGAGTCCTCTATGCAGAATTTTATTGTTGTTAACCATTTGATCAATAAATATGAGAGGTACCCTCTCAGCACCACTCTTGCACTGTTAAGCCTCGAGTCCCCTGGCTGGTCCTTTCAGATCTTTGATATCTCATTTTGTTCCTCCCTTATCTGCGGGTCAGAAGCAGGGAGGGACCGACACTGCAATCTTTTCCTATTTCAAATTTTGTCTTGTTTCATCTAATTTTATCCATCTCCTCTTCAAATTAATCCTGACGTCTATTCATTTGAGCCTGGTGAATCCTGGCTTTCTTATACTTTAGCACATAACATTTGTCTTCTTGTAGTCTTTCTGAATATCCCATTATTTCTGAAATGTTGCTTGGATTAATGTGGGCTATTATTTCCAGATGTATGCTCTATCTTTGAACTTCAAGGACTGTTTCTCCCCTTCATGGGAATATACTTACAGGACCACCTATTTTTGCTTTCCCCCACAGAGATTGGTAGGATTAGGGACAAGAAATTTGTATTTAATTCTTCCAGAAACTCTTCCTTCAGACAGAGTAAGCCACTATTCCTCAATTTTATAGCTCCTTCTCTAACAGGAAGACAAATTAGCAAAAAAAAATTTTTAACTCATCATGGCTATGACTATTACACTCTAGAGTAGTGGTTCTCAATCAGTGGTGATTTTGCAACCCCCAGCCCCAGGGAACATCTAGCAGAGTCTGGAGACATTTTTGGTTGTTTCAACTGGTGAAGGTGGCAGCATTGTCATTTAGTTGGGAAGGGCTAAAGATACTACTAAACTCCCCACAACAAATAATTATCTGCCTCCAAATATCAGTAGTGTTGAGGATGAGAAACCCTACTCTTGAGCTTACTGCTTGCTCCTACCTTAATTATTTTAAGAAGAAATTTCAGTGGTTTAAGATACTTAGGCATGACTAGGAACTATGACTCCACATAGATTATTTTTTAGGAATTTTTCAGCCCAATTGTGCAGATTCTAACAATTTACAGTCCATTTCAAACTGTCAAGACCTTTAGATCCAATATTCTATTGAAATCTTCAACAGAGACAGGGCTTGAGAGATCAAAGTTCACTTTATTTTAAATAAAATTTCTATGATGTATCAGAAAATTAGGCAGGATGTTCTCAAAGAACTGAAATGTCAGTTTGGCTGGAGAAAACATTTCAAAATTGACAAATAACATTTGAGTTCAGACATGCTAACCTGAAGAAAAAGGAAAGTCTTCTCTGAACTTGTTCTTTTTGAACAGCTGAAATCTTAAGAAGGAAAGCTAGACCTTTATCTACTAAACAAACATGAAAGCTTTTTAACCAAGCAATGAAGAGATAAAGCAGATAAAAGCATTATAACTAAAACAGAGTCACTGAAATCATTTGAGGCAAGTCAAAATAATTGCTGCTTTTTAAAAACTGTCTCCTCTTCTCCCTAAAACATTAGAATGATTCAGCATTAATCTAAGCAAAGCAAGCTCAGAGGGAGAAAAAGGGAAAATAAAACATGAGGAAAGGGTGTGGCTATGAAGTCAGAATCCACATGGCTTTAGAGACAACTAACTTAGTGAAATACGGTAAACACTGGAACTATGTAACTATAGCTAGAAACAAAAAAAGACGGTAACATTGCACTAAAAATAGCTACCTATATATAGAACAGCATCCTAATCTAACAGGCAGACACACCATAAACTTTAATGGAGTCATTTGATGATTGCACATTTTGTCTCCCTAAAACTTTAAGTGTATCATATCCATCATCATTAACTTTAATGGATGAATCCACAAGAGTCTGGGATGTAAGCATGGATAATTGGTTGGGGACAACAGGAAAACATGTGTAGGTAGAAAGCCATGATAACTATTAAGTATAATTTTATATTTAAAAACAAAAATAAATAACTGACATAATGTGATCTATATAAAGAAAAACTGGAAAAAATAGCTTTAGAGCACAAAAATACTTAAAACAGTCATCAATAAGGAAGGGTGTGTAGAATGGACTGTGAGAGTTTATGTAAATCAGAATTAGCCATGTACTGGAATATCCAGTAATATAAATCCAGTATTATAAATTCTCCCCAAATTGATCTATAGATCCACTAAATTGACCATAAAGATCCCCAGCAGGTTTTAATTTAGTTTTCTTTTTCGTGTGTGTGTGAGTGGAAATTAACCAGCTAATCAGCTAATCTAAAATTTATATGGGAAAGAAAACCCAAATCAATCTTAACAATCTGGAAAAACTTAATGTATATTAAGACTTATTATAGAGCTATTTATGACAGCATGTTATTGATTGAAAGAATAAACTAATATGTTGCATTATATTCACGCAATGGGTGAATGTAATAAAGATGAACACATTACTACTTGCATCATCAAGGATGAATCTCATAAAAGTAACGTTTCGCCAAAATACTCCCATCCGCCAAAGGACATGTACTGGATGATTCCATTATATCAAGTTTAAAAATAAGGAAAACTGATCTAATGCTATTAAATCACAATAATGGTACCCTTTGGTAAAGAAGACATTATAGAGATTATGATGGGGCTCAGAGAGGGAATTGCTAATATTTCATTTAGCTTTTAGAATGGGTTGTGGTCACATAAGCATAATCACTTTGATAAATCCACTGATATGTATACTCAGGAGTTGTGACTATGTCTTTAAGAATATTATATTTAAATATTAAAAAATATTTTATTATTTTCTTTTATTAAAAAAGGATTCTATGGGCTTATAAGGAACAGTGTGTTTCAGTTGCAAACACACTGAGTATAATTTTAAAAATTAATGAGTTTATAATGTTGCTCAAAAAATCCTTATTGGCCACCACTGGATGCTACTATGGTACAATGTCATTGCTCTGAAAACTGATAAATAGAAGGAAATAATCCAAATTTATCTTCCATTTCCCATACAAACTCTATGTCAGAGTAATTAAATATTTGTTGAGGGAAGCTCTCTTTAAAAAAGAATTTCAGCTTGATAAAGAAAGAATGATAGAATTATAAAATTGCAGTTTTAAAATCTAATGAAATAATGGAAATAGCCCATAAATTTCAATGGATGCTCAATCCTTTCGGTAAGGTTGTGATGGAAAAATTTAAGATGGGAGATAACACTGATACCACCTAAACCCAGTAACCAGACTTAGTATAACTAATAGACAACCCTACATTATGTGTCTACTGATATGATACAATAGGAAATACATGTATCACCTGTAAGACATCTCATCAAAATATTGTTCCTGAATATAATAAACCCTATAGATCTAGCAGAAATTTACAGGAAATATGGAGAGTGGGGTGATATGCAGACTAGAAAGTGAAAGCACACCATGAGAAAAGAAAAGTCAACTTTAGAATATAGGTCTTTTTATAGAACAAGTGACCCGGTTTATCCAACAAACCAATAGCATTAGGAAAACAAAAAGTGAGGACCATGTTACAGAACCAAAGATACTTTAGAGACCTAGTAACCAAATCTAATGTTGGAATTTATTTGAATACTAATTTAAAATAAAAAATATTAAAAAACTGACTTTGAGGTAATCAAAGAAATTTGAATATGGACTGTGTATTTGTTGATATCAAGGAATAATAATTATGTTAAGTTTCATAATGGCATGGTGAATGTGTTATCATACTGGCCCTGTTCGGTTAGAGATATTGACTGAAAAATTTAGAGTGGAAATAGCACAGTACCTTTGTTTTACTTTTAACTTCTCCAAAAAATTCTTGCTTACACACAAATACACACATACACATCATATATATGAGAATTAATTTTCACAAAGTATGACAAGACAACCCATTAATAGAGTAACACTAGGTTTGTTCAAAATCATTTTAGTCAGGAAGAACACCATATTGATACAGAGTTAGCAGTGTCTCAGGCTCAAGTGGCTTAAGGCGAGGAACTGAATGGGATTGGGCAAAAGTCATAATATAATAATTTAGGACTAGTGGACACAGTGAGGTAGCAAGGACCTTAAAGCAAGTTTCCATAAGTAAACTGTCGTTTAGTAAGTGAGCTGTTTGCCTACTTGAATAGACTATCATCTTCAATAAACTGATTTGTAGGAATTTCCTGAAGTAAATAATAAAATTATTTATTAATGTATGGTCTTTTATTTTCAGACTAAAGGTTTCCTGGAAAGAAAATAAAGCAACTAACTCATGTTGATATAGATGATCTTAGTTCTCAGGAAATAAATAAGATTTGCAAAATGTTGGTAACTGTTGAGGCTACATGTGGGTATAAAGCGTTAGTTTATTTTACTTTTCTATAGTTCTCCATTAATTAAAAAAATTCCAATAATAGCTTTTAAGCCAGTAATATTGAGATCCTCTTTTTTCATAAAATCTAAGGAAGCCACTTGGTTATAAATGAACATTTGGAAAACTAAAGAAAGAATTGGTTACAAAGGATCAGGTAAGAAAGGAACTGGATAAACATCAAGAGCAATAGGAAATGTCCTAATCTGACAGTTAGAAAATAGTTATCTGACATGGATGCTTTTAAATTAAAATACGTGCAAATCTGTATCTTAGTTAATTTTTAAAGTACTTAATATATCCAAGATATTCTGTTAAATGCATGTTTTATGTCATTTGATTCACGCAAAAACTCTTTGAGATAGGAATTCTTAGTAGCAGCATTTTACAGTTGACTTTACTAAGACTTCACAAGGTTCAGTATCATGTCCAAGGATGTAAAGCTAGAAAAAGATGGCATACAATTTGAAGACAGCCTCTTCTGGCTTCAGAAAGTGAGGGTTAAACTGCTGCAATAAGATAGTTTAACTTCACAAATGGAATGGAAGGTTTTTCCTAAACTATTATTTTCACTTTTTAGGGTATAGAAACTTCATACTTCATATGGAAGCCAGTGCCTGTGTACATGTCTAGCATACTTTGAGAAGTAAGTTTGACCCCAAGACCTATCTAAAGAGAACAGCAGTAACTCCAGATAAATGGTGTTTATGCTTAAATGCTCAAGTTGGACAAATACATTGCAGCTGAATTTCAATTACAGTCTTGATAAATGGATGAGGACCCCTGACTTGGAACTACCAGTACTTAGAAGCACCCAAGAATGTGGTCATTTGTCAACATTACTGCTTGCTTTGCTTTTAGAAACACAAGCAATGTGCTCATACACTGACATTAGTGCATACAAAATGTGCAATCTATCATCATCATCAACAAATATTTATGGAGCACTCGCTGTAAGCTAGTTTCAGAAGTTGCAATGGGAATTTATATGGCAAAGAGAAACCATCGTGTTTTTCCTTCCTTTCCTTTTCATCCATATGTGATGTTCCTAAGAACTGTGAACATTGAAAAAATATACTTACCCATCACAAATCTGTTAATTTAGAAAGCTGAAAATGCCTTTTTGCCCCCTGTTATAATTTGTATTGAATTCAAGATATTCCATAGTCATGATTCTTTGGGAAACAGGGTGGGGTTTTAAAATATGACTTAAATGAGTGATCAGTGAAACATTAGATTGGTGATCACCACTCTGTTTCGCATTTGGGAAAAATGGAAAGAAATATAAGACATGTTTTCACTTGTAGGTACTGCCAGCTACAGCACACTACTTTGACTAGACATGTAAAGGAAGATGCTAACTTGTTTTCCTATGGGCACTTAAATTGTAAACACTTCCTGAATCAGTATTCAGTTAGTTCTGCTATAGTTTAGAGCTTACCACCTTATCTATTAAATAAATATTATTTTTACTTGATGCAAATCCTATGCAAATAAATGGCAAAGGTTACTTCCATTTCATTTTTGCAAAGGAGAGATTTGCAACAGTATTTGTTTAAAATATGTTGTAATTCATCTACTTTTGAGCAGAATTGGTGTTGGCCAACAAAGAGAGAGAACTGGCTTACTAGGCAACCTATGCTAACAGTATTAGTTTTGAGAAGTCATTAACAACTAACTTCCCTCACTATATTTTAACTACAAGACTGTTGTAGGAGCAGAAAAATTTTTCCTCCACTACAGTTGGTGACCTAGATGGGACAAACTTCACTGGCTGGACAGTGTTCATTCCAAGGCTGCTGCAGCTGAGAGACCCTGGGACCTGTGATAAGTGTTGGCAGTAGAAAAGAATTCCTATCATGTTAGTCCCAGGGATCTCTGCCTGCAGGAACTGGTGGAAGCAAGAGTGCTGAGTCTTGTCTTTTCCTTTTCTAAATTTAGATTATCAGGACAAAATATCTGTGGAACTATTCTTTGGATATGGCAACGCCAGTAAAGATTTGACATGAGTACTTCTGATTTTTTTGATCCTTTTCCTCCCAGAGATGGTCATAGTTTTCTTTGTCTCTGTTATGTCATTTATCATAGGGAGAAAAACCAGAGGGTAGAGCACAGGTAAGCCTGCTGTTCAACCTGGCCTCACAGTGGTGAGTTTAGTTTTCACCAGACTCAGTCTCTTCAGACAAACTTTGTTGTGAGTAAATATGTACATGAGGTAAGGGCTGTTGCTAAGGGACACCTTGAAAGCCAAAGCTGCAAAACTGGTGGGCACAAGTTGAGCACCTCAGAGCTATTACAGTACTTGCCACCTAACCCAAAGATCCCATGTTAGGATAAGTTTGTCCTGGATTGGGTTGGACTGGCACTGGGTCACTAACTTGAAGAAAATTTCCACACAAAGAAGTATTGTGTTAAACATCACATAGGCCCCAACCCCACTTAGGTATTAGTTTGGTTCCAAGAGACCAAAGGCTTATTAGCTAAGCTGTTAATGTGGATATAAGAAAAACCAGATGAGATTTCCCTTTAATTTTGTTCTATGTCTTGAGAGCTTGGCTTTATGACCAATGAGAATATTCTCTTGGGTCTCTGCCAATTGGAGGATGCATGTACTGTTGTGTATCTGGCAGACAGCCGAATAGGCTGTGGATCTGAAAAACAATGTTCTCTTTGTCTGACTGTGCCAGCATTTAGGGGAATTTGCATAAGGGGTCCTGGTCCATAAGAGGCCTTTGTTGTCTAGTCACTAATCTGGTTGGACAGAAATGTAAGTTGTGCCCCATTAGGCTAACTTTAGGACTGAACTTTCTGGATCTTGGGAAAGACTGCATTTTTTTGTACTCTCCTTTGGGGACATCTCTTACATTCATGGTTAAGCCATAAAAAGACTTAAGGGTTTGAGTTCCTATTGAGATGAACGTAAGATCCTGCCCATCAATAGCCAGATGATAGATCCTGTGAAATGGCCATATTTGACAGAAAAAAAATTTTGAGAAAGCACTCACCCAACACAGTTTTCTCACTTGTACCTATAGAAAGACCAAATTAAAAAGAGGACACAAAGAATAAAATGGCTACCCTTAGGGACACACTTAACAAGAGGAAAGAACAGAAATTAGAACAAACATTAAAAACAACATTTCCCTTCTCAAAATCTGGCCCCATCTGACTGTTTTAAGTTCCCTTTCCCTACAAGATTCATAGACAACACTCCAGCCTGATCTCCAGGCCCAGGGGTTTACAGGTTACTCATGTAAATGCTGTCATAAGGGGCCCTGGTCTGTAAGAGGCTTTTGCTGTCTAGTCACTAATTTGGTTAGACAGAAATGTGGATTGTGCTAGTTTAAGGTTGTCGGTTTAATTAAAATAGGCATGTCTTTACAGTTAACACTGAACATAATGTAGACATATAACTTTTGTTCTGCGTTTATTAGCCAAATAAGTTCAAATTATATTTCTTATAAAATTTGTCAGCCAGAAACACAGCTTCAGATGATGATTGACTTTGTCTAGTGGTTCATGAAGTTTTTGTGAATACACTAAATGTAATTGTTGGGAGCAAGTGATTTAGATAGGTTTAAGTGGAATAAGAGTTTCTTAGGTAAACTTTTTATCAATAATTCTATTTTATGGTATGTGTACTTAAAAATAGTTCTCAAAATCTATTTGACAGTTTGAAACTTTAGAGTTTTCTAAGTTAAGTTAAATGATGGAATTTATTGACTATCTAAATCATTTCCAAGTAAGATAAAAACAAAACATTACTAATTGAACATAAGTTTCTCTATTTTTGGCTTCCTATTGTAGAGAAACTAAAGATAACTTGGTCTATTAGTAAACACGTCTCATGCCAAATTAAAAGATCATACTATAAAAAAGCATATGTTTCTAGAAATTATGAAATGCATTCATAAATTTTCCAATCTAAAAGAATACTAGAGTGTAACACAAAGTTCACAACTACTTACTACTTAGTTTTCACCAGAAATTAAAGTTTCTAAGGGTTAAGAATTCTAATTAACAGATATAATTAAAATAACTCTGCAAGAAAAGTCTTACTTTCCTTAAATGGGGGTGACTGTAGACAGAAAAATTATGTTTCAGTAGAAAGTAAATACACACTTGTGTGTATTAGATTCCTGTCCTGTCAGTTGTCTCTGAGGTTTTGTTGTCTACCTTATAAACTAGACTGGATCATGAATTCTTCTAGTTTATTCCAATATTTGGCTACAACTCTGTAAACTAACATTTCCAATTCTCTCCTACCCTTCTGACCTGAAATCATTGAGAACAAAGCTGCCCTTTTTCTAAAACCATGCAAGCTAAAGTTGCACAATTTGATATAAACTTCAGAGAAATCACCACAATAGCATGGACAATCTTCATGCCTGTTGCTGTATGGATGACTCAGAAAAATCACCCAAGATATTCAAACTACAAACCAGGACAATCTATCAGATTGCCACTACCTGCCTTCACTCCATCTAAAGAGAACTTGGAGCCATACATCTAGAAATCTTCTCAACTAGCTGACTTCAGAATGCAGAAACTAAGATTATAGTCTGACCCAATCATTAGCCATTGCTTTTCTTTTCTTTCCATAGAAATGCCTCTTATTAAATACCTGATTGCTTGCACCATAGGCTTATCTTACGAGAGCCCACCTGCATCACTGCCTCTTGAAACGAGACACAACTATTGAACTGAAGTGACCTATTCTCAGGACTAAGAGATTGGTTCAATGAGATGAAGCAATCTACCAACTTATTTTATGCACTGTGAAATTTACTGGGTAAGTTTCAAAGATGGGACTGAAGTGTGAGGGCAAAATACATGATGCTAAAATATGCTCCTTTGGCATGTGGATTATTTTCAGTTGAAGGCAATCAATACCCAGCAGATTCAAGAAAAATTTATTTCTCCCTTAACTACCTAAAAGAATTTATATAGGGGACCTGACCCAGAAAGAGAGCTATTACCAGAGATAACTTTTTATCTGAATGACCTAATTGTATGGCAGGGCAAACACCTAATCCCCAAACATCTGCTCTTTTATTGTCCTGTGACTCACCCTCCTCCCCTTTGGAGTCCCAGACCCCTATCCCATTCCTTAGCTTAGGAAAGCATACAAGTTTCAACTGCCTGACTTGTTCTCAGGTCTCATATTCTTATGTGGCTGCCATAGGTACATAATTAAATTTGTTTTTCTTCTGCTAATTTGTTTTATGTCAACTTAATTTATAGACCAACCAAAGAACCTAGAAGGACAGAAGAAAAATTTTTTTTCCTACACTTTCAAGTTATATCTAATTGAAATTGGAGAGAATGGATCACAAGTTTTAATCTCGTTATCTCAAGATGCTGTTAACTTCAACTTATTAACAGTCTTCCATGCCTTGAGTAGGAGAGATACAGTATATACATCACCAACTATTGGATTAAAGATGGCAGTGTGAGAGGTGGGACAGAGACCTCCTCCTAAAACCACATATAATACAAAAATATAATTAATACAACTAATCCTGAAAGAGGAACAGGAAAGAAGACTGCACCAGATTGCATATACCTGGATAAAAGAGCAGACCTCACTGAACAAGGTAATGCACCAAAGCTGTGACCAGGCAGGAACCAAGCCCTTCCCCCACTTGAGAAGAAGAGAAACAGAGCGGGGAGGGAGTGGAGGCCTGGGACTGCTGAACACCTAGCCCTGGAGATCTTCTCTGGGAGCATGAACCTACATTGCATGGTGCTCTGTGATTTAGTGGGGTTGGAAAGCTAAGACAGGCGGAATACCTGGAGAGATGGAGATTCTAGCTGCTTGTGGAAAACAGACTGATCTGGGTGGGCAGTCTGAGAGACATCCTAAAAGCGAGAGGGCTGCTAAAGGGGCAAGGATAGCACAGAGTTTACTGCTCAGGAGAAAGGACAGGTTGAAAAAATTGTGCCAGTGCACTCTGCCCAGCAGGTTGGGAGCTTAAACGATCTTCAGGTGCTCCATCCCACTGGGTGGCTACGCAGCTCCAAGGCCCCCCACCATGAAACACAGCCTCCGGTGTCTTCCTCCCAGCTAGCCTGCATCTGGCTTAGGCTCGCAAACTGGCAATCCCTGCACTGGCATCAGGCCAGCCAGAGGGAAGCCCCCCCTATGGCAGCTACAAACACAAAGCACAGAGGCTTGCACCTGTGTGTTCACCACTGGTTCTGGCAGTAGAGACTGGCATAGCAGCTGGGAAGCAGGAAATAGCTCTTTCCTCCCGACAAGCACCAACACTGCTCCCCTGTAACCCCCGACACTGCTCCAGGGCCTGAGCAGCTCTAGAGAGTAGAGCTTCTGGGCACTAGAGGGCACCACAGGCAAATTATGAAACGTCAAAGGAACCTGGCTCAAAGCAAAATTATGAATACACCTGAGAAAGATTCAAATGAAATTGACCTCATGAATATTCCTGAAAGAGATTTCAAAATAAAAATCATTAACATGATCATGGAGGTACAGGAAAATATTCAGGAATGAATTTAAGATGGAGATCCAATCATTGAAGAGCACAATGGACGGTATTAAAAGCAGATTAGACACGGAGGAGGAGACAAAAAATGAAACAGAAATTAGGGAAGAGGAATACAAAGAAGCTGAGGCACAGAGAGAAAAAAGGATCTCTAAGAATGAAAGAATATTGAGAGAACTGTGTGACCAATCCAAACGGAACAATATTCATATTATAGGGGTCCCAGAAGAAGAAGAGAGAGAAAAAGAGACAGAAAGTGTCTTTGAGGAAGTAATTGCTAAAAACTTCCCAAATCTGGGGAAGGAGATAGTTTCTAAGGCAATGGAGGTGCACAGATCTCCCAACACAAGGGACCCAAGGAGGAAAACACCAAGACATATAATAATTAAAATGGCAAAGATCAAGGATAAGGACAGACTATTAAAAGCAGCCAGAGAGAGAAATAAGATCACATACAAAGGAAAACCCATCAGGCTATCATCAGACTTCTCAACAGAAACCTTACAGGCCAGAAGGGAGTGGCATGATGTATTTATTGCAATGAAGTAGAAGGGCCTTGAACAAAGAATACTATATCCAGCAAGATTATCATTTAAATTTGAAGGAGGGATTAAGCAATTTCCAAATAAGCAAAAGCTGAGACAATTTAGCTCCCACAAACGATCTCTACAGTGTATTTTGGACAGACTACTATAGATGGAAGTGTCCCTAAGGTTAAATAGTTGTCACCAGAGGAAATAAAAAGGGATAGTCAAAGAGTACAGAATACGATACCTAATATATAAAGAATGGAGGAGGAAGAAAAGGAGGGGAAAAAAAAGAACCTTTAGGTCGTGTTTCTAATAGCATACCAAGTGAGTTAAATTAGACTCTTAGATAGTAAGGAAGTTACCCTTGAACCTTTGGTAATCACAAATCTAAAGTCTGCAATGGCAATAAGTACATACCTATCACTAATAACCCTAAATGTAAATGGTCTGAGGGCACCTATCAAAAGACATAGAGTCACTGAATGGATAAAAAACAAAACCCAACTATATGCTGCCTACAAGAAACTCACTTCAAACCCAAAGACATACACAGATTAAAGTGAAGGGATGGAAAAGATATTTCATGCAACTAATATGGAGAAAAAAGCAGGTGTTGCAGTACTTGTATCAGACAAAATGCACTTCAAAACAAAGAAAGTCACAGGAGACAAAGAAGGACATTACATAATGATAAAGGGGTCAAACCAACAAGAAGATATAACCATTATAAATATCTATACACCCAACACAGGAGCACCTACATATGTGAAACAAATACTAACAGAATTAAAAGGGGAAATAGAATGCAATGTATTCATTCTAGGAGATGTCAACACTCCACTCACTCCAAAGGAGAGTTCAACCAGACAGAAAATAAGTAAGGACGCAAAGGCATTGAACAACACATTAGAACAGATGGAACTAACAGATATCTACAGAACTCTCCACCCAAAGCAGCAGGATACACATTCTTTTCAAGTGCACACAGAACATTTTCCAGAATAGACCACATACTAGGCCACAAAGAGAGCCTCAGTAAATTAAAAAAGATTGAAACTGTATCAACCAACTTCTCAGATAACAAGGGTATAAAACAAGAAATAAATTGTTCAAAGAAAACAAAAAGGCTCACAAACACATGGAGGCTTAACAACATGCTACTAAATAATCAATGGATCAATGACCAAATTAAAACAGAGATCAAGCAATATATGGATACAAATGAAAACAACAGCAGAATGTCCCAACTTCTGTGGGATTTAGCAAAGGCAGTTCTAAGATGGAAGTATATAGCAATCTAGGCCTATTTAAAAAAGGAAGAACAATCCTAAATGGAGAGTCTAAATTCACAATTATTGAAACTGGAAAAAGGAGAATAAATGAAGCCCAAAGTCAACAGATGGAGTGACATAATAAAGATCAGAGATGAAATAAAATTGAGAAGAATAAAGCAACAGAAAAAATTAATGAAACCAAGAGCTGGTTCTTTGAGAAAATAAACATAATAGATAAACCCCTAGCCATATTTATTAAGAAAAAAAGAGAATCTACACACATAAACAGAATCAGAAATGAGAACGGAAAAATCACGACATTCACCACAGAAATACAAACAATTATTAGAGAACACTATGAAAATATGTGTGCTAACAAACTGGATAACCCACAAGAAATGGACAGCTTTCTAGAAAAATAAAACCTTCCAAGACTACCCAGGAAGAAACAGAAAATCTAAACAGACCAATTACCAGCAATGAAATTGAATTGGTAATCAAAAAACTACCCAAGACAAAATTCCTGGACCAGATGGATTCACTGCTGAATTTTATCAGACATTTAGAGAATACATAATACCCATTGTCCTTAAAGTTTTCCAAAAAATAGAAGAGGAGGAAATACTCCCAAACTCATTCTATGAAGCCAGCATAGACATACACCAAAACCAGGCAAAGATACCACAAAAAAAGAAAACTACAGACCAATATCCCTGATGAACATAGATGCAAAAATACTCAACAAAATATTAGCAAGCCGAATTCAAAATTACATCAAGAGGATCATACACCATGATCAAGTGGGATTCATCCCAGGGATGCAAGGATGGTACAACATTTGAAAATCCATCAACATCATCCACCACATCAACAAAAAGAAGGACAAAAACCACATGATCATCTCCATAGATGCTGAAAAAAAAGAATTTGACAAAATTCAACATCCATTCATGATAAAAACTCTCAACAAAATGGGTATAGAGGGCAAGTACCTCAACACAATAAAGGCTACATATGACAAACCCACAGCCAACATCATACTTAACAGCAAGATGCTGAAAGCTTTTCCCATATGATTGGGAAAAGACAAGGAAGTCCACTCTCCCCACTTTTATTCAACATTGTACTGGAGGTCCTAGCCACGGTAATTGGACAACACAAAGAAATAAAAGGTATCCAGATTGGTAAGGAAGAAGCCAAATTGTCACTGTTTGCAGATGACATGATATCGTACATAAAAAACCCTAAAGAATCCACTCCAAAACTACTAGAATTAATATCTAAATTCAGCAAAGTTGCAGGATACAAATTTATACACAGAAATCTGTTGCATTCCCACACACTAACAATGAACTAGTAGAAAGAGAAATCAGGAAAACAATTCTATTCACAACTGCATCAAAAAGAACAAAATACCTAGGAATACACCTAAGCAAGGAAGTGAAAGACCTTTACCCTGAAAACTACAAGACACTCCTAAGAGAAATTAAAGAGGATACTAATAAATGGAAATTCATCCCATGCTCTTGGGTAGGAAGAATTAATATTGTTAAAATGGCCATCCTGCCTAAAGCAATCTATAGATTCAATGCAATCCCTATCAAAATACCGACAGCATTCTTGAATGAACCAGAACAAATAGTTCTAAAATTCATATGGAACCACAAAAGGCCCCGAATAGCCAAAGCAGTCCTGAGATGGAAGAATTAAGCTGGGGGGATCTCACTTCCCAACTTCAAGCTCTACTACAAAGCCACAGTAATCAAGACAATTTGGTATTGTGACGAGAATAGACCCATAGACCAGTGGAACAGAATAGAAAATCCAAACATTAACCCAAACATATGTGGTCAATTAATATACGATAAAGGAGCCATGGATATACAATGGGGAAATGACAGCCTCTTCAACTGCTGGTGTTGGCAAAACTGGACAGCTACATGTAAAAGAATGAAACTGGATTACTGTCTAACTCCATACCCAAAAGTAAACTCAAAATGGATCAAAGACCTGAATGTGAGTGATGAAATCATAAAACTCGTAGAAGAAAATATAGGCAAAACATTCTTGAATATAAACATGAGCAACTTCTTTATGAACATATCTCCATGGGCAAGGGAAACAAAAACAAAAATGAACAAGTGGGATTATATCAAACTAAAAACCTTCTGTATAGCAAAGGACACTATCAGTAGAACAAAAAGGCATCCTAGAGTATGGGAGAATATATTCATAAGTGACATATCCGATAAAGGGTTGATATCCAAAATATACAAAGATCATGCACCTGTACAAACAAAAAGCAAATAACCCAATTAAAAAATGGTCAGAGGATCTGAACAGACACTTCTTCAAAAAAGAAACTCAGATGGCCAACAGGCACATGAAAAGATGCCCCACATCATTAGTCACCAGAGAAATGCAAATTAAAACCACAATGAGGTATCACCTCACACCAATTAGGATGGCCAACATAGAAAAGAATAGGTACAACTAATGCTGGTGAGGATGTGGAGAAAGGGGAACCCTACTACACTGCTGGTGGGAATGTAAATTAGTTCAACCATTGTAGAAAGCAGTATGGAGGCTCCTCAAAAAACTCAAAATACCATTTGACCCAGGAATTCCACTCCTAGGAATTTACCCTAAGAATGCAGCAGCCCAGTTTGAGAAAGATATATGCAGCCCTATGTTTAGCGCAGCACTATTTATAATAGCCAAGAAATGCGAGCAACCTAAGTGTCCATCAGTGGATGAATGGATAAAGAAGATGTTGTACATATACACGATGGAATATTATTCAGCCATAAGAAGAATACAAATCCTACCATTTGCAACAACATGGATGGAGCTAGAGGGCATTATGCTCAGTGAAACAACCAGGTGGAGAAAGACAAATATCAAATTATTTCCCTCATCTGTGGAGTATAAGAACAAAGCAAAAACTGAAGGAACAAAACAGCAGCAGACTCACAGAACCCAAGAATGGATTAACAGTTGTTACCAAAGGGAAAGGGACTGGAGAGGATGGGTGGCAAGGGACGGATGAGGGGGAAAAGGGGCATTATGATTAGCACACATAATACAGGGGAGCATGGGGAAGGCAGTATAGCACAGAGAAGACAAGTAGTTATTCTATAGCATCTTACTATGCTGGTGGACAGTGACTGTAATGGGGTATGTGGTGGGGAATTAATAATGGGGGGGATCTAGTAACCACAGTGTTGCTCATGTAAGTGTATATTAATGATACCAAAAATGTATAAATAAATAAATAACATCACCAATTAAAGATTCACATTGATTATAATGTTGTTTCCAAAATAGAAAAGTTAAAATGCACAAAAACACAACATGTATGAATCCTACCAACATTTTCTATTTTGGGTACATTCAGAGGTTAGTATGAAAATACTCATAGTCTGTTAGTTTTTGAAGGCTACTTTTCACTAAGAATAATACAGCAAAAAATAATCAGCAATATCTGTAACTGCTGTAATTGGTCTCTGGACATGTACCCGTCATTTTTCTTAGTGTCTCCTATTTACTTTCTCATTTAATCTATGATCATGTGAGGTACGGATTATTTTTTCCCTAATACACAAGTTAGGAATCATGAACTTCAAAGGCTAGTAAGCAGAGGATCCAGAAAGTAAAAGTAAAAAGATGTAACTCCAGAGACTCTTGTTAGACACTATTCATGATTTCCTTACATTATCAGCAAGGTAGTACCTACAATCATAAGACAACACACACACACATTGGCTAAATAGGCAAGGACTGGCATGATATGAGAAAACCATCGCAAAAGAATATGACAAGCAAGCATTTATGTTTTTCCAGCATTTTATTCTGAAAAGTTTTAAACATATGGAAGATTTGAAAGAATCATACAATGAACAGCCATATATGCACCATCTAAATTCTACAAATAACATTTTGCTATATTTACTTTATCATACTTCTATCTACCCATCAGTTCATCAATCCATCTTATTTTTAATCCATTTTAGACTGAGTTCAGGTCAGTGATTTTGTTACTGTAGTAGTGAAGAAAAAAATGGAAGGCTTGTTCAAAGAGGATGTTAGAAAACTAATTTGTTATGATTTTTAAACATAGCACAAATTGGGCTCTTGTTTTTAATTACCTATTAAATATTAGTCACTTATCTTCTAAATCTATATTCTGCCTCCAAATATGCAGTTGTGAGGATTTAATGAGAAAAAAAGATATACAAAACTTACTACTCTACCTTGCACAGAGTAAGTGGGTATTTAATAAAGCAGGGCCAGAATAATAAAGCCAATGAGAAAATGCAAAAACAGATAAGCTTATACTGTACTGGATCAGTTAATGTACTGGAGGGCTTAGGATAAGATAAGAAAAGACAGTCCTCAAGCCAGGGAGAAGAGTATTGACTAGATATTTTACATCTGTATCTAGAAAGTTTGAAAAGTTTAGGCTATTAGAATTAATAAAGTAAAATGCGAATGAAAATAAAAATTAGAAGCTATTTAGAATAAAGAGAGATGTTGGTACCAGGGAATGCAAAAATATTGTCAGATGAATGTTTACCTAGTTCTGTATGAACACAAAAGCATTTCTTTAAGCAGCTGATTTAATATATCCAAGTACATTGCTCTTTGGGAATCTAAACTGGAGCACCTAGAATACCCAATTATCTCTTAAACTGTCATCATAATGTGGATTTTGTGAACAGTACTTTTCCCAGGTCCTTAAGGACATCAAGTGAAAGCTATATGTGGGCCTAAAATGCAAATAAACAATTATTTACTGTAAATATTTTAGCTCTCCAAATAAGCAGGTAATAAATTTAGCTTTCTCTTTTGAAAACTGAGTTACTTTACACATTTCTCATTCCAAAATTTATTACATCGTTACACAGAAAAATGTCACAAATATAATTATAGGCAAAGTCAACAGTATTCTTAACAGTAAATTTGGATTTCTATCCATCATAGATGTATGTAATGAGCCACAATACCACAGCATAAAATAGAAGGAAAAGACAAGAAAAAGTCAATTTAGCCTGAATCACTTTAAAACACAAGTGAATAAATTCACCTAACTGAGAATAAAATAATAGAAAATCAAAAACATCTGACCTGGTGTTAGGTGGTAGAAAAGGAAAGAATATTGTCCTTAATATGGGTCTATCAGAATGAACTGGTGGCAAACTACACCCCTAAACACCTGTTATGATGGAATTGTTTACAATCTTCATTTCAATGCTTCAGAAGTTTGGCCAATGCATTGGCTTTAATATAAGCATAGCTATTGTTGAGATATTATTTTGGAACAAACTTAATATATGTAGTCACAGATAGTTTGTTTTTATACTTTTGTCCATAAATGACTAATAACTTATGTGTGAGAAAGGCTAATTCATAACCGTATATATAATATTAACGATATTTTTCTCATGAATAAAATTCCAAATAAATGGAATGGAATATAATTATTCCTCTGAAATGGAATATAATTATGAAATGCAATATAATTAAACTTGCCTCTGATAACTTTAAACATGTATTTATACTAATCCCAATCTAAAAAATTTGTTACCTATTCCCATATCTGCCTGCTTTTCATTAGGATATAGAGAGTATACAACTGTCCTGATAAATATTCTAAATTACTGATAAATAGCATAGATCCATTTGTAAATCTAGCAATGTTCCATTTTGAAGTATTTTATATTATGAGAAACAAAATATTGAAATATATTTTGCTTCTACACTTACATACATTAAAAAGATGGTCTTTAAAAATATTTATTTTGTGAGGTTACAGGAGGAAAAAACCTTTATCTCCAAATATTGAAATTACATGTTTTGACCAACAATCCTCTACTATTATATTGATCTTATCAGAAAATACATCTAATCTAAAACATAATGAAAATATGTAGGACACCGAGAAAATCTAATCTCTCTTTTTGCTGAATTCAGCCTCTGTTATGTACCTCTTTTCAGACAGAAGAAGTAAATTCAGAGTATTACAAAGACTCTACTGAGAACATCTTCTTGAATAAATTTAAATTTGGAGAATATTTCCAGAAATTTCCAGATGGCTTCAATAATAATGGAAGTTTCTCTAACTACATTGGGGAAGAGAGAGTGAGTGAGAGAAAACACATGAGAAACATAAGCTAATATAGCTAGAACAAGTATAAGAATAATAATGGACTTTAACTATAGAAATGAAAACAAAAATTTTGGTTTTTCCAAATCATCCATCAGAACTGAGTAAACATACTAAGAGGCCTAGGAACCAGAGACTTTATCAAGCTATGGGAAACATGGTCTGAAAGTTTCTGGTAATTAATAATAAGTCTGGACTGCCTAGTCAAGTGTTAGAAGAATTCGCCAGTAGGCAGTAGCAGAAAGATAGGCAAGCAGGAGCTTGCCCATGTAATCAGCAATGTCAACTGGAGGTCAGCCAGTGGATGTTTTGGCAGGAAAACAGTGTTAGGGAAATCTGTTGACTGGTAATCAATAAAATTACTAAAAGGCAATGCTCAACATGCTGGAGGCTTGGCTTAAGGAACTACCAAGGTAGTTGAAGAGACTGAGTACTAAGATGTCTGCTCAGAGATGGGGAAATAACAAGGATCTTGTGAATTAACTAGAGTAAGAAGGAAAAGCCTTTACCAAGAATATAGCCTAGAGCCACTTGTTAGAAATAACAGCAGAATCAGCATCAAAGGTGAACTTGAAGCTGATCAATAGAATTCTCAGCTGAGAGAGTAAGAAACCCTCCAATAGAAAAGAGATTATTCTAGAGGGTGATAATGGTTTGGGCCTGAATTTTAAAATTAGGCAGCCTCAAATGAGGGACCTTGATGGATAAAATCAAGAAACCAAGCAATTTATTACCATCATCTGAAAAATTAAGATGAAGTATCCTGATTCTTAGAATAAGACTGTAATGTAAGCCACTGTGTATTACAAACAACAGTATCATTAGATATAGTGCACACAATAATATTTTCTTACTGAATTCCCTACTGAAGACTTTTCCTGCTGCATAATAAGAAAATTCTCCATTATTCAGCACCTAGGAGTCTATTTCACTCACAGTTCTTTTTTTCTTTAAGGCAACAGAAGCTGACTCCAAGTAACTTTAGCTGAATGTAAATTTACTGGAAGTCTAGCTATAGCTTACAAAATCAGTAGGAAGGCTTAAGGACAAAGCTCAGGAGATGAGTAGAAAACAAAGGGATCCTGGGCAATGTACACACAACCCTGTTACAGAAACTGCCAGGATATGGTATTGATTTGGCATCATTTTGCTGGACTTAGATGCTGTCAGCATGTTATCAGTAGGCATGACTAAATTCTCCCTTCCATCACCAAACCATTTTGTTAGATTCAAATACCTGATGGAGAGAATGTGATTGGCTAAACATAAAGCAGGCTTACACTTGAGCTTCCAGATGGTGGTTTTCCTCCCACTCACTCTCAGCCTCAGACAACCACTGGTCTGTTCTTGGTCATTATAGATCATTTTTACATTTTCCAGAATTTCATATAAATGGAATCATATGTGTACTTTTCTGTCTGGTTCCTTTTGCATAGCATCTTTTAAATTTTTTCCATGTTATCACATGTATCAGTAATTTGTTACCTTTATTTTCTGAGTAGAATTCCTAGAAATACCAAAAGATGATTACCTATTCACCTATTGATGGGCTTTGAGTTTTTTCGAAATTTTTGTCAATATGAAAAAAGTCTCTAAAAACATTCTACAAATAAATATTTGTGTGGACATACGTCTTAATTTCTCTTGGGTAAACATTATGGAGTGCAATTGCTGGATTATTTGGTAAGGGTATTTTTGACTTTGTAGGAAACTGCCAAACTGTTTTCCAAAGTAGTTATACTCTTTGCATTCCCACTGGCAATGTATGAGTGTTCCAGTTGCTCCACATACTAACACTAGGTACATTATATCTTTTCAGTTAGCCATTCCAGTGAATGTGGAGTAGTAATTTCTTGTGGTTTTCATTTGCATATCCCTGATGACTAATCATGCTGACGGTCTTTCCTTCTGTTTACTGGTCCATTAGGATATCATCTTTGGCAAAATGTCTGTTCAATCTCCCTGTGCCAGACTGCATTTTCCATATAGCCACTACAGTTTCTCTTGTTCCACATCCTTTTCTTAACAATGTAATTGTAACACACCAATCACCAAGAGAGAGGGCCTATGTCCCTCATCTTTGAATTTGGGAAATCCTGTAACTTCTAAGGATATGTGATTAAAGGCCATAAAAGGTGATACAGTTTCCACCTAGTTCTCTCAGGATGCTTGTTATTGGAATTCAGCCACCATGCAGCGAGGAAACACATAGAGCCACATGGAGAATCCATGTATAGGTTCCGGCCGAGAGCCTCTTCTAAGATCCCAGACAAAAGCCAGCATTAACCATCAAACTTATGAATGAATAAAATTTTAGATGATTCCAGCATCAAGCTGTGGATTCATCTTGCAAGCTGAGACTTCCAATTTTACAGAACAGAGATATGCTGCCCCTGATGTGCCTTTTCCAAATTCCTGCAGCATGAAATCCATGAGCATAATAAAATAGCTGTCACTCTGCACTGTTTAGGATGACTTTTTTTGCTATGCAGTAACACCTAAATAAAACAGGCTTTGTGATGCAATCAAGTAGTTAAAGACTCCTTGAATGGAAACACAATGTAGATTGATTTTTTTTCTACTTTAAAAGGTCATTTTCTGCTTCATAGTATTAATTAGCATATAGTAATATATATATATATATATATATATACACACATACATATATATATATACACACACACACACATACACATACATATATATATATATACACACATAACTTTTTTGTAGAACTCTTCAAGTGTTGCTTGGACATTATTCTGTCATTATCACTTTTTTCATTGACTTTCAGGAGGCTGATAAAGTTCAAGTACATACCTATGATGAGGTGAAGAAACTGGTAAATGTCACCAGTACTTATTGACTTATTGTAAATGTTTTTGCAGTTCTGAATAAGATTTTCCTTTGGTTAGATTTGAAGGTGTCCAAGAGCAAAACAAGAAAACCAAACCAAACAAACAAGAAACATGTTGAATTTTTTTTCATTAGCTCAGAACAGATGCCAAGGCAGTGGGAACCCAAAATCACTATTCATCTAGCCAGGTCAGTGCATGACCATAATTACATCAGTAATTCAAGGTTACAAGTGTGCTTGTATTCAAATTATCCAGGACAATAAGGTAAAGAAGATATATATTTGGATATATTTAGGTTGGCTTAAAATATCTTGATAATTATGGATTAATGGATAAGTTCAGTTAGCATGTCTAAACTTAACGAGAGATATCTTACCTAGTGCTTGTACTTTTCCACTAAATTTTTATGAACTAAATGTACACAACACATAGTGGATATCTTCTGTGTATCTGCACAGGATAAAGTGCTGGAGATAATAAGAGAAGCTTACATCCTTCAAGGATCTCAAAATAGTGGAATAATATGTTTTTCTTTGTTTAAATTTTATTTTCAATCACTAAGAGGTTTTCCATGCTTTTCACAGTGAAAATGTTTTTTTGGAGAAGTCAATTTATGTGATCCACATTAAAATCATAATGTTACAAATGAATAAATCAATATTTTTACAATTATTTGGTTAAACATGGAATGTACTATCCATTTCAGAACTTTATATATCAACTATTACATAAGACAATTTACTTATGCATTTACACATCTATCTTCTTTTTCCAGAATTCATCAACTACAATTATTTTTAATGAGATGACAACCTTTTTCTCAGTGACCTTGCAAGATGAAAATCCTGATCAATACATTGGAAAGATATATAATTTACAAGCTAAAATTGATATTTGAGTTAGGATGAAATATTTGAAATAGAAAAATAGTTTTAATTGGAGTTAAAAAAAGAGAGTGTCTCATTATGTATAAGAATATATGTATAATTGTAAAATTACAATAGTTTCTAATGAGACTATGTGTCCATTTTATTAATAGTAGTGGAAACCCTTATAGAGCTCTTCTATTTTTTTTAAAAATAGGACTGAGTGCCAGCTTACACAAGAGACAAACTAAATGTGTGGAGCAACAGAAAATAACACCAATTTAAGTTAGTGTTTTCTTAAGAATTTTCAATGAAGACTCAAAGATGGTGGAGTGAGAAGGGAGGCAGAAACCTTCACCCACAATCACAAAAAACATGCAAATACAGCAAATAAACCTAATCCTGAAAAAGCAACCTGAAGACTGCAAAACAAAATGCCTACATCTGGGGAAGAAGAGAAGACCTCACAGAAAAGGGTAAAGTAGAAAAGTCACATCCAGCAGGAACCAAACCCTCCCCCAACCCCAGCCCACAGGCTGGAGAAAGAGGAACGGAGTGGAGGGAGTACAAGCCCAGGACCAATGAACACACAGCCCTGGAGATCTGCTCTGGGAGCAGGAACCCACATTACATGGTGCTCTGGAGATTACTGGTGTTGGAAAGTAAAGAAGGTCAGAATACTTGGAGAAACTGAAATTCCAGTGCTTGTGGAGAACAGGTAGGCACAACTGGCCCCCTGGGACAAAAGAAATGTGGGCAGTTTGAAGGATTTCCAAGCAGTAAGAGGGGTGATAAAGGGGCAAAGACTACACAGAGATCTCTGCTCAGGAAGAAGAGCAGGTGACAAAACCTTCCTGGCACATTCTGCCCAGCAGGCTGGGAACTCACAGGAGCTTCAGAAGCTCCACCCCCTGGGTGGCAATGCAGCCCAGAGACCCCCACTGTGGTACACAGCTACATGGACATAGCACAGAGGCTCCTCTCTGTGTGCAGTGTCCACTTGACCTGGCAGTGGAGGCAGGCATCACAGCCGGGAAGGCAGGAAACCCTCCAAGCCAAGATGTTTCCTCATGGGAGGCGCTGGTTCTGCTCACCTGTGACCCCCACCATTGCTTCAGGCATATGGTAGCTCCAGAGAGTAATTTCCCTGCTCTTATAATCAGTTGATGGCCCAAACAGCTCACTACAAACAAGGCAGAAATGTATATACCCACTGCTAACTAACAACTGGGGTTCCGCACAGGAAATTGAGCTTTGGGGGCCAGAGTGCACCATCTACACAAAGTTATTATTACACAGGAAACACTAAAAAAATGAAGCAGCAAAGGAATTTAGTCCAAACAAAATTACAAGAAAAAAACAGCAGAAAGAGGGCATAGTGAAACTGAAATCACCAATCTTGTTGATAAAAATTTTGAAATAAAAGTTATAAACATGCTTATGGATGTGGAGAAAAATATTCAAGATCTCAGGGAGGACTTCAACAAAGATATAAAAACTTTGAAAAACAGTATCTGAAATGAAACACAAAGGAGAAATTTAAAAGTAGATTAGATGAGGTAGAGGAGACGGTAAATGAAATAGAAATTAGACAATGGGAAAACAAAGAAGCTGAGGCAAAGACAGAAAAAAGGAACTCTAGGAATGAAAGAATAATAAGAGAACTGTGTGACAAATTCAAACAAAACAATATTCACATTATATGAGTACCAAAGAAGAAGAGAGGGACAAAGGGATAGAAAATCTCTTTGAGTAAACAATTGTTGAAAACTTCCCCAATCTGGGGAAGGAAATAGTCACTCAGGTCATGGAAGTGCACAGATCTCCCAACACAAGGAACCCTAGGAAGACAACACCAAGACATATAATAATTAAAATGGCAAATATCAAGGACAAAAAGAAAGTATTACAAGCAGCCAGAGAGAGAAAAAAGAACACGTATAAAGGAAAGCTCATAAGGCTAACAGCAGACTTTTCAGGAGAAAACTCACAGGCCAGAAGGGAGTGGCATGATATAGTTCACACAATGAAACAGAGGGCCTCCAACTAAGAATCCTCTACCTGGCAAGATTATCTTTTAAATTTGAGGCAGGGATTAAACAATTTCCAGATAAGCAAAAGCTGAGGGTATTTCCCACCCGAAAAACATCTCTACAGTGTATTTTAAAGGGATTGCTCTGGATGGAAGTGCTCCTAAGGCTAAATAGCTGTCACCAGAGAAAAAACCATGGTAAAGGAAGTAGACTAATTAATTACTAAGCAAATACAAAATTAAATCAGTGACTCACAAAGTTAGTCAAGGAATACACAAAAATTAAATCAGTGACTCACAAAGTTAGTCAAGGAATACACAAAGTGTACAGAATTAGACACTTAATATATAAAGAATGGAGGAGGAAAAGAGGAGGAAGGGGAGAAAAAAAAGAGCCTTTAGATTGTGTTTGAAATAGAGTAATAAGTGAGTTAAGATAGACAGTCAGATAGTAGGGACGCTGTCCTAGAACCTTTGGTAACCACAAATCCAAAGCCTACAATGGCAATAAGTACATACTGATTGATAATCACCCTAAATGTAAATGGACTGAAGGCACCAATCAAAAAACATAGAGTTACAGAATGGATAAAAAAATAAGACTCATCTATATGCTGCCTGACTAACTTAAAAAACAAAGACATTCACAGATTAAAGTGAAGGGATTGAAAAATATCTTTCATGCAAATAATAGGGAGAAAAAAGCCAGACTAGCAGTACTTATTCAGATAAAATAGATTTAAAAATAAAAAAGTAACAGGAGACAAAGAAGGACATTACATAATGATGAAAGGGTAAGTCAAAAAAGAATATAACCATTATAAATATATATGCACCCAATATAGGAGCACATAAATATGTGAAACAAACATTAACAGAATTAAAGGAGGGAATAGAATGCAACAAATTCATTTTAGGAGACTTCAACACACAGGCCACACCAAAAGGCAGATCAAGCAGGCAGAAAATAAGTAAGGAGACAGAGGCACTGAACAATGCATTAGAACAGATGGGCCTAACAGACATCTTCAGAACACTCCACTTAAAAGTAGCAGGCTACACATACTTCTCAGGCATACATGGATTGTCATCCAGAATAGATCACTGACTAGGCCACAAAAAGAGTCTCAGTAAATTCAAGAAGACTGAAATTGTGCCAACCAGCTTCTTAGACCACAAAGGTATGAAACTAGAAGTAAATGATGAAAAGAAAACAAAAAAGCCTACAAACACATGGAGGCTTAACAACATGCTCCTAATTAATCAATGGATCACAACAGAGATCAAGCAATATAGGAAGACAAATGAAAACAACAGCTCAATAGCTCAGAACCTGTGGATACAGCGAAGGCAGTTCTAAGAGGAAAGTATACAGCAGTAAAGGCTTCCCTCAAGAAAGAAGAACAATCCCAAACAAACAGTCTGAACTCACAATTAATGAAACTAGAAAAAGAAGGACAAATGCGGCTCAAAGTCAGGAGAAGGAGGGACTTAAAAATGATCAAAGAAGAAATAAAATTGAGAAGAATAAGACAATAGAATCAATTAAACCATCAGCTAGTTCTTTGAGAAAATAAACAAAATAGATAAATCCCTAGCCAGACTTATCAAGAAAAAAAGTGAGTGTATTCACATAAACAGAATCAGAAATTAGAAAAGAAAAATCATTATGGACACCACAGAAATACATAGAATTATTAGACAATACTATGACAAATTATGTTAACAAATTGGACAACCTAGAAAACATGGACAACTTTCTAGAAAAATACAACCTTCCAAGACTGATGCAGGAAGAAACAGAAATTCTGAACAGAACAGTTAGCAGTAATGAAATCGAATTGGTAAGCAAAATACTACCTAAGAAAAAAACCCTTGGGTCAGATGGCTTCACAGCTGAATTTTATCAAACATTTGAGGGGAGCTAATAACCATCCTTAAACTTTTCCAAAAAGTAGAAGAGGACAGAATACTTCAAAACTCATTTTATGAGGCCAGCATCACTCTAATACAAAAACTGGACAAAGACACCACAGAAAAAGAAATTACAGACCAATATCCCTGATGGACATAGATCAACAAAATATTAGCAAACAAACTAAAAAATATATCAAAAAGATCACCCATCATGACCAAGTGGGATTTATTCCAGGGATGCAAGGATGGTACAATATTCAAAAATCAATCACCATCATATGCCACATCAACAAAAAGAATAAAAAAAATCACATGATCATCTCAATGGGTGCTGAAAAGCATTTGACAAAATTCAACATCCATTCATGATAAAATCTCTCAACAAAATGCGTATAGAGGGCAAG
This sequence comes from Phataginus tricuspis, assembly GCA_029783875.1. NCBI lineage: Eukaryota > Metazoa > Chordata > Mammalia > Pholidota > Manidae > Phataginus > Phataginus tricuspis. The sequence continues at coordinate 20,518,010 of JAQQAC010016209.1, forward strand.
TACCTCAAAGTAGTAAAGGCCATATATGACAAACCCACAGCCAACATCATACTTAACAGTGAGAAGCTGAAAGCTTTTCCTTAAGATTGGGAAGAAGACAAGGATGTCCACTCTCATCACTTTTATTCAACATAATACTGGAGGTCCTAGCCACGGCAACCAGACATCATAAAGAAAGAAAAGGCATCCAGATTGGTAAGGAAGAAGTTAAACTGTCACTGTTTGCAGATGACATGATATTGTACACAAAAGACCCTAAAGAATCCACCAAAAACCTACTAGAACTAGTAACTGAATTCAGAAAACATGAATGATACAAAATTAATTAATTCACAGAAATCTGTTCCATTCTTATCTACTAACGATCAACTAGCAGAAAGATAAATCAAGAAAACAACTCCATTTACACTTGTATCCAAAAGAACAAAATACCACAGAATAAACCTAAACAAGGAGATGAAAGATCTACACCCTGAAAACTACAAGACCCTCACAAGAGAAATTAAAGAAGACACTGATAAATGGAAATATATCCCGTACTCATGGATAGGAAGAATTAATATTGTCAAAGTAGCCATACCGCCTAAAGAAATTTACAGATTTGATGCAATCCCTATCAAAATATCAACAGCATTCTTCAATGAGCTAGAACAAGTCATTCTAAAATTCACATGGAATCACAAAAGACCCTGAATAGCCAAAGCAACTCTGAGAAGGAAGAACAAAGTTGGGAGTAGCATGCTCCCTAACTTCAAGCTCTAATACAAAGCCACAGTAATCAAGACAATTTGGTAATGGCACAAGAACAGACACATAGAGCAATGGAAATAAATAGAGGGCCCATATATAAACCCACACATATATGGCCAATTAATATATGATATAGAAGCCATGGATATACGATGGGGAATGACAGCCACTTCAACAAATGCTGCTGGCAACAATGGACAGCTACATGTAAGAGAATGAAACTGGATTACTGAATAACTCCATACAAGAAAGTAAGCTTGAAATGGATCAAAGACCTGACTGTAAGTCATGAAACCATGAAACTCATAGACAAAAACATAGGCAAATGTCTCTTGACTATAAGCATGAGAAACATTTTCCTGAATGCATCTCCTCGTGAAAAGGAAACAAAGGCAAAAAGTGAACAAATAGGACTACATCAAATTAAAGCGCTTCTGTACAGCAAAGGACACCATCAGCAGAAGAAAAAGGCATCCCAAATATGGGAGAATATGTCCATCAATGACTTATCCCATCAGGGGTTAATGTCCAAAAGATATAAAGAACTCACATGCCTCAATCCCTCAAAAGCAAATAACCTGATTAAAACAGATGATTTGAACTGACTCTCCTCCAAAGAAGAAATTCGAATGGCCAACACACACGTGAAAAGATGTTCCACATTGCTAATCATCAGGCAAATGCAAATTAAAACCACAATGCTATATCACCTCACACCAGTTAGGATGGCCAACAACAAAAAGACAAGAAACAGCAAAGGCTGGCAAGGATGCGGAGAAAGAGGTACCCTCCTACGCTGTCGGTGGGAATGTAAATTAATTAGTTCAACCATTGTGGAAAGCAACATGGAGGTGCCGCAAAAAACTAAAAATAGAAATACCATTTGACCCACGAATTCCACTCCTAGGAAATTACTCAAAGAAAACAAGGTCTATGATGAAAAAAGACATATGCACCCCTATGTTTATCGCAGCATTATTTACAATAGCCACTATCTGGAAGCAACCTAAGTGTCCATCAGTAGATGAATGGATAAAGAAGATGTGGTATATATACACAATGGAATATTATCCAGCCATAAAAGGAAAACAAATCCTACCATTTGCTACAACATGGATGGAGCCAGAGGGCATTACGCTCAGTGAAAAGGCCAGGCGGAGAAAGACACGTACCGAATGATGTAACTCATTTGTGGAGTGTAACAAAGGAAAACTGAAGGAACAAAACAGCAGAAGAATCACACACTCCAAGAAGGGAGTAGCGGCAATCAAAGGGAAGGGGCTGGCAAGGATGTGTGGGGAGGAAGGGAGAAGGGGTTTAATGGGCACTATAATTAGCAATCACTAGTTCACGGGGAAGGCAGTACAGCATGGAGAAGACAAGTAATGAGTCTACAGCATCTTATTATGCTGATAGACAGTGACTGCAATGGGGTGGGGTGGGGCGGACTTGATAATATGGGTGAATGTTGAAACCACAATGTTGTTCATTTGAAACCTTCATAACATTGTCTATCAATGATACATTAAATTAAGTAATTAATTAATATATAAACAAGCTGGCAAGAAAAAACAATACCAGGATTAATGATGGGCATTACATAATGACAGAGTGGTCAACTCTCAAAGAAAACATAATTTGTATGGACCACACAACTTGGTGTTTAAGCACAGGAGGCAAACACTGACGAGACAAACCTACTTTTAGAGATGGAAACTTCAACACCCCTTTATTAAATAATAATGGACGCTTCTAGAAGGCAGAAAATCAGGAAGGTACAGTTGAATTGAACAACACCATCAATTAACTAGATGTACATGGTATTGGGAATTACACACACTTAAGACAACAGCAGGAAACATATTCTGTTCAAGCCCCCAGGGAATGTACACCAAGAAAGATCCCATTCTGTGCCCTAAAACTTGCTACAAAATGTCAAAGAACACAAGGCATCCAAAGAATGCTTCCAGACCATGATAGAATTAATTACAGTAGAACCTGAAACCACAAAGACGGCAGGAAAATGAAAAGTATTTGGCGATGAAACAATATACTTCGGAGGAACACATAGGCCAAAGAGGAAATCTGATGAGACATTTAAAAACACTTTGAACTAAAACAGGAAAACCATAGCTAGTACAGAGCCAGATGCGATGCTACAAGACCAAAGAAATAAGAGGTATGAAGAGTGAAAAGCAAAAGATAATAACAGGAAGAGTTTCATCCTCTAATTATAAAATCTAAGGTAACAGGCACAGAAAATACTGAAACGTACAAGGGATTCAGAAACCTGGTACATAAAAGATCACCAGAGCAAAATCCAGAGACTGATCTGAAGGAAAATCAACAATTACTTAGGTCATGTAATGCCAAATATACCACACACAGCAGCAACGATATAAAAAAAAAAATTCCTACAAAGACACCTCACAAACACACACTCACTGTTTAAGGAAGCGAGTCTAAACATGTCCTGACCGACTCGGGGAAAAAGAAGCATCAGCGAGAGCCACAGGCCATGCGCATTCACGAGGAGCACACGTCCTAAACCTATCGGCCACCCTTAACTCCTTTGTAGACTTAGGGCCTCACCCATAGGAGCTGAGATGGCAGCCACACTCAGGCCACGGTTCCCCATGCCCAAAATCAACCCTGGAAAAATTAAAGGCGTGAAGAAAAACCAGTGTGAACAAAAGCAGAAACTCACAGCAAAGGAAGCCCTGAGGGACTCCGAGTCTCCACCCACCTAGAAGCTCCGTGGGCAGAAGGGACCAGGCCCTGGAGTGGAGGCAGGTCTGTAGGCTGCAATAAGGGCAGCTGACAGGTTGGGAGGAAGGATGTGGAAGTTCAGCCCGTGCTTCTTCCTGAGTGCCCGGGGGACACTGACTTTCTACTGCTTCACTGGAGACATGGGAGGCGGAAACTCAAGAGCACATGCACCACAAGCATGGGTGACAATCAGATGTCGGAGTTGGTGGTGGCAGTGTGAGTCCACCGGCTGTGCCGAAGCACCTGAAACTGCAGTACTGGGTGAGGACTGGCCTTTGTTAAGCGTCATCTTAACAGAATATAAAACATGAACTAAAATAGAACAGCAAGAACCACACTAATTTAACATGAGGCCAGTAAATTCATTCCGAAAACTTCTGGGCAACGACCCTCATGTGCACAAAGAGAGACCACACACAGTGAGCGTGCACAGGCTAATGAGCCCCTCACTCTGCCCTTTGGGACTTTGTGCACCAAGGTAGAGGGTTGGAGTCACATCAGAGAAGGGAGAGACCCCAGGCTCTCTGCCCGCAGTCACTGGGAGGATCTGAGAGAGGACGCGAGCTACACATCCTAGGGGATATGGGATCCCACACGATCCCCTCCGTCCCCTCACCACACCGTACCTGCAGCGGCCAACCTCGGGAGGTGACAGGCAGCTGGGGCCAGGTGACGTGTACGTGCATTTCAAAGCTGGTCTCCGAGAACTGACATCTTTCGGGTGAGGAGTTGGCCTCGTGTCACGAGAGAGGAGGTAGCTCAGCACCTGCAAGGAGTAGAGGGAAGACACAGAAAGAGCTGAGATGGACACCCACCAACATGACCGTCAGACCTTGGGGAGACCCTGTCACGGTACTAGGCGCAGGCCCCCAAATACTCCCTCCTGGGGGTGCTGAGGGGAATGAGAGCCTAAGCAGGAGGCCAGCTGACTCAGCTCAGCAGAGCCTCGAGTCCGAGGTCCAGCCCTGTGGAACTCTTGGCAGAACCAAGCCTGTCCCTCCCCCCGACTTCGCCCTCTACCTATAATGCCCCTTCCCGCCCACCGTCGCCACCCCCGCCCTGAGTGGGAGGCCTTGTGCGCAGGACCGGAAGTGCGCTCTAGTAACCACCACCTATCCACACCGTGGGTGGAGGCAGAGGTCTCCTGTGACGTTCCGGCCGAGCACAGAGACAAGCCCAACGTCTCGTCAGGTGCCGAGGTGCCAGGCGTCTGGAGTAAGAACTGTGAGGATGCGCCCCCGATACCCCCAAACCCCTTACCACAGGAAAGAGGCGGCCACGCACGCCCGGCCCCACCCTGCCCTAACTCGCGGTCCTGGGAGCCCCGGCAGGGCGTGAGGTGCCAAGTCCAACCGCATGGGGGCCTCTGGGACCAAGGCTTGTCCTGAGGGTGGTGGCCTCTGGCCCAGCTCGGCAGAGGGACAAATCCCAGGCCCTGTGGAGGGGAGAGGGGCCCTCTGGGAGGACAAAGGGACTCCAGGCCCCAGAACAGGGGCCCCACAGAGCCCGCTCTTGACGGCAGCCTGGGAGGGTGCAGCAGGCCTGACGACTAAGGCGCCTCCGCCCTTTGTCCTCAGTAGAGTCACGGAGGAGAGGCCTTGGGGGTTGTGTGAGTGTGTGTGTGTGTGTGTGTGTGTGTGCGTGCTCAGAGTCACGAAGGAGGGGCCGTGGTGTGTGTGTGTGTGTGTTTTCCTTGCAGGTGGCTGGGGTGGGGTTGCAGGTCAGCAGAGGGAGGATTTCCAGATCGAGCCAGGAGTCGGGGTGAGTTTGTGGCCCGTCCTGTCCTGTCCCGTCAACCCTTAAAATACCACAAAGGTCCGCCAGACTGAGACGTCACATCATTTCCCATAACAGACTTGGGGCAGCTCAGAGCTTGGTTCTTAAGGTGCAGCAGCACATCAGTCACAGGGAGGAGGTTCCCAGGATCACCATGGGGCCAACGTGAGGATTCGGTGTCATTCTGAACAGCCATGGACACCCTGGCATGAGTTCCTCCCTGGGTTCTCATGGCTGAGGACAGGCTGACTGGGAGGCTAGGGGCCCTAGAGGCACCCTGCAGAGGCGGCTTTGGCTAGCGCCCAGGTGGCGGCGTTGGGCATCTCGAGGCCAAGTGCACTCACGTCCTCTGCTTCTCTCCCCTCTGCTTCTTCCCCCTCCAGGTGTCTGCATGACCTGCCCTCCTACCCACGTCTGTGTGTGCTGTAGCTGCCGGGTATCACAATGTCTCTAGAGCCCAAGAGTAAGCACCACATCCAGGAGAATAGCCTCCAGGCCAAGGGGGACCCCCGGGGTCCAGAAGGTGCCGGGCCAGCTGTGGCAGTAGATGATGCTCCAGAGCTGCCCTCCTCTCCCTCCACTCCCGCGTTTGCTTCTGTGTCTGGGTCCAGTGGCTCTGCTCCAAGTTCCCTTGCGACGGGCACAGGTGTGGTCCTGGTCCAGGAGCCTTGCTGTTCCCCCGCAGGAGCCTCCTGCCCAGGAGCCCAGGAAGGTGCCACCAGCCAAGATGAGCAGGGCACAGGCCACTCCCAGGCCTCAGTGCCCGCACGCAGAGCTTGCAAGGATGTGATCACCAGAAAGGTAAACAAACTGGGACGGTTCCTGCTGGAGAAGTATAAGACCAAGGAGCAGGTCACAATGGCCGTGCTGCTCAAGATCGTCAGGAAGAAGTACAGGCACCTCTTCTCCAAGATCTTAAGGAGAACCACTGAGCTCATGGAGCTGGTCTTTGGCCTGGAATTGAAGAGAGTCAAACCCAGAATGTGCACCTACATCCTGGTCAGCAAGCTGGGCCTCCCTGATGATGTAATTCTGAGCAGCTATAGTGGGCTGCCCACCACCGGCCTCATTATGTTGTTGCTGGGTGTGATCTTCATGAAGGGCAACCACGCCACCGAGGAGGAGGTCTGGGAGTTCCTCAACATGCTGGGGATCTATGCCGGCAGGAGGCACCTCATCTTCGGGGAGCCCCGGAGGCTCATCACCAAAGAGCTGGTGCAGCAGAAGTACCTGGAGTACCGCCAGGTGCCCGACAGCGACCCTCCCCACTATGAGTTCCTGTGGGGCGCCAGGGCCCACGCTGAAACCAGCAAGATGAAGGTTCTCGAGGTCCTGGCCAAGATCAACAACAGGGTTCCGAGTTCCTTCTCCAACCTATACAGTGAGGCTTTGAGGGATGAGAAGGAGTTTTTGGAAGCCCGAGCTGCAGCCAGGAACACTGCCAGGGCCACTGCCAAGGTCGCTGCCAGGAAGGCCGCCAAGGCTGCCGGGAAGGCTGCTGAGGCCGCTGCCGGGGCCGCCTCTGCTGCCAAGGCCTCTGAGCCTTTAGGGGCCAAGTCCTGCAGCTCTTCCCAGGTCTAGGCAGTGCTGGGTCAGCTCTGTCATTTTGTGGGGGGAGAGAGTGGCAAGCCTCGTAGTCAGTTTAAAGTAGTAGGTCTGGAGGGGAGCAAAACATGTATTTTGTTCATCTTCCTGTTGCTTAGAAGTTACTTGTTGGTCTTTTTTTTTTAATCTTTCAAATATTGCTCCTTTAAATTGAAGTTTTATTTTGTTTAATAGCCTAAGGTTTTTAATGCCATGGATGTCATATATATTACTATTTAGGTTGAAGATGAATTTTGTTATTTGTAAAGAAATTGAATAGCTTCCAATATTTTCTTTATGCTACACAACAAAGTCACTTGGCACTGGAATAGGATTTTTCATGGAAATGGGAAAGAAACCTGTAGGAAAACATTTGGGATCACAAAATGATGAAAAAAAAGTAAAAGCTGGTTAATTCTCAGTTTGCCTTATATTCTTTTTGCTCTTTGCTTGTAAAATTAAATAATTTATATCTGGGCTTGCTCAGCTTATTCTATAAGAAATTAAATGGTAACCAATTAGACTTTGTGTCCATTCCTTTTTTTTTCTTTTTCCCACTCTAGCATTAACTGAGCATCCACTCTTTGGAAGGCTCCCTTATAGTAGTACAGATGGTAAAATAAAGAATATCAGGCCATGGCCCCCAGATTTGTAGAGTCGAGCAACAGCTATCATGTAAGGAGCAGAGTGAGATACACACTATGAAGTAAACGGATGACAGTTCAAGAAATGGGTTCAGAAAGAGAGCTTCCAGCTTAGAGAAGACCAGTATAAATTACCTGATCAAGGTAGTGTTTGGCCTTGAGAAAGTGACAGTCCTAAGGGAGGAAGTAATTTTCAGCCACACTGCATGTGTGCAGATGAAGCTGTGGGAGTGGTGGGCAGAGGCCTACTTTGGGATTTGGGGAAAACCAGAGATGGTGTCCACCTGGGGCTTGAGTGGACAAGGTCCTGTGTGCTTGCCCCAGTGCAGCTGAGCACAGTGCCCAAACTAGATGTTTTAGGCACAAGTCGTCTAGGGAGTTGCTGAGAAGTAAGGGTGATACTAGCCTGAAGTGATATGCCAAGAAGTCACTGGACTATCTGTTTTTTGAGGCTGGTAGAGCCAGAGCTGATTCCGTTGAAAGGGCATTTTAATTCAGTTGTTTTCAGTGTAATTTTTCAAATTCAAAGGGAGTGCTCCATTTGGTGGCAATGAAAATAGGGGTAGTTTGGATGCAAAGGGGAGGGAAGTCAGTCTTTGAGACAAATCAGTATGTTTAGTTGTATCCTGCTGGAGAAGACAATCCCAAACCCGTATTAAATAACAGATGCACCAATGGGGGGAAACACTACTTAGTTTCACCTGCTCAGCAGCATTTTGGCTGATACCAATTTCCATATTGGTTGGAGCTGCATATTCTCCAGTACAGGCTGGACATCAGATTCTGTGTGGGAAGGTCATTATCATCTGCTGTCAAAATCAGGTTAGTAATAACCATCATTCATTAAAACCACCGAAATTTTCCTAACACTGTGTCAGGTAGTTAACCTATATCACATGTATGCCTATAGTACTACATGATAGACATCATCAGACTCACTTTGCAGATAAAGAAGCTAGAATATTCTCAAACTCAAGGCTATAAGTGGCAGAGCTGGACTAGCCCTGGCTCTGAATTCTTCTAGAGCTCACTCTGCCACTTCTCCCAGTCTGAGGCACACTGTTTCACTTCACTTTTTGGCTCACTGCAATATGTATTTCAGTGTTAAGAAGCAGGACTTCTACCTGAAACACTCTTTTGGAATACATAGTCCAAGGAATAAGAAAAAAAATAGCAATACATGGGAGATATGAATAAAGAAAGCAAGCTATTCAGTGACAGTAGCACTGTCCACAAAGGAAGCGTCAGTAAACTGGGAAAGATCAGGGGCTCACAAGACCATTTGGGTCAGCCCTTGCCCTGGAGAAAACAAATCTATTAGAAGTAAGTTATGTAAGAGGCTAAGTCTGGCGAGTGAAGAGAAGGAAGATGATAATGTGTTTTCTCTGACGGCACACCACCTGTCCCCGGCCGCCTGCCTTTGGGGCAGCTTCCCTAGCTCATATCTCATCACTCCTGGGACTCAATGCACTCTCTGGGAGGTTTGCAGTGGGCAACGGATCAAGAGTTTGGAGGAATGAGGCATTTTCCAGGAAGCCTTTCATAGAAGAAACAAGAGTCAAGATGAGGACTCTGAAGAATGAGGACTAAGGAGACAAACATCCTATAATTACTGGAGTCACTGAAAGACGCCTGTGTGTACTCTCACACCTAGAAGGCCAAGGAATCCCCTCTTATTTTCAGAGGTCTCAGGGACATGAGCACTTCGGGTTACCTTAAGTCAAAAGAAAGTGGAAACCCAGGGCCTGCCAGCAGCCAAGGTGGAAGTCCAGAATGAGAACCGAGGGCACATCCTGACCCAAATAGAGAGGGCCCGAAGCAGCCTGAATCCTGCCATCATCCCTGAAGGGCAAAGACAGGAGGAGACTGACGTAGCAGTCCTCGATTTTCCCCCTCTGGCACCTCAGAGATTGAGGCCTTGATTTGTGGCTTTGAGAACTAGGGCAATAGAAGGAC
>JAQQAC010016209.1:20528560-20969472 GCA_029783875.1 Phataginus tricuspis
AGATGTTAAGATACTATGGTAACCCAGAGGGACAATTAAAAAGAAAGAATGAGGGTGTTGGGGTCCAGATGACTACAGTGAAGTGACAGTACAGTATACGTGCTCCAGGTCTGCTTGAGGAACTGTGAGTTCTTTAGTGAAACTGTAGTTTAAGTTTAGCTATGTAAGGTAAGGCTGAGGGAGCGAGGATCTTCATATAGTCTGGCTCAGGGTTGAGAGACTTAAGCTTGTAGTGCCAAATGGCTTTGAATCCTGGATAAACTAGAAAATTTCCACTGGTAGAGGTAAGGCAGCTTTCTGTGCCCTTTTCCATTGCATTTGAACACTGTTTACCAAGTAATTGTGCTACCTATGTCACACAAAAACTTGCACAATTTTTATTTTGCAATAAAAAAGATGTATTTTTATTTCACTTAGTTCCAAATATTTTTAAAATTTTCTCTTGAATTTCTTCTTCTACTCATGTTTTTGGAGTGTTTTATTTAATCTCCAAGTTTTGGGGGTTTTCCAGTTACCTTTCTGTTGCTGATTTCTAGTTTAATTCCATTATTGTCTGAGACAGATATTCTATGATTTCTATTCTGTTATATTTAAAATGTGTTTTATGGCCCAGAATGTAGTGGATCTTGGTGAATGCTCCAAGTTATCTTGAAAAAAAGTGTATTCTGCAGTTGTAAGAAGTTGTCTATAGATGTCAATCAGATTCAGTTGATTGATGATGTTGATGAGTTCAACTATGTTCTTACTGCTTTTCTGCCTGCTGTATCTGTCCATTTCTGATTGAGGGGTATATAAGTCTCCAGCTGTAATGGTGGCTTCATCTGTTTCCTCTTACAGTTCTATCAATTTTTGCCTCACATATTCTGATGCTCTTGTAAGGTGGATTGCTATGTCTTCTTAGAGATTTGACCCTTTTCTCACTATGTAATGCCTTTCTTTATCTCTTATTACTTTCTTTGCTCTGAACTGATGTGAATACAGTTACTTTTACTTTCTTTTGGTTAATGTTAGCATTTCTTTATGTTAATGTGAGCATTTTATGTGATTCCATTTTCTTTCCTTATATCAAGTATCCATTTTTTCCCCTTTTTTCAGTGGTTGCACTAGTGTTTGCAATATACATTTACAACTAATCCATCTCCAAATAACCACTTTACTGATAGTACAAATAGCTTATAATCACAAAGTATTCCTAATTCCTCCCTCCTGTCCCTTCTATCATTTACGTCATTCATTTCACTTATACATAAGCCATAATCATCTATTACATTGTTGTTATTATTTTGAATAAGTTGATATCTTGTAGATCAATTAAGAATATGTAAAATAAGTATTTTGCCTTCATTTATCTCTTCTCTGAATGCTCTTCTTTTATTATATGGATTCTATATAATTTTCCATCTTTTTGAAGGACTTCTTTTAACACTTCTTGGAAGGTTAAATCTACTGACAACAACCTAAGTGTCCATCGATAGATGAATGGATAACGAATATGTGAATGGAATACTATTCAACCATAAAAAGAAAACAAATCCTACAATTAGCAACAACATGGATGGAGCTAGAGGGTATTATGCTCAGTGAAATAAGCCAGGTGAAGAAAGACAAGTACCAAAGACTTCACTCATTTGTGGAGTATAAGAACAGAACAAAACTGAAGGAACAAGATAGCAGCAGACTCACAGACTCCGAGAAGGGACTAGTGGTTACCAAAGTGGAGGGAGGGGTTAGGGAGGGTGAATGGGGAGGAGAAGGGGATCAAGAGGCAATATAATTCTCAATTACAATATAGGTAGGTCTGCAGGCAGGCAGTACAGCACAGAGAAGACAAGTAATGACTCTGGCATCTTATTAGGCTGATACACAGTGAGTGCAATGGGGTCATGGTAAGGACTTGATAATAAGGGTGAATATTGAAACCACAATATTGTTCATGTGAAACCTTCATAAGATTGTGCATCAATGATATGTTAATAAAAAAAATTTTTCAGTAAAACAACTCTGTCATCAGAGGAAAAAGAAGAACTCTGTTATACTTGCTTATACTTGTTTTATGGCTCACCGAAAGCATTATATAGTAAGGGTGTACCATAAACTTTGTAGTATGTGGGCCTTATTATTTTAATCTGATCAAGATGGAGCTTTAAGAATATCAGAATCTCATTACATTGTGATATTTTTCGATTCATTTTTAGATATATTGGAAAAAGAAAGGTGATGAAAATGGTAATATTTTATCATCTAATTCTGAAAATAAGAAAGAAATTCTTAGCACTGTATTTGTTCCCAGTCACATGGTTTCTACTCTCAATCATTTCTTCAGGTTTTACTTGAGTTGAATAGATGGCAAATTGGAAGGGATTTATTTCAATCTTTCTATTATCCTGTTTGTGGCAATTGATACATTCTAAGATATTTGATATTTTTAAAATAGTCCTTTAAATTTTATTATTTGTATGCCATTTAATTGTTTCTCAGTCCCTAAATATTGACCACTAAGCCCAGGAATGAGATGTTTGGGGTCTAGTTATCAGTCATATGAGTTTGGTGAATGAGGCCACTTAGGATCCCAGATCTAAATTGCCGACTTCTCATATATTGGCAAAATAAATATAGTAAATGAAAACTGATACTTTGAACTTTACATACCAAAGGCTTCTTCTGCCTGGGCCAATGAAATGTTCTTTTGTGTAACATACCTGATGTAAAAGCTTAAATATATAAAATATTCAGGCAGGATTTTTTATTCCTCAAATTCTGAGGGTGCTTATTGACTCTATGTATGGATAACTTCCTGGTTGTTTGGGGCAAAAGGGTAATTTGTCTTGTTTTTAAAAAATCTATGTGTTTATTCATCACAAAGCATAGGCCTATTGCCTTAAAAAGTAAGCATACCACTTAAATACATATTCAAAATTTATTCCTGAAATGCGATGTTGATTGTCTCTGGTAAATATTTCTTTACTTTACCACATTGTGAAAACAACTTACTCATTTTTAAAAATTACTCATTTTTAAAATTTAAATGAGTGACATACGTGGATCTCATAAAAATTAAAACTTCACATGCAAAAGAAAAAACCCTCCTAGTCTCACCAAAATTCTCATCCTGTTCCCAAAGTAACTACTACTATCAATTTGATATTTATACCTTTAGATCCCTTTCTAGTGATTTATATGCAGTTATTAAAATAGGTGTAAGACAAATTTTTAAAATATTTTATAGGCAAATTAATTTGGTATATATCAATCTGCAATTTTTCCCACTTAATAATTTTTATTGAAGTTGTCATTCTGTAGTGTGAAATATATCTCATTTAGACACAGGGATATAGTGACCCAAAACCTATAAATGCAAGTGTTCATCAACTTCTATGCTTGTCATTTAAGTAGTTTGTTTTAAGATTTTAGAAAAAAAATGCTGTTATGAAGACTCTTGGTGCACTTGTACAATGATTTTCTTAAGATAGCATTACATGCCAAGTACTGCGTTATGTGAGAGAGGTATTATTTCCTCATTGCACTGTAAGTAAAAAGAGACTTATCTAAGTTCAAACAGCCAAGTGCAGATCTGGGATTTCCACACATCCTATGTAGCACCAGGATCAATGTTCTTAGCAACTACTCTGTAGTCCCCAGTTTTAAACAAAATAAGTACTGGATCAAACTGTATATACATTTAAATTTCAATATATGCTGTCCATTTGCCTTCAGAAAGGCAAGAGCAATTTATATTTATACTACGAGTGGCATGTTTACTGATACTTCCCTGGCATATCCTTCCAATGGCAGGAATTGGTTTTAAGTAAAACAGTGGACTCAATATAAATCTTCAGTTAATGATGATTAGAACCTGTGTCTTAATGTGATTATTAGGGAAGGCTTAGTTGGGTATTGTTCTCTGGAGGAACAGATAATAATGTCCTGTAAAGTGAAAGGGTGTATGTTCTATTCTCACCCACCTCATATCTCTTTTAACTACATTTTTAAGATTTTACAACAGTGTTTGAATAAACTATCTATGTGCTTCTGTATTCTCATTTTCTCCTGCTTCTGGTATAGGAAATAGAAGGGTGCGTACTCTATTCTCATAGGCTGGAAAGATGATTCTGTTGTCATATATGTGTATATTTTGTTGTTATACATATGTAGGTGGCAACAGAAAACTGTACCCACTCTCTAACTACAGTCAGAAATACTGGTTTCTGATGAACTATTCCTAAACTAAAATCATCAGTTAGATGTCTTCATCATTTAACTAGCTAATAGGAAGCCAGTCTATAGAAAGCTGAACAATTTGGTCACCTAGTACAACATATTGCTCATGGTTAAAACATATTTTGGTGTTAGAAAATTTTTTAATGGTTGAGTTTGTCATTTTGTTATTTAGAAATAAATTAGTTGTTGTTCTGCTTTAAATGAAATTTTAGTTAAAAACTTAAGAAAAATTTTACCTAACAATAGTGATGTTTTTCCTCTATTTCCTGAATCACTTGTATAAGACAGAGGTTATGTCTCCTTGAATAACTAATAAAATTATATTATCTCAGTGCTTTATTTGAATGGCTCATGTTTTTAAAGATTATTATGATTAGGTTTTATCCTACATGAAAGTACATTTTCTTTTCTATCTTAAGCATGTCATACATGAATATATTTAAAATAAGCTGATAAAACTACTGCAGAATATTTGATAACAATTATATTTGTCCTCAATATATAAAATGTTCTTTAAAAAATGAAAGACCTATACTTGAATAGGAAAAATAACAAAAGTCATATAAGGTAACCCATGAAGAATACATTCTTACAATCAACAAATGCATGAAAAATACAATCAACACAGATATGAAGAGATATACAATGAAACATTTCCAAAGTACTTGATAACCTAATATTTTAGTCCTCAGTATTTAAAATGCTCTTTAAAAAAATGAAAGGCCTATAGTTGAATAGGAAAAATGACAAAACTCATATAAGATACCCCATCAAAGAATATATTCCTATGGCCAATAAATGCATGAAAAACACAATCAATCCAACTATGAACAAAGGAATACAAAGATAATTAGTGAGAAACATTTCACATATCAAATGGACAAAGTATTTTTTAATTTTTCCTGGAAGTATAGTTGATACACAGAATTATATTGGTTCCAAGTCTACAACATAGTGATTCAACAGTTATATACATTAAATCCTCACCCCAACTAGTGCAGTTACTATCTGTCAACACAGAAGAATGTTACAGAACTACTGACTATTTTCTCTGCTGTACTTTCATCCCATGACTAATTTATATTATGATTGAGGTTTTGTGCTTCTTGAATGGTTCATTTTGAGTGATTCACTTTTAAGTTTTTTCTATCCTTACTGAGTTACTCTTTTTAAATTATATTTCTAAGCTATACTTTTATACACAATTTTTCATTTTTAACATTCTTAAAAGTCACATGTATTGGCATAGTTTTTCATGGTTTCACAATATCCTAAATGTCCATTATATCACAGGTTACTAACTCTTCCCTGGGTTTGGCCATTCATTTGGCTGTTTTATATAGGTCTGTTTCTTTGTAGATATTTTCTTTGTTTCATTTGTTTTAAGCATTGCTCGTTGGAGCATTTTTATGAAAGCTCCTTTAAAATTCTTGTTAGATAATTCCAACATGTGCACCATCTTGGTACTGGCATCTCTTGATTATCCTTTCTCATTCAGGTTGCAGTCTTACTGGTTCTTGGTATGATGAGAGATTCTCAATTAAATCCTGAATATTTGGACTACTATATTAGAACATTCTGGATCCTATTTAAATCTTCAATTTTAGCAGGCAGTCCTCCTGTTAAAGTATAGCATGTAGGCCCCAGCCTACTTTTGAGGGCTTCAGATCCAAGAACAATTTAATTTTCAGAGACTCTACCATGCTAGTCCAGTCTACTCTATGGAGTATGTGACTCAGATACCACTCTGAAAAAACAAGTTTTATTCCATACTATAGTTCAGTTCTTGAATCCTCTGGTGTGATAATTTGGGTCAGTCTCACGCTTGAGTCACTCAAGCCTTCCTATGCAGGTTTAAAGAACCCCTTTCTCCTGCTTCTTCCTTTCTGAAATTCTCCAACTCCCCAGTTGAGAAGCTGAGGGGCTCCGCCTGCAACCACCAGAGGAATGTGAAGTCCAGACTCCCTACTTGGCTCCACTGGCGTCACAGCAGGGGTGAGCTGGGAAATCTGTGGTGTTTGTGGAGTCAGGCAAGTATTTGTAAAAGTTTCAGTTATCCTGGGCTGCCCCTTTCCTCATTTTTTGTCTAAGAAATCAAGCTTTTCTTTAAGCTTCTTTTGGGGAATTTGGCGTTCCACATTACAGAATAATTTAGTGCCCAGTCAGAATATATAGACTA
Source organism: Phataginus tricuspis (assembly GCA_029783875.1). Lineage (NCBI taxonomy): Eukaryota > Metazoa > Chordata > Mammalia > Pholidota > Manidae > Phataginus > Phataginus tricuspis. The sequence continues at coordinate 20,534,958 of JAQQAC010016209.1, forward strand.
TTTGGAAAAAAATGAATTAAAAGAAAAGAAAAAAAAAATAGAGAACTTGCTGTCATGTCATTCCTCAAGACCAGAGATTCCCCAGCCAGTTTGCCCTCTAATTTCCACCTTTCAGAGTCCTTTATGATTGTTATAATTTGTCCACGGTTTTTAGTTGTACTTTTCAGGAAGAAGCAGGGAGAAATGAGTCTATTCCAGCCCATCTGTAATGAGGAGCCCAGTATGTAACCTTTTAAATTGTGTTTTTTCACTTTGCATAATGCTTTTGAGATTTATTTATGTTGTAGTATGTTTCCAAGACCTTGCTGCCATGAAGAGATTTATTTTACAGTTCTATCTTCAGGTTCAAAAATTAATTATTTTAACATCTGTAGCTTAAGATCACTCTGTTTTTGTTCTTTACTCTTTGCTGATACTTTGGAAGTAGACTTTTTTTTTTAATTTTGAGATTGGCTTAAATTGTAAAACTATATATATATTTTTGCATATATTTCATCCATATTTTTATGTGCTTATAATTGCTAGTGGTGGAGGAGACTTCCGGGAAGATGGCGGCATGAGCAGGACAGCAGAAATCTCCTCCCAACACTATATTTATCTGTGAAAATACAGCAAATACAACTATTCCTAAAAGAGAGACCAGAATACACAGCACACAGGGTGCAGCTACATCTGAGAGGACTCGGCACACCGCGAGGTGGGTAAGATACGGAGCTGCGACCTGGCGGGACCTGAGCACTCCCCCACCCCAGTGCACCGGCGGGAGGAGAGGATTCAGAGGCGGTAGGGAGTGGAAGTACAGGCCCGCGAAATAACCAGACCTGGTGATCTGCACGGGGAGCGCTGACACACATCGCAAGGTGTAGCGGAGACTGGAGAGACAGAGGGCAGGATTTGAGCAGGGAACACGCCAGGTTGCTTAGAGCAGGCTCCCGGGAAGGAAAAAAAAAAGAAGAAGAAAAGCGCGCAATTTTTTCAGCGGTCTTAAAGAGACAGGAGCCCAGCGGAGGACTGGATCACCCCGGCACACTCAGCACAGCAGGCTGGGAGTCCTGGGGAGTTTCAGACCCCTTAGCTGGCGACTGGGAAAGGGTGGCTGCACTTAGACTTCCCACAGAGATCAACAGCCTCCCATTTGTTCCCACCCCGGCCAGAGCTATACAGGGCCCTGCAGAGCAGTGTGAACACGGCTCTGGAATAGTGGAGCAACAGCTCCACCTACAGCATCCCCACAGAATCCACTCCTGGTGGGCATTTTTTTGTTTGTTTGTACTGTTTTGTTTTTTGTTTTTTCTTCTCTTTCTTTTTTCTTTATTTCTTTTTTTCTCTTTTTCCTTCTTTCTTTCTTTTCTTTTTTTTTTTCCTTTTTAAAGTCATAAAGAGCCCAGCTGACATACGTGGCAACTACCAGCAACCACTTCTATAGCCATGAAAACACAGAGGAATATGGTCCAGACTAAAATCAACCACCAGACAACCCCAGAGAGGGAGCCTTAAGGGATGGACATGCACAGTCTTCCTGAAAAAGAATTCAGAATAAAAGTCATAACCATGCGGACGAATCTACAGAGAAATGTGCAAGACCTGAGGGAGGAAGTGAGGGAAGTGAGGAAAGACAATGCAGAAATCAGGCAAGCCATTGACGGGCTTAACAGCAGACTGGATGAGATGCAAGAGACTGTTAATGGAATAGAAATCAGAGAACAGGAATACAGAGAAGCTGAGGCAGAGAGAGATAAAAGGATATCTAGGAACGAAGGAATAAGAGAACTGTGTGACCAATCCAAACGGAACAATATTCGCATTATAGGAGTACCAGAGGAAGAAGAGAGAGAAAAAGGAATAGAAAGTGTCTTTGAAGAAATAATAGCTGAAAACTTTCCCACGCTGGGGAAGGAAATAGTCTCGCAGTCCATGGAAGCCCACAGATCTCCCAAAACAAGGGACCCAAGGAAGACAACACCAAGACACATAATAATTAAGATGGCAAAGGTCAAACATAAAGACAGAGTATTAAAGGTAGCTAGAGAGACAAAAAAGATGACCTACAAAGGAAAACCCATCAGACTATCATCAGACTACTCAACAGAAACCTTACAGGACAGAAAAGAAAGGCATGATATATTTAACGTAATGAAACAGAAGGGCCTCAAACCAAGATCATTTAAATATGACGGAGGGATTAAACAATTTCCAGACAAACGAAAGTTGAGAGAGTTTACCTCTCACAAACCACCACTCCAGGATATCTTAAACGGACTGCTCTAGAGGGAAACACCCCTACGGCTAAAAAGATGTCACCAGAGAAAATAAAATCATAGCAAAGAAAGCAAACCATCCAAATACTAACTAAAGGCAAAGAATAAAACACCTAATATATAAAGAATGGAGGAGGAAGAATAGGGAGGGAGAGATAAAGAAACATCAGACGGTGTTCACAATAACTTAACAAGAAAGTTAAGTTAGATTCTTAGATAGTAAAGAAGCAACCCTTGAACCTTTGGTAACCATAAATCTAAAGCCAGCAATGGCAATAAGTACATATCTATCAATAATCACCCTAAATGTAAACGGACTGAATGCACCAATCAAAAGACACAGAGTAACAGAATGGATAAAAAATCAAGACCCATCTATATGCTGCTTACAAGAGACTCACTTCAAACCCAAAGTTATACACAGACTAAAAGTGAAGGGATGGAAAGAGATATTTCATGCAAACAACAAAGAGAAAAAAGCAGGTGTTGCAGTACTTGTATCAGACTAAAAGAGACTTCAAAACGAAAGTAGCAAGAGATAAAGAAGGACATTACATAATGATAAAGGGGTTAGTCCAACAAGAAGATATAACCATTATAAATATATATGCACCCAACAAAGTAGCGCCAGCATATGTGAAACAAATACTAACAGAATTGAAGGAGGAAATAGACAGCAATGAATTCATTTTAGGAGACTTCAACACACTACTCACTCCAAAGGACAGATCAACCAGACAGAGAATAAGTAAAGATACAGAGGCACTGAACAACACACTAGAACAGATGGACCTAACAGACATCTACAGAACTCTGCACCCAAAAGCAGCAGGATACAAATTCTTCTCAAGTGCACATGGAAATTTTTCCAGAATAGACCACATACTAGGCCACAAAAAGAACCTCAGTAAATTCAAAAATATTGAAATCCTACCAACTACCTTTTCAGATCACAAAGCTATAAAACTAGAAATAAATTTTAGAAAGAAATCAAAAAGGCTCACAAATACATGGAGACTTAACAACATTCTCCTAATTAATCAATGGGTTAACGACCAAATCAAAACACAAATCAAAGAATATATGGAGACTAATGACAATAACAACACAAAGCCACAACTTCTGTGGGACGCAGCAAAGGCAGTTCTAAGAGGAAAGTATATTGCAATCCAGGCCTATTTAAAGAAGGAAGAACATTCCCAAATGAACAGTCTAAAGACACAATTACTGAAATTGGAAAAAGAAGAACAAATGAGGGCCAAAGTCACCAGAAGGAGGGACATAATAAAGATCAGAGAAGAAATAAATAAAATTGAGAAGAATAAAACAATAGAAAAAATCAATGAAACCAAGAGTTGATTCTTTGAAAAAATAAACAAAATAGATAAACCGCTAGCCAGACTCATTGAGAGAAAAAGAGAATCTACACACATAAACAGAATCGGAAATGGGAAAGGAAAAATAACGACGGACCCCACAGAAATACAAAGAATTATAAGAGTATATTATGAGAATCTATATGCTAACAAGCTGGAAAACCTAGAAGAAATGGACAACTTCCTAGAAAAATTCAACCTTCCAAGACTGACCAAGAAACAGAAAAACTAAACAGACCAATCACCAGCAACGAAATTGAAGCGGTAATCAAAAAACTACCCAAGAACAAAAGCCCCGGACCAGATGGATTCACCTCTGAATTCTATGAGACATAAAGAGAAGAAGTAACACCCATTCTCCTTAAAGTTTTTCAAAAAATAGAAGAGGATGGAATACTTTCAAACTCATTCTATGAAGCCAGCATCACTCTAATACCAAAACCAGGGAAAGACCTCACCGAAAAAGAAAATTACAGACCAATATCCCTGATGAACATAGATGCAAAAATACTCAACAAAACAGTAGCAAACTGAATTAAAAAATACATCAATAGGATCATACACCATGATAAAGTGGGATTCATCCAAGGGAAGCAAGGATGGTACAACATTCGAAAATCCATCAACATCATCTACCACGTCAACAAAAAGAAGAACAAAAACCACATGATCATCTCCATAGATGCTGAAAAAGCATTTGACAAAATTCAGCATCCATTCATGATTAAAACTCTCAACAAAATGAGTATAGACGGCAAGTACCTCAACATCATAAAGGCTATATATGACAAACCCACAGCTAACATCATACTTAACAGCGAGAAGCTGAAAGCTTTTCATCTAAGATCGGGAACAAAACACGGATGCCAACTCTCTCCACTGTTATTCAACATAGTACTGGAGGTCCTAGCCACGGCAATCAGACAAAACAAAGACATACAAGGCTTCCAGATTGGTAGAGAAGAAGTCAAATTGTCACTATTTGGAGACGACATGATACTGTACATAAAAAACCCTAAAGACTCCACTCAAAAACTACTAGAACTAATATCTGAATTCAGCAAAGTTGCAGGATACAAAATTAACACACAGAAATCTGTTGCTTTCCTATACACTAACGATGAAGTAACAGAAAGAGAAATCAGAAAAATAATTCCATTCACAATTGCATCCAAAAGAATAAAATACCTAGGAATAAACCTAATGAAGGAAGTGAAAGACCTGTACTCTGAAAACTACAAGACACTCCTAAGAGAAATCAAAGAGGAATGGAAATGCATCCCATTCTCTTGGCTAGGAAGAATAAATATTGTCAAAATGGCTATACTACCTAAAGCAATCTACAGATTCAACGCAATCCCTATCAAACTACCAACAGCTTTCTTCAATGAACTGGAACAAATAATTCTAAAATTCATATGGAACCACAAAAGACCCTGAATAGTCAAAGCAATCCTGAGAAGGAGGAATCAAACAGGGGGAATTATGCTCCCTGACTTCAAGCTCTACTACAAAGCCACAGTAATCAAGACAATTTGGTATTGGCACAAAAACAGACCCACAGACCAGTGGAACAGAATAGAAAATCCAAACATTAACCCAAACATATACAGTCAATTAATATTTGATAAAGGAGCCTTGGATATACAATGGGGAGATGAAAGCCTCTTCAGCAGCTGGTGTTGGAAAAACTGGACAGCTACATGTAAGAGAATGAAACTGGACTACTGTCTAGCCCCATACACAAAGGTAAACTGAAGGTGGATCAAAGACCTGAATGTAAGTCATGAAACCATAAAACTCTTAGAAAAAAACATAGGCAAAAATCTCTTGGACATAAACATGAGCGACTTCTTCATGAACATATCTCCCTGGGTAAGGGACACAAAAACAAAAATGAACAAGTGGGACTATATCAAGGTTAAAAGCTTCTGTACAGCAAGGGACACCATCATTAGAACAAAAAGACAGTATGGGAGAATATATTCATAAATGACACATCTGATAAGGGGTTGACATCCAAACTATATAAAGAACTCACGCACCTTAACAAACAAAAAGCAAATAATCCAATTAAGAAATGGGCAGAGGACATGAATAGACACTTCTCTAAAGAAGAAATTCAGATGGCCAGCAGGCACATGAAAAGATGCTCCACATCCCTAATCATCAGAGAAATGCAGATTAAAACCACAATGAGATATCACCTCATACCAGTGAGGATGGCCAACATCCAAAACACAAACAACAACAAATGTTGGCGAGGATGTGGAGAAAAGGAACCCTCCTACACTGCTGGTGGGAATGCAAATTAGTTCAACCATTGTGGAAAGCAGTATGGAGGTTCCTCAAAAAACTCAAAATAGAAATACCATTTGACTCAGGAATTCCACTCCTAGGAATTTACCCTAAGAATGCAGCAGCCCAGTTTTAAAAAGACATATGCACCCCTATGTTTATCGCAGCACTATTTACAATAGCCAAGAAATGGAAGCAACCTAAGTGTCCATCAGTATGAATGAATAAAGAAGAGGTGGTACATATACACAATGGAATATTATTCAGCCATAAGAAGAAAACAAATCCTACCATTGGCAACAACATGGATAGAGCTAGAGGGTATTATGCTCAGTGAAATAAGCCAAGCCGAAAAAGTCAAGTATCAAATGATTTCACTCATATGTGGAGTATAAGAACAAAGAAAAAACTGAAGGAACAAAACAGCAGCAGACTCACAGAACCCAAGAACGGACTAATAGTTACCAAAGGGAAAGGAACTGGGGAAGATGGGCGGGAAGGGAGGGATAAGAGGGAAAAAGGGACATTATGATTAGCAGAAGTAATGTTGAGGGGGGCACGGGGAGGGCTGTACAACTCAGAGAAGACCAGTAGTGATTCTACAGCATCTCACTAAGCTGATGGACAGTGAGTGTAATGGGGTTGGTGGGGGGGACCTGATGAAGGGGGTAGTTTAATCACCATAATATTGCACATGTAATTGTAGATTAATGATACCCAAATAAATTATAAATAAAAATAAATAATAATTGCTAGTGGTGGAGGTAGGTGGGAATCGAGGGGACTCGTATCAATTTAGTCTGCTAAGGTTGAAGGTGCCTCAAATCCTTTTTGTAATAAAGCAAAATATACATAAACAATTATTTCTTCTAGAAAGGCATACACTGTGGAAAATATATCACTTTATTTCGTTTAATCCACGCCACAATGACGTCAGTTAAAAGTGGTTAGGGTAGATTTTTTTTTATTGACAAGTTTATGGGAAAGAAGACATCAAATATGGGGTAATTTTGATTAGGCATTTGAATAGAACATAAAAAAGGCAGAATGTATCCCAGGTCTTATGCTTCTTACTCCGTATTCTTTTTGCTTTAATTTATTGCTAAATAAAATACAATTCTGCCAAATTAAACTTTGAACACCATGCATAAAAGTAGATATGTAAAATTTTAATATAAAAAGAACAAAGGAAGTTTGATTTAGCTGGAATACAATAGCTAGTTGAATCTCCATTAAAATACTGTTGAAGATGTATATTATTACACTTTACTTTATAATTTGACTAATTAAAATTTCTTTAACTGTACTGAACATTCAGCTTCACATTAAAGTTATTTTTACAAGGATGCATATTCCTCTTGGAATAGCTTTAGCCTTTATCTTGCATGGCTTTTTGCTATACAAATAACCTTGAAAAGAGAATTGGTAAAATAGGGTGCTTAGGGCCTTGCTTGCAAAACATGCAGAAATATGAGAAACCCAGAGAGAATTATCACCCAATAATTAACAAATGGGCTTGGAAAATGTAGTTCATGGTACACAATCCCTGCAGTACACATTCTAGTATAGTATGTCCACAGACAAGTAGAAGATGATAGACATTATCTGTCACAGTTTGAAAGATGAAGACAATTTGTGAAGGCTATGTTTGTTCAATGGCTTAAATAAAATAGACTGGTAATAATAATGTTGTATTATAACATATATAATGCTTTAAACTAATATTTGAGCTATTTTAAATAGAAAGATGATTCTTGTTAATATGAGCACATCCAGATGCTTGCATTTGGATCTTCCAGTGAAATTAATAGAGCTGGCTTACACTCAACATCCACATTTGGAAGAACTCAGTCTCTTAAGCCAAATAGTTTTGATATTTTCCAGTTATTTATTCAGGAAGACAATATAATAAATGTGTACATTTGTAAAGCAATACCTCAGTGTGGTTTGAAAATGTGTGTGTGTGTTTTTACATGCCTATATTTTTTGCATGTTAGATTAAACAATATATTTAAAGTATATGCTTTTTCTCCTAGATTACTTTGGTGATAGTATTTTCTTAATCTTATGACAGTAGTAATTGATCTATTTAGTTCGACCTAGATTTTTCTAAGAGCTATTTTAGGTTTGGGTTAAGAAATTATCAAGTAACTATGTTTCCAGAATGATATCCTGTGAGTCCATATCACTGGTCGCCAAAATGCGTCTCAGTACAAGCCATCTCCAAGGGGTGGGTTTGAGGGTGTGGGAAAAGCCCATGAGTTAGTGTTCTAGGTTACTATCTGATATATAACTCTCAGGAGAAAAAGGAGGAGAAGAGGGAGGGGGAGAATGACATCATTAGACATAGCCTACATTTACATTACGTACAAAGTTGTCTCTATGTAGCTACAATGCGGAAAGCCCTATGATACATATTTCCAAAATCCTATATTCTAAAAAGTTTTTGTTACTTTTCCTACCATCTTCTTAGCCACCAGCATCTGTAGCATGTCATGGCCTAATTTCAACAAGTTAGGCAAGCAGTTCTCAATTTTATACCAAGGCCCAGAACAAATAATTTTGTTAAAACAGCTTCCTATTGGCATTCAACATACAATCTATTCTTTCTTTCTTTGTTTTTTTCTTTTTTTTTGGTGAGAAAGACTTTGAAAATACATATATTGTACCATTTACAAAAGCTTAACAGGATCAAACAAATTTTTTTAAATCACATATCCATACAGGTGTTAACTCACCCCCTGACCCATACAACCAGAAGAATATGTAGATGACAAAATCCTATTCAAAAAGTATTCTATTAGAAAGTATTGGTTTTCCCCAGGTTTGCTCCCCTCAATTGCAACATATTGCCAAATCAACACTTTGTAAAACTATCAAAATAATTTTAATATCCTCCAGCTCCATCCATGTTGTTGCAAATGGTAGGATTTGTTTCTTTCTTATGGCTGAATAGTATTCCATTGTGTATATGTACCACTTCTTCTTTATCCATTCATCTACCAATGGACATTTAGGTTGCTTATATATCTTGGCTATTTTAAATAGTGCTGCAATAAACATGGGGGTGCATATGTATTTTTAAATATGAGAACTTGTATTCTTTGGGTAAATTCCTATGAGTGGAATTCCCAGGTCAAATGGTATTTCTATTTTTAGTTTTTTGAGGAACCTTCATATCGCTTTCCACCATGGTTGAATTAGCTTACATTCCCACCAGCAGTGTAGGAGGGTTCCCCTTTCTCTGCATCCTCACCAGCATTTCTTGTTCTTAGTCTTTTCGATGCTGGCCATCCTAACTGGTTGAGGTGATATCCCACTGTGGTTTTTATTTGCATTTCCCTAATAATTAGTGATGTGGAGCATCTTTTAACGTGCCTGTTAGCCATCTGAATTTCTTCTTTGGAAAATTGTCTCTTCATGTTCTCCACCCATTTGTTAATCAGGTTATTTGCTTTTTGGGTGTTGAGGCATGTGGGTTCTTTATATATTTTGGATATTATCCCCTTGTCGGATATGTTGTTTACAAATATATTCTCCCATACTGTAGGATGTCTTTTTGTTCTATTGATGGTGTCCTTTGCCATACAGAAGCTTTTTAGTTTGATGCAGTTCAAAGTGTTCATTTTTGCTTTTGTTTCCCTTGCATGAGGAGATGCGTTCAGGAAGAAATTGCTCGTTTATATTCAGGAGATTTTTGCCTATGTTGTCTTTAAAAAGTTTTATGGTTTCATGACTTACATTCAGGTCTTTGATCCATTTTGAGTTTACTTTTGTGTATGGGGTTAAACAATAATCCACTTTAATGCTCTTGCATGGGGCTGTCCGGTTTTGCCAACACCAGTTGTTGAAGAGGCTGTCATTTCCCCATTGTATATCCATGGCTTATTTATGGTATATTAATTGACTGTATATGGTTGGGTTTATATCTGGGCTCTCTAGTGTGTTCCACTGGTCTATCGTTCTATTCTTGTGCTAGTACCAAATTGTCTTGATTACTGTGGCTTTGTAGTAGAGCTGGAAGTTACGGAGCATAATCACACCAGCTTTATTCTTCCTTCTCAGGATTGCTTTGGCTATTTGGGGTCTTTTGTGGTTCCATATGAATTTTAGAACGATTTGCTGTAGTTCATTGAAGAATTATGTTGGTATTTTGATAGGAATTGCTTTAGGCAGGAGGGCCATTTTGACAATATTAATTTCTCCTATCCATGAGCATGGGATCTGTTTCTATTTACTGGTGTCTTCTTTAATTTCTATAATAAATGTCTCATAGTTTTCAGAGTACAGGTCTTCACTTCCTTGGTTAGGTTTATTCCTAGGTATTTTATTCTTTTTGATGCAGTTGTGAATGGAATTCTTTTCCTGAATTTCCTTTCTGCTAGTTCATCATTAGTGTATAGGAATGCAACAGATTTCTTTGTATTAATTTTGCACCCTGCAACTCTGCTGAATTCAGATATTAGACTAGCAGTTTTGGGATGGATTCTTTAAGTTTTTTATGTACAATATCATGTCATCTTCAAACAGGGACAGTTTAACTTCTTCCTTGCCAATCTGGATGCCTTTTATTTGTGTTGTCTGATTGCTGTGGCTAGGACCTCCAGTACCATGTTGAATAAAAGTGGGGAGAGTGGGCATTCTTGTCTTGTTCCTGATCTTAAAGGAAAAGCTTTCAACTTCTCACTGTTAAGTATAATGTTGGCTGTGGGTCTGTCATATATGGCCTTTATTATGTTGAGGTACTTGCCCTCTATACACCCATTTTGTTGAGAGATTTTATCATGAATGGATGTCGAATATTGTTGAATGCTTTTTCAGCATCTATGGAGATGACCATGTATTTTTGTCCTTCCTTTTGTTGATGTGGTGGATGATGTTGATGGATTTTCTAATATTGCACCATCCCTGCATCCCTGTAATAAACTCTACTTGATCATAGTGGATGATGTTTTTGATATATTTTTGAATTCCGTTTGCTAATATTTTGTTGAGTATTTTTGAATCTATGTTCATCAGGGATATTGGTCTGTAATTTTCTTTTTTTCTGGTGTCTTTGCCCGGTTTTGGTTTTAGAGTGATGCTGGTCTCACAGAATGAGTTTGGGAGTATTCCCTCCTTTTCTACTTTTTGTAAAACTTTAAGGAGTATGAGTATTAAGTCTTCACTAAATGTTTGATAAAATTCAGCGGTGAAGCCATCTTGTACAGGCATTTTGTTCTTAGGTAGTTTTTTGATTACCAGTTCAATTTTGTTGCTGGTAATGGCTCTTAAGATTTCCTGTTTCTTTCTGGATCAGCCTTGGATGGTTGTATTTTTCTAGAAAGTTGTCCATTTCTTCTAGGTTGTCCAGATTGTTAGCATATAATTTTTATTAGTATTCTTTTATAATTCTTTGTATTTCTGTGGTGTCCGTAGTGATTTTTCCTTTCTCATTTCTGATTCTGTTTATGTGTGTAGACTTTTTTTCTTGATACGTCTGGCTAGTGGTTTATGTATTTTTAAAAATTTTTTTGACAAACCAGCTCTTGCTTTCATTGATTCTTTTTATTGTTTTTTTCTTCTCGATTTTATTTATTTCTGCTCTGATCTTTATTATGTCTCTCCTTCTACTGACTTTGGGCCTCATTTGTTCTTCTTTTTCTAGTTTCATTAATTGTGAGTTTAGATTGTTCATATGGGAGGGCTTTTCCTTCCTGAGGCAGGCCTGTATTGCAATAAACTTCCTTCTTAGCACGGCTTTGTTGCGTCCCACAGATTTTGCGGTGTTGAATTATTGTCATTTGTCTCCATATATTGTTTGATCTGCTTTTATTTGGTCATTGATCCATTGATTATTTAGGAGCATGTTGAGAAGCCTCCATGTGTTTGTGGGATTTTTCATTTTCTTTGTGTAATTTATTTCTAGTTTCATACTTTTGTGGTCTGAGAAACTGGTTGGTATACAATTTTAATCTTTTTGAATTTACCGAGGCTCTTTTTGTGGCCTAGTATATGATCTATTCTTGAAAATGTTCCATGTGCACTTGAGAAGAATGTGTATTCTGCTGCTTTTGGGTGTAGAGTTCTGTAGATGTCTGTTAGGTTCATCTGTTCTAATGTGTTGTTCAGTGTCTCTGTCTCCTTATTTATTTTCAGTCTGGTTGATCTGTTCTTCAGAGTGAGTGGTATGTTGAATCTCCTAAAATGAATGCATTGCATTCTATTTCCCCCTTTAATTCTGTTAGTATTTGTTTCACATATGTAGGTGCTGCTGTGTTGGGTGCATAGATATTTATAATGGTTATATCTTCTTGTGTGATTGACCCCTTTATCATTATGTAACGTCCTTCTTTGTCTCTTGTGACTTTCTTTGTTTTGAAGTCTGTTTTGTCTGATACAAGTACTGAAACTCCTCCTTTTTTCTCCCTATTAGTTGCATGAAATATCTTTTTCCATCCCTTCACTTTTAGTCTGTGTATGTCTTTGTGTTTGAAGTGAATCTTTTGTAGGCAGCATGTAGATGGGTATTGTTTTTTTATCCATTCAGAGACTCTATGTCTTTTGATTGGTGCATTAAGACCATTTATATTTAGGGTGATTATTGATAGGTAAGTACTTTTTGCTGTTTCAGGTCCTAGATTTCTGGTTACCAAAAGTTCAAGGTTAACTTCCTTACCATCTAAGAGTCTAACTTAACTCACTTACTATGCTATTATGAACACAATCTAAAGGTTCTTTTTTATTTTTTATCCTCCTCCTTTTCTTCCTCTCCCATTCTTTATATATTAGGTATCATATTCTGTATTCTTTTTCTATCCCATAACTGACTTTGGGAGTAGCTGATTTAAGTTTTCATTTGCTTTGTAATTAATTGCTCTACTTTCTTTACTGTTGCTTTATTAGCCCTGGTGACAGCTGTTTAGCCTTAGGAAGACTTCCTTCTACAGCAGTCCCTCCAAAATACACTGTAGAGACAGTTTGTGGGAGGCAAATTCTACCAGGTTTGCTTACCTGGAAATTGTTTAATCCCTCCTTCAAATTTAAATGATAATCTTGCCAGGTAGAATATTCTTGGTTCAAGGCCTTCTGGTTCATTGCATTAAATGTATCATGCCACTCCCTTCTGGTCTGTAAGGTTTCTGCTGATAAGTCTGATGATAGCCTGATGGGTTTTCCTTTGTATATGATCTTATTTATCTCTCTGGCTGCTTTTAATAGTCTGTCCTTATCCTTAATCTTTGCCATTTTAATTATTATATGTCTTGGTGTTGTCTTCCTTGGGTCTCTTGTGTTGGGAGATCTGTGCACCTCCATGGCCTGAGAAACTATCTCCTTCAGATTCAGAAAGTTTTCAGCAATTACCTCCTCAAAAACACTGTATATCCCTTTTTCTCTCTATTCTTCATCTGGTACCCCTATAATATGAATATTGTTCCATTTGGATTGGTCACACAGGTCTCTCAAAATTATTTCATTCTTAGAGATCCTTTTTTCTCTCTGTGCCTCAGATTCCTTGTATTCCTCTTCTCTAATTTGTATTTCATTTATCATCTCCTCCACCCTATCTAATCTGCTTTTCAAACACTCCATTGTATTCCTTAATGATTGGATCTCCTAACGGAATTTGTTCCTGAGTTCTTGAATATTTTTCTGTACCTCCATGACCATGTTTATGATTTTTATTTTGAAATCTCTTTCAGGAAGATTCATAAGATTGGTTTCATTTGACTCTTTATCTGGTGTAGGATTTTGCTTTGAACCAGGTTCATTTGACGTTTCATATTTGTATGTGGTGCCCTCTAGTGTCCAAATGCTCTACTCTCTGGAGCTGCTCAGCCCCTCAAGCCATGATGGGGGTTTCAGGGGAGTGGTATTGCTGCCTGTGGGGGTGAAAAGAGCTGTATCCTGCTTCCCCGATGCTATGCCTGTATCCACTGACAGAACCAATGGGCCAAACACACAGGTGTAAGCCTCCAAACTTTTTGATTGTAGTTGCTGTAGGTAGGACTTCCCTGTGGCTGACCTGACACCAGAGTAGGGGCTGCTGGTTTGTGAGCCAGTGGCAGGCTAGCTGGGAGGGAGATGCTATTATGGTGAGGGGCCTTGTAGCTGCATATCCAGCAAGGGGGATGGAGAACCTGAAGCTCCTGAAAGTTTGCAACCTGCTGGGCAGAGTTTGCCTGGACAATTTTGTCTACTTTTCCTTTCTGCTGAGCAGTAAGTTCCGTGCAATTCTTGCCCCTTTAGCAGTCCTCTTGCTGTTAGGAAGTCTCTCCGACTGCCTGCCTTGTCCCAAAGAGCCGGATATGGATCCCTGTTTTCCACAAGCGGCTGGAATCTCAGTCTCTCCAGGTATTCTGCCTGTCTTAGCTTTCCAACCCCACTAATCACCAGACCACCATGCAATGTAGGTTTGTGTTCCCATAGCAGACCTCCAGGGCTAGGTGTTCAGCAGTCCGAGACCTCCAATCCCTCCCTGCTCCGTCTCTCTTCCTCTCGCAGGTGGGGAAATGGCTTGGGTCCCGCTTTGGTATGTTACCCTGTTCTGCGAGGTCTTTTGTTTTCTGCTGGTGTATGCAGTCTGGTGCAGCCTTCTTTCCTATTGCTCTTTCAGGATTAGTTGTATTAATTATATTTTCGTATTATATGTGGTTTTAGGAGGAAGCCTCTGTCTCACCTCTCATGCCGCCATTTTGTAATATGAACATTTTAACTGACTAAAATACAGTTTACTGTTGTTACTTAGAGTTTCTGATCGTTTTTTTTCTTCCCCTTGCTGTTACTCATGATCACACCACTGTGCACCTACCTCCTATTTAATTCCAGGCAAAATGTAATTTCATTTATTAAGTTTTTCATAATCAATGCTATAAGAATATGTTACTAATTCTTCTGTGTTTTCATAGTAATTTCTTACTGTTGCTCTTAAAATTATTGATTTTCTGACTGGCTGTCCCTGATTAGGTGGTGATTTGCCTGCTGGTATGAACCATTTCTCCTTTACGTCAGAACCTAACACAGTGCCACACATGGAAGAGGTTTTCAGTAAATGTTCTCTCAATTGACTCATATTAATATTTCCACATTAAGTAAAATTAAAAAATGCTAACATGCACATACAGACATATGATTAGAAAAAATAAAGCCTTCCATTTCATCTTACTCAGTTCCTTATAAGCAGCTTATGTCTGGATGGAATATTTTTCCACACTTCTAAAGCCCAAATGAGTTTTTAATTATACATGATAGCAGAGTATTATGTGAAGGGATTTTCAATTTCAGGGATTTTATACTTCTCTTATCTTAATGGGATATTTTTGAGAAATTTATTTTTCCTTTACCTATGACTAAAGTGTTATTTTAAAGTCATATTAGCTCTACCTCACAAAATTGGATGTATGAACGAGGTTTATGAGTATACTTTGAGGCAATACAAATTAAATGTATAATTTTAGAATACTCAAACTAAAAATGTCAAAGTACTCTAAACTTGAGATTAAGAAATCATATTTTAAGTTTTAAATTTTACATGAAATTAAATTTTGTGTAGTGAATGAAGGTAAGAAAATTTAATGTTCTACTAATAGTCAGAAATAAGTTTCTCTTCTTTAGAGCAGTCATTGTGCTTGGAACATAACATTTATTTTAGTTGTACTTTCATACATATTTTTAAATGATGTATACAAAATACTGAGATAGTGTGCAAATATTATATTAGGTGTTCTGTGAACACCAACTTTGACTCCCACAACTGTTCTGTAATGTAGACACCATCTTACAGATGTGGAAACTGATGTCAGAAAGATTGAATAGCTGGATATTTTTATAATAGGATATCCTTATTCTAAATTCTCTTAACATTTCTACTTCCTTTATGAATTTTCACCTAAAAAATAGTTTTAACAGCTTTTGCTTTCCCAATAAATAATTGTTAATTTAACAAATTGAATACTTACTATTCTATTTGCTATGGTTAATGTCACTATAGCAATTATTAAAAGTCAGAACCTACTGTTAAGTAAAAACTGAAGTAAGGAATTATAGTATATTAGATGCTTCTAATACAAAGTTGGGAGACAATAGCTAAAGTTATAAAACTTTTAAGTATCACCATGATCTCACTAGCTAAATTCTGAAGACTGAGGAACTAGTTTAAGCAGAGAGAGGCAGTGATAGTTAAGAACAGAGATGCTGGAGCTAGAGTTCCTCAGTAAAAAATTCTGCTCTTAGAAACAAAACCAGAGAGATTGATTCAAGATGGCAGCATGAGAGGTGAGACAGAGAACTCCTCTAAAAACTACATATAGTATGAAAATATAGTTAATACTACTAATCCTGAAAGAGCAACAGGAAAGAAGACTGCACCAGACTGCATAAACCTGGAGAACAGAGCAGACCTCATGAAATAGGGTAACATACCAAAGCCTTGATTTGGTGGGACCCAAGCCCTTCCTACACCCCAGCTAACTGGTGGGAGGAAGAGAAACAGAGCAGGGAAGGGATGGAAGCCTAGGACTGCTGAACACCCAGCCCTGGAGATCTGCTTTGGGGGCACAAACCTACATTACATGGTGCTCTGGAGAATAGTGGGGTTGAAAAGCGAAAACAGGCAGAATATTTGAGAGACTGAGACTCCAGCTGTTTGTGGAGGACACAGATCCACATCCCACCGTTCTAAGACAAAGGAAAGACAGGCTGTCTGAGAGGCTTCCTAGCAGTGAGAGGGTTGCTGAAGGGGCAGGGTTTGCACAGAGCCTCTGCGTGGGAGAAGGGATAGGTGGATGAGCTTGTCTGGGAGTGCTTTGCCCAGCAAGTTGGGAACATTCAGGAGCTTCAGGCGCTCCATCTCCCTGGTGGGCTACTCAGCTCTGAGGCTCCCCCTGTGATATGCAACCTGCTGGACTTCTCCTGGCCTGCCGGCACAGGCTCGCAAACCAGCAGTCACTGCCAGGTTGTCAGGCCAGCAAGAGGGAGGCCCCACCTACAACTGCTACAGATGAAAAGCACAGAGGCTTACACCTGAGTGCTCGGCCCACTGGCTCTGACAATTGAGACAGGCAATGCCATCAGGAAGCAGGAAAAAGCTCTTTCCTGCCCCCAGGCACCAGCGCCACTCTGCTGTGACACCAACCTCACTCCAGGGGCTGAGCAGCTCCAGAGACTAGAGCTTCTGGTCACTAGAGGGCACCACATAGAAACATGAAATGTGAAGGGAACCTGGTTCAGACCAAAATCTCACAAACCCCAGAAAAAAAGCCAAATGAAACTGAACTCACCAATCTTCCTGAAAGACAGTTCAAAATAAAAATGATAAACATACTAATGGAGGTACAGAAAAATATTCAAGAACTCAGGAACGAATTTAGGATGGAGATTCAACCATTAAGAAATTCCATATCTGAAATGCAACATACAATGGAGGGATTTAAAAGCAGATTAGCTGTAGTAGAAGACACGGTAAATGGAATAGAAATTAGAGAAGAGGAATACAAAGAAGCTGAGGCACAGAGAATAAAGGATCTCTAGAAAAGAAAGAACCAAGAGAGAACTGTGTAACCAATACAAATGGAACACTAATCGCATTATAGGGGTACCAGAAGAAGAGAGAGTAAAAGGGATAGAAAGTGTCATTGATGAGGTAATTCCTGAAAACTTCCCCAATCTGGGGAAGGAGATAGGCTCTCAGGCCATGGAGGTACACATATCTTCCAATACAAGAGACCTAAGGAAGACAACAACAAGACATATAATAATTAAAATGGCAAAGAACAAGGATAAGGAGAGACTTTCAAAAGCAGCTAGAGAGAGAGAAAATATCACATACAAAGGAAAATCCATAAGGTTATCATCAGAATTATCATCAGAAACCATACAGGCCAGAAGGGAGTGGCATGATATATTTAATGCAATGAAACAGAAGGTCCTTGAACAAAGAATACTCTATCTGGCAAGGTTATCATTTAAATTTGAAGGAGGGATTAAACAATTTTCAGATAAGCAAAGGCTGAGAGAATTTACCTCCCACAAACCACCTTTACAACACATTTTGGAGGGACTGCTAAAGATGGAAGTATTCCTAAGGTTAAAAGGCTGTCACCAGGGAAAATAAAAACACAGTAAAATAGAACAATTAATTACTAAGCAGATGCAAAATCAAATCAACTACCCCCAAAGTCAATCAAGGGATAGACAAACAGTACAGAATATGATACCTAATATATAAAAAAAAGGAGGAGGAAAAAAAAGGAACCTTTAGGTTGTGTTTGTAATAGCATACTAAGTGAGTTAAATTAGACTGTTAGATAGTAAGGGAATTACCCTTGAACCTTTGGTAACCATGAATCTAAAGCCTGCAATGGCAATAAGTACATACCTATCAAAAATCACCCTAAATATAAATGCTCTGAATGCACCAATCAAAAGACATAGAGTCACTGAATGGATAAAATAACATGACCCGTCTATATGCTCCCTACAAGAGACTCACTTCAAACCCAAAGGCATACACAGACTGAAAGTAAAGGGATGGGAAAAGATATCTCATGCAACTAATAGGGAGAAAAAAGCAGGAGTTGCAGTACTTGTATCAGACAAAATAGACTTCAAAACAAAGAAAGTCACAAGAGCCAAAGAAGGACATTACATAATGACAACGGTCAGTGAAACAAGGGGATATAACTATTATGAATATCTATGCAACCAAGGATCACCTACATATGTGAAATAAATACTAACAGAATTAAAGGAGGAAATAGAATGCAATGCATTCATTTTAGGAGACTTCAACACACCACTTACTACAAAGGACAAATAAACCAGACAGAAAATAAGTAAGGAAACAGAGGCACTGAACAACACATTAGAACAGATGGACCTAACAGACATCTACAGAACTGTACACCCAAAAGCAGCAGAATACACATTCTTCTCAAGTGCACATGGAACATTTTCAAGAACAGATCATACTGAGGCCACAAAAAGAGCCTCGGTAAATTTAAAAAGATTGAAATTGTATCAGCCAGCTTCTCAGACCACAAAAGTATGAAACTAGAAATAAATCACACAAAGAAAACGAAAAAGCTAACAAACACATAGAGGCTTAATAACATGCTCGTAAAAATCAATGTATCAATGACCAAATAAAAACAGAGATCAACAATATATGGAGACAAATGACAACAATAATTCAACACCACAAAATCTGTGGGATGCAGAAAAGGCTGTGCTAAGTGGGAAGTATATTACAATACAGGCCTACCTCAGGAAAGAAGAACAATCCCAAATGAACAGTGTAAACTCACAATTAACGAAACTAGAAAAAGAAGAACATATGAGGCCCAAAGTCACTAGAAGGAGAGACATAATAAATATCAGAGCAGAAATAAATATAATCGAGAAGAATAAAAAAATAGAAAGAATCAATGAAACCAAGAGCCGGTTCTTCAAAAAAATTTTTTAAATGCATAAACCCCTAGCCAGACTTATCAAGAAAAAAAGAGAGGGAAGACACATACACAGAATCAGAAATGAGAAAGGAAACATCACTATGGACACCACAGAAATACAAAGGATTATCAGAGAATACTATGAAAAATTATATGCTAGCAAACTGGAAAACCTAGAAAAAATGAACAACTTTCTAGAAAAATACCACCTTCCAAGACTGACCCAGGAAGAAACAAAAATCTGAATAGACCAATTACCAGCAATGAAATTGAATTGATAATCAAAAAACTACCTAAGAACAAAACACCTGCACCAGATGGTTTCACCGCTGAATTTTATCAAACATTGAGTGAAGACCTAATACTCATCCTCCTTAAAGTTATCCAAAAAGTAGAAGAGGAGGGAATACTCTCAAACTCTTTCTATGAGGACAGCATCAGTCTAATACCAAAACCAGGCAAAAATACCACTAAAAAGAAAATTACAGGCCAATATCCCTGATGGACATAGATGCAAAAATACTCAACAAAATACTGGCAAACCGAATTCAAAATACATCGAAAAGTTCATCCATCATGATTAAGTGGGATTTATCTCAGGCATGCAAGGATGGTACAACATTCAAAATCCATCAACATCAACCACCACATCAAAAAAAGGACAAAAACGACACGATCATCTCCATAGATGCTGAAAAAGCATTTGACAAAATTCAACATACATTCATGATAAAAACTCTCAACAAAATGGGTATAGAGGGCAAGTACCTCAACATAATAAAGGCCATATATGACAAACCCATAGCCAACATCATACTTAACAGTGAGAAGCTGAAAGCTTTTCCTCAAGATTGGGAACAAGACAGGGATGCCCACTTTCCCCACTTTTATTCAACATATTTCTGGATGTCCTAGCCACAGCAATCAGACAACACAAAGAAATAAAAGGCATCCAGATTGGCATGGAAGAAGTTAAATTGTCCCCTTTTGCAGATGACATGATATTGTACATAAAAAAAACTTAAAGAATCCACTCCAAAACTACTAGATCTAATATGTGAATTCAGTAAAGTTGTGGGATACAAAATTAATACACAGAAATCTGTTGCATTCCTATACACTAACGATGAACTAGCAGAAAAAGAAATCAGGAAAAAAATTCCATTCACAATTGCATAAAAAAAAAAAAATACCTAGGAATAAACCTGACCAAGGAAGTGAAAGACCTATACTGTGAAAACTACAAGACACTCATGAAAGAAATTAAAGAAGATGTCAATAAATGGAAACACATCCCGTGCTCATGGATAGGAAGAATTAATATTGTTAAAATGGCCATCCTGCCTAAAGCAATCTATAGATTCAATGCAATCTCTATCAAAATACCAACAGCATTCTTCAACGAACTAGAGCAAATAGCTCTAAAATTCATATGGAACCACAAAAGACCCCCAAATACAGTAAGCAATCCTGAGAAGGAAGAATAAAGCTGGGGGAATTATGCTACGTGAATTCAAGCCCTACTACAAAGCCATAGTAATCAAGATAATTTGTTACTGGCACAAGAACAGACCCTTAGACAAATGGACAAACTAGAGAGCCCAAATATAAACTCAAGCATATATGGTCAATTAATATACGATAAAGGAGCCATGGATATACAATGGGGAAATGACAGCCTCTTCAACAGCTTGTGTTTGCAAAACTGGACAGCTATATTTAAGAGAATGAAACTTGATTATTGTCTAACCCCATATGCAAAAGTAAACTCAAAATGGATCAAAGACCCAAATGTAAGTCATGAAACCATAAAACTCTTAGAAGAAAACATAGGCAAAAATCTCTTGAATATAAACATGAGCAACTTTTTCCTGAACGCATATCCTTGGGCAAGGGAAACAATATAAAAAATGAACAAATGGGACTACATCATGCTAAAAGCTTCTGTACAGCAAAGGATACTATCAGCAGAACAAAAAGGCATCCTACAGTATGGGAGAACATATTTGTAAACAACATATTTGACAAGGGGTTAACATCCAAAATATATAAAGAATTCATATGCCCCAACACCCTAAAAGCAAATAACCTGATTAAAAAATGGGCAGAGGATCTGAACAGACACTTCTCCAAAGAAGAAATTCAGATGGCCAACCGGCACATGCAAAGATGCTCTACATCGCTAATTATCAGGGAATTGCAAATTAAAACCACAATGAGACATCACCTCACAGCAGTAAGGATGGCCAACATCCAAAACACAAACAACAACAAATGTTGGCGAAGATGTGGAGAAAGGGGAGCCCTCCTACACTGCTGGTGGGAATGCAAATTAGTTCAACCATTGTGGAAAGCAGTATGGAGGTTCCTCAAAAAACTAAAAATAGAAACACCATTTGACCCAGGAATTCCACTCCTAGGAATTTACCCTAAGAATGCAGCAGCCCAGTTTGAAAAAGACATATGCACCCCTATGTTTATCGCAGCACGATTTACAATAGCCAAGAAATGGAAGCAACCTAAGTGTCCATCAGTAGATGAATGGATAAAGAAGAAGTGGTACATATACACAATGGAATATTATTCAGCCATAAGAAGAAAACAAATCCTAGCATTTGCAATATGGATGGAGCTAGAGGGTATTATGCTCAGTGAAATAAGCCAGGTGGACAAAGACAAGTATCAAATGATTTCACTCATCTGTGGAGTGTAAGAACAAAGCAAAAACTGAAGAAACAAAACAGCAGCAGACTCACGGAACACAAGAATGGACTAACAGTTGCCAAAGGGAAAAGGACTGGTGCGGGAGAGGGGTGGGTGGGAAGGGAGGTAGAAGCAGAATAAGGAGCATTATGATTCGCACACATAACGTAGGGGGGTGCACAGGGAAGGCAGTATCGCACAGAGAAGACAAGTAGTGACTCTATACCATCTCACTATGCTGATGGA
Organism: Phataginus tricuspis; assembly: GCA_029783875.1. Lineage (NCBI taxonomy): Eukaryota > Metazoa > Chordata > Mammalia > Pholidota > Manidae > Phataginus > Phataginus tricuspis. The sequence continues at coordinate 20,557,266 of JAQQAC010016209.1, forward strand.
CAGTGACTATAATGGGTTATGTGGTGGGGACTTGATAATGGGGGAATCTAGTAACCACAGTGTTGCTCATGTAAATGTATATTAATGAGACCAAAATAAAACAAATAAACAAAAAATACCAGAACAAAACCCTATTTTAACTTTAGTATTTTTGCAAGTTACTTAACTTTTCTCTTCCCAAGTTGTTGTGTGGATATATGTAATTTACAACCTGGCACATAGTGAACACTGTAAACAAGCTGTTGGCTATCATTTTCTTTTTATTTGACAGGCTTGAGTAGCTCACACTCTGTTCTCCTTATACCCACCATTAGGGCTTTTATAGCATGCTGTCCTCCTCTTTGCCAATAATTTTCAGAATCGTAGTCAGTAGATTCTGCTATCGAGAGTAAGATAATTTTCCTTATAATTGGCACAAATAGAAAATAATAATATATTCAAGAATCTTTTGTTCCATTGTTTCCCCACTGCTTTTACTTTTCTCAGGAGTAAATTTTCCAGTCTCCACTATTTACCACTATCTGTATACAGATCACATTCAAATCTCTTTCTCCAGCTTCAGGTGAAATATCCAACCATCTAATGGCCATATCCAACCAGATACACAAAACACATCCACAACATGTTCTTCTTATTGCAATCTCATGATGGGTATTATCCAAAACATGTTATGACCTAGTTCGTGTCCCTCCTAACCCTCCCTTCTTCATACTCAATTGCCTGTGGTGCTTTGGCATAAGACACCCTGGTTCCTGCTCCTATTATCCTAGAATACCCTTCAAGCCTAACACCATATAACCTCTCTAACTTCTAACAGACCCAATTGCATCATTTTATTTTTCTGAAACCTTCAAGCCTTCACTGGACATTATTTGTATGCCTCTCCATTTTCTCAGAATACACACACACACACACACACACACACACACACACACACACATACAAAATATGAAAAAATGTATACAAAATATTGAACATAACAAGGCATCAAGGTAGATCTGATAGGTCCATCTTGTTTGCATCTTATGGTGATTGAGGAAGGCACAAAAAGGGAAGAAGAGCCTATGTTTTTTGAGGCATAATTCATTATTATTTCTCAATTAATGGGATGGAACATTAGAATTTCAATACTCATTTAGCTAGTAAGTATATGCAAAGCTAGGAAATTGTGAGTGATGGACGTTACTTGCTATAATGAAAAGGGTTAAAGAAACCCCACCTACTTACCCAACACACATAAGTACACTGTTATTTCCAGTGGTAATGAAAGTCCTAATTATAAAAGAAAAATCCCACACTATCACAAAAAACAGATGGTTATCAACTGCCAAGAATAGTGAAGTGATCATTGAGGCTGTTAACATTCTGTAACTCTTCTCCTTTCAGGCACATGGTAAGTTAGCACTTCCATATGCTCTTTAAGTTTGGTGTGGCCATGTGACTTGCTTTAGCCATTTAAAAATCAGGAGAAAAGATGTATCCTTACTCCAAGTGGAATTTTTAGAAGCCAGACAATCTCTCATTTTTAGGGATCATGGAAACATTTCAGTCTGGGGCTTCCATTATCTTGTGTCCCTGAATGACTATGATGTATAGATCCTCTGCTAAACTGCATTTGACTCAGGCATAAGTTAGAAATAAACTCTGTGCTGAGCCTCTGAGGTTTTAACTTGTCCTTTCTGATTTAATGTAAATATTGTCTATGGATAATATGGTATCACATATTATGACCTCATGAACTCTTTGAAAGTTATTTAAAGAATTTTTATTTCTACAACAGTCTAGCTTGCTTTGGGGGGCTTTATCTATCAATAGTATTGACATGATTTTATAAATCAGTTTATATTTTGTTGTGAGTCTCACTTATGTATTATACATTTATCAATCCTACATGAATCTTTCAACACTAGGCAGTTTTATTGTCAATTGAATATAAGGAATTTCCTGAGAGATAAGAAAGATATTGAAGACCTGTGTCTAATCTTTTCTTGAATCATTAAATACAGTTAACTGAAATTGTTAATATGAGGAAAGAAATGTATTCTTCCCTATTTTGTTCTTGAATTTGTGTGAATGTAACACATTAGGAAGTATAAGGGAGAAAAATATTCAAAATGGATGAAAGGAAAAGGAATAATTATGTACATGTTATACACTTTAAAGATAGTAGATTGCTATTAGTTTCTAGATATAACCAATCATAGTCTCTAAAAAATTCTTTTTCTGTCTTAGAAAGAAATAGCTCAATTATATATTCTGAAAAGCAATATACACCATTTCAAATATCTGGGATGTGTTGTAATTTTGTTTAATTTGTAAAGAATTAGCATGTAAATAGGTAATTGAGAAAAGGCATAAAAAGCTATGATAGAAACTAATATATTTAGAGTAAGAATACAAGTTTATTTTCCTATTTTTTTGTAGTACAGAGAAGTAACTAGGGTAGAACATTTATATATCTGAGAAATGAATCCTAAGGCTGTGAATTTTTTAGGTTGTTTCCTTAGGCTTACAATCTCCTCTTTAAAACATAGTGAAAAAATTAAGTGATCCCTTCAAACTCTTGGTGAGAGTGAATGTATGTTTGATGTATAACATATGTCATTACATTGAGAGGCAGATACATACAGCTAGCTGAGCTCATTCATTTATGGTAGGACTGCTTCCACACATCAGTTTTGTAGAACTTGTGATTCAAATCTGTCATTCAGCTGTATTTGAAAATACTACATGCCATGGATGCTCAGATAGCCAAAACCATGACTATTAAATCTATTAAATATTTATGGTTTATTCAGGGAATAACAGATAGTTTGGTGTGATTATGGAATTGATGGAAATATTGGGGAATATCATAAGTAATGTTAGAAAGGAAGTTTGGAGCCAAATTGTAATGGATATTGAATGTGATGATGGTCACATTGTTTTATGGGGGGCGGGGAGGTTGGTCAACTATTTTTAGTTAAAATTATTTTGTTTATTCATTTCATTTTCACTGTAGAAGTGCTACAATGTTCTAGCACAATGTGAAAAATGGAGTACTAGGGTATGGAGAAACTGAAAACAGAGATATTAGGCTAAGCCCCAAACTATATTAAACTGTGAGGAAAACAGAATAGGGGTTACATCTAAGGAATTGACTTGGAAGGGGCATGCAAGAATTCTCTGGGGTAATGGAAAGGTCTCATATCTTGATTGGGATGTGTATCTGTTTTATATCTTGTGGGGTTATACAGAACATGGTTTTGTCAAAACTCATGGCACAGTAAAGATTTGTTGACTTCACTGTGTGAATTGTGCCTCCAAGAATATGAAGTCTAAAAACAAATACTGAACTCTAGATAAAGATATGCATACTGATGAGCTTAGGAGGAAAATGCATCAGAGAGTAAAATGGATTGATAGATGCACGATACAGGGATGGACAGATATGGATATAAAGCAAATATAGCAAAATGTTATCAATTGTAGAATAAGTGATAATAGTTATATGTATATTTAAAATCAGTATTTCAAATTTTCTATATGTTTGGAAATTTTCATACTCAAAGGCTGAGAAAAACTCGGCCAGATCAGATTGTGTAAATACTTTGCAAGTGATAGCAAGAACCACACTCTGCCCTGAAAAGAATTTAAAAAATAGTTAATGGAGACAAAGTCTGGAAAAGGTCATACTATTGAATTAGTAATCAGGTTCCATTTCAATCTTGGAATTTCTATGATGGTAAATATATATTTCCTGAAAAATACATAGCTAGTATAACACAATGAGTAATATATACATTTTTCTGCATACAATATATACTTCATATATAAAGTAGAACTATTTTCTAGTTGAGCTGGACTCCATATTAATTTATTTACATTCTTGATAGGGTGGGGATGGGGGTAGAATGTAGCAGCTTCTGATTATTTTAGAAGAACAAAATGTCCCAATAGGGAAATCGAAAGGTACAGTCGGGTAACTTTCTTAATAAGATCGCTAACTTAATAAGATCACTCCTGTCAAAAACATAAAAGGTAAAGAAAGATTCAGGTGACTTCAGTGTGGGCCCAATTTCTTTGCTTTAAGCAATTCCTTCAGAATACTCTATCATGTTTTTTATTCCTGGCTGGGTAAGTAGAATGCTTTTTAAAATGTTTCCATATCTTACAAAATATAATGTTTAATTATTTGGTTGGCTAATTAGAATATTCTTACTTTTTTTATAAAAAATGTGCACATATATTATTGCCTTTATTAAAAGCATATTGTGTGAAACCAATTTCAAACATTTAGAAACTGGTGTTCTTTGGGGTTAACGATCATTGCATGTAAATTATAAAGACTAAATATCAAGCAAATTCTAACCACTGCCTATCATCCAAAATGAATTTATTTGGCAAGTATTAGGATTGCTGCAGGGATTTTTAAAAGGAAACTACTCAAAAATGTTATATTCATATATTGAGTCTCATGTTTTGGGCTTACTTAGATTGAAACATTTATATTCTAAAGTATTGGCATTACACTGATCTTTGAAAACATTGAGAGTGCATCTGTTTCTAATATTGAACATGTACAGTATGTATGAATTATGCTATATTTCCCATATTTTGTACTATATTGCTGTAGTCCTAATAAGTACTACTATACCATTCTACCTAGGTTTATTTGGAATGGATTCAAATACTTCAGGTAGAATTTAAAAAACATTAGCTTTGACCTTCGTCATTCTAGTCTCTTTTGAAAAGCTGAAATGTTTCACCTGGTGATTTTAAGCCGTTGATCCTTTTTCAAAAAATCCCAAAAGAAACATATGGCAAAATTACTTCGTACAAACTTTCCACTTCATCACCTCATCAGAAATTGAAACAGAACATTGGGCATTCAGCCAAGAGTTGCCATCCAAAGGCCACACTTTCTGTATGCTGACTCAACTCTGGCATTAATTATGGGTGTGTATGATGGTTACTGATATATCTTTGGAACATCCAGAAATTGCTTTAGAAAATATAGTAAATTACCCTTGTCAAATTTAGAACAGGTACACAAATCTTTCAGGAAGGAAAAAAGAAAGTGAATTAAGGAGAAACATCTAATCAGACTCAGATTTAACTTTCAAGTATGTAATGTAGCTATATACTTTAAAAAATTAACTTTGAATGGTATTTGGTGATTTTCACTGGAATTTTAAAAAATACATATTGCATTTAAGAAATATGTTTAATAGTCAAAGTTCAGTTCTTTTAAATAATCTCAGCAGTTAATTATATTAGATATGAAATTTACAGGTAGAATAAGCTCCAGTAAAAGTGAATATAAACATATACTGTAAAGAATATTCCATTTAAATATGCCAAATGAGGCAAAATTGCATCAGAGCATTAGCCATACCTTATTCCCTTATTACTGACAAGTCAAGGACAAGTGGACTAAGGATAGAATGAATGCAGCCACAGCATAACTTGCAGCACAACTTACAAGTTGCTTGTTTTTTTTAATAGTTTCTATTTGCTCTTCACTATATTCACGTCTCCTTTATTTCCTATATATTATTAATATAATCATATTTATAATAACTTTCAATTACTTGTTACTTTTATCATCTTTTGTCAATTCTGGGTCATTTAAACTGATTTTTTTCCTAGTTATGAATTATATTTTCCTGCTACATGTATACTCAGTAACTGCTGAATAGACGCTGGACATTATGAGTGTTAATATTGTCTAGATTTTGGTTTTTTCCTTGAAAGAATATTGAGTTTCATCTTGGCCATTAATGTACATGTATAACAGCATTTTCTTATTGAGAGTTCTTTCTAAGCTTTGTTAGCTGGAGAGCTAGGTTAGCTTTTCTTAGGGGTAATAGAACCTTCCTCTTATAATGTGGCCTTTCTGGGATCTCTACTGAATTCTCATGGTGATCAATAAGGCTACTCTGCTTTGGTTGTGTTCTGGCCCTATGTGAACTTAGAGAACTGTTCAATTTAGAGCTCTTTGACAGCTGCACTTTGCCTGACCTTGTGAAATCTCACTTTATGCATGTGATACAAACTCAGCCAAATGTTCAAGAGGAACTCAATTCAGCTATGGGACTTATTTAGCACAAACTCTCTGCTCCAGTACTCTGCCCCACAGACTGAAGCCACCCATACTTTTGTTTCTGTCTTGTAAGCCTGTGAAGTCCACTGTACACAGTTTAAGATCACTTTTCCTCTGCAAGAGTCTAGTAAATGCCGCCAGGCTGAAATCTGGGGCTATTTGTAGGGCTCACCTTGTTCTTTTCCTTCTCTCAAGTATCTTGCACTACCAGCTGTTCAAGTCTGAAAAGAGTTGTTTCACATGTTTTGTCCATTTTCAAGTTGTTCATGGCATAGGGGGAGGGCCATTTTACTATCAGTTATTCTGCCATGATCATAAATGGAAATGCTTCATCTGTCATTCTTAAAACTCCCAAGAGAATTCAGATGTACAAAGTTGAATCTTATGTTCTAGTTGACATTTATCAACTTAACAGGATACATATGAATGAATTCAGCATAAGAATATATAATCATAAACGATGTATCTATAACATCCGAATTATCTATACTTCCATAAAGATATTTTGTTTATATATATAAATATATGTTTATACACACACACACACTCACATATATATATAGGCTTTTTCTATCTGAACTTCCATTATTTCTTAATCCATATGTCTTTGTTCAATTAATTTATTACTTAACACACTGGTAACCTGATTTCTATTTGAGTATCAATTTTTAATTATAAACATTTAATTTTCATGCATTGCTAAATAGCTTCAAATAATTACTATACATAATTTTGTTCTGATATTATGCCAATGGAATTTGCCTTGGGAAATATGGGCATGAGAAACTATTCTCTAAACCAGTGGGTTGACAGCCCAAAGACCAACTCCAGACCATTGCTTGATTTTTGTAAATAAAAGGGTTGTTTTTTTTTTTTGGAACAAAGCCATGATTATCTGTTTGTCGTTTACAGCTGTTTTCATGATACAACAGCAGAGTGAGTGGTTGAGACAGAAACCAGATGATCCTCAAAGTGTAAATATTTATTATCTAGCCCTTTACAGAAAAAATTTGCCGATCTCTGGTCTAAACCCATATATATTTGACTACTGGTTCTGTTCAATAGATTGTAAGCTAACAATCCTACAAATATAGTTTTCATTTATTATTTAGAACAAAATAGCACAGTAAGCATGGGAGGGATATTCTTGGTCCCGCTTCCCTTGTCTCCCTTAGTTTCATGGACGCACTCTAGAAGGGGGATATAAGAGTGAGGAAGACTGAAAATAACTATGAAAACCCTCAGTGGGTGTTTTGAGCAGTCATTCAACTTCTTCCAGTATTCCTCCTGTAACCTACTTCCTCATCTGTGGGCACAGCTAATATTTATCAAGTTAACAAGGTTTCTATATTAAAGATTTTATATATATATATATATATATATATATACACACACACACATACATGTATATATATATACACATGCATCATATTATATTTATAAATGATATTTGTAAAATATCTCAAAAGCACAAATACAATAAAGGTGAAATATATTCATAAAAAAGGCAATGATCAATGTTAAAATGATGATGCAAAGTCCAATTATTGTATTTACTGTGCAAGGAGTGTTGGACTTAGAGGTAAGACAGCTTCTTCAATTTGCTAATCCCACAAAGTGCTGAACAGGAACCAGATTTAAGAACTCTACCCCAAAGCAATGTCAGAATTATCAAAAGCACTAATAGCCTATAACACATGTACTATATTACCAAAATGCTTTTTTTTTTTACCTATGTTACTCTGCAAGAAGTACTAATACATTCTAATTAAAATTAGTTTAAAATAAACTCCAATTCTGTAGAACATTTAAAAACTTCCAAAAAATGTTTTTTTCCTCTTCTTCCTATTGGCAATTTAAAATATTTCAATTTTCTATCTTCAGTAGTATTAAAATGAAAACATATCTGATTGATGGCAAATTAAATCACATGGTAACAGGCTTTCAAATATTCTTGGGATAATGAGCCTAATGAAGTAATCAGGTCACTGCTATGAATCTGAAATTACAATTTATATTAAGTAACTACCAATATATGTTCATTGTGTATCTGCATTTTAATATAGTAAATTATTATCATATTCCTTTTATTTTAGTTGAGGGATTTAATGTACCAGGTACTGCACTATGCTCAAGGTATTGAGAAATGGAAATTGGCCCTCTTTTTAATAAGACTTGGCACATTGTACACTCTAAACTTGTACAGTGTTATACGTCAGTTATATCTCAACAAAGCTGAGGGAATAAAAAGACTTGGGACTCCTCTGAGTCAGTAAAAGGAATTTATCATTCAGTTTTATGTCTCTATGACTTAATTATAAACTATAAACTAGGAAGTACAATGTGGGAAGACTGCAAAATGCCAATTTTTATGATAATGTGAAGTATTTGGGAAAATGAAAAGAAGTTAACATTTATACCCCACTAACCTCTTTCAGTGAGGTTTTATAGATATAACAATGAAATAATATTGAATCAATATTCTTTCAGTTAAGGTATATTATTTGTTGCAAACATGTATATTCAGAACAAACCATTTCTGAAACTTTTCTACATTTGAATGAAGGGATGGTTTGGTTCCAAAAATCACTGGGGAAAATCTGGGAAGCCCGTCAAATATAGAACAAGAGCAATGGGGGTTTCTCAATAATAAATAAAATAAATCAATATGTTTGGATCTATTTTACAGTTAAAAAATACTATTATACATGAACTCTGTTTCTTGGAAAATTCCTTTTGATCACTGCATTTTCTACTATGATTGTCTTAAAAACATATACACTTTTACTTCTCTTTTTCTTTACATTAGGTTTCTCTAACACTGGAGTTCACAAAATTCTCAAAAAAGAAAAAGTGATTGGATTGGAAATTTAAATTGCACAAATTCTGCTACCTTCAACTGAAGGTGAAGTAGTTGGGCAGAATTTGTGCTGAAGGACTCTCAGTGACGTAGAAAACACTGGCACAACCATTATTTGGATGATTTCCTCACTTTTAAGAAAACAGAAGTTTCAGCATCTTAGCTGTTTATATAAGGTCTTCCCCTGAAATCCTTTCCTCTGCATGTTCTTCTAATAAAGACAGTTGAGGAAAAAATGACTGTAATTTTGAAAAATCTAATGTAGACCCAGACTTTCATCCTACTATAATAGTCAAATGCAAGTGTCCAGTTATATATATACAGTACTATGTATATATGATTGGATTTTTCCAAGTGAAATACATAACTATCATTGCAAATAATCTAGCTTAAGGGGCTATATTGTCCTTAGACAAAAAAAGTAAATTAATTTTCTGGTATGATATATTGCTTACTGCATGATGTAAAAATGTATGAGTTTAATTAACAATGGAGTTAGGGTTATCTTTGTTGAACTGGAAAAACAGGAAAAAGAAAATGGGGTTTTTGTGCTATCTTCAAAAAAAGTTTTCTGATTCATGAGTAAATGTGAGACTAATAAGTATTTCAACATAGTCTTTAAAATGATATTTCACACGAAGCTTATATTCCTCAAAATAACCTGACTTTTCTACTCATCTGAAGGGGTTAATCCAGTTTTACAAGCCCTCCTCCAGCACACTCCCTTACAGAATAATTATTTAAACAGGCCTTTATTCCAGGTAGTACAGTATATTGCTTTATTTGTACATACTATTTTAAGCACTATTTGACTTTAGAATTTAGAGTGATTGTGTTTTGTATTCCAAATTTTATTCTCTATCACATTAAACAAGTTTGAAAGACATTTTGAGGAATAATGAGAGAACATTTTTACTTCATGCTACTTGAATTTTGCCTATTTGGAATACTAGTCAATAAGACAACTTCACTCGTTCAATATGATAAATGACCTGTTCTGAGGGTAGGATATAATTGCAAATCTCATTTCTCAGAAAACTTCCCAAACTATTTTTCATAAAAAAGAAAAAATATATTTTGAAGGAAATGATAACCAAAATGGCAAAAAAAGCAATTTATGTAAAGGATAAGATGTTGAAAAAAAAAGCCGCTCATTGCTGAACTAAAACTGGCTGAGCATCATATGTTTAAATGCGATGAACTTTCTAAATCTTTAAAAGGTATTACCTACGTAACTTCACGAAGAATTGATGTTTTATATTTCAACCCTACATCTGTTACTGCTTTAATTTTAGTAAATTTCTATACAGCATTATAATGTACTGTTAAATAATTCAATTTATCACTTTCTACCAAATTACCAAAAAAAGAATTAATAAAAACTTAGTGCTATCAAAAGGATTAAAGATGGCTGCATGAGAGGTGAGACAGAGGCTTCCTCCTAAAACCACACATAATACGAAAATATAATTAATACAACTAATCAGAAAGAGCAACAGGAAAGAGGGCTGCACCAGACCACATACACCTGGAGAAAAGAATAAACCTCACGGAACAGGGTAATGTAGCAAAGCCGTGGCCCAGCGGGACCCAAGCCCTTCCTGCACCCCAGCTCATGGGTGGGAGGAAGAGAAACAGAGTGGGGAGGGAGTGGAGGCCTGGGACTCCTGAACACCCAAGCCCTGGAGATCTGCTCAGGGAGCACAAACCTACATTACATGGTGCTCTCGTGATTAGGGGGGTTACAAAGCTAAGAACAGGCAGAATACCTGGAGAGACTGAGATTACAGCTGCTTGTGGAAAACAGGGATCCATATTCGGCTACTCTGGGACAAAAGAAAGGCGGACAGTCTGAGGGACTTCCTAACAGCAAGAGGGCTGCTAAAGGGGTAAGCATGGCACAGAGCTTACTGCTCAGGAGAAAGGAGAGGTAGACAAAATTGTCTGGGTGCACTCTGCCCAGCAGGTTGGGAAGTTTCAGGAGGTTCAGGCCTTCCAGCCACTTGGCTGGCTATGAAGGTCCAAAGCCCTCCTCCATGATATGCACCCTGCTGCGCCTTCCTCCCGGAAAGCCCGCACCTGGCTTGAAAACTAGCAAACCCTGCCCTGGCATTAGGCCAGCCAGAGGGAAGCCCCGCCTACAGCAGCTATAAATGAAAAGCATAGAGGCTTATACCTGTGTGCTTGGCCCACTGGTTCAGGCAGTGGAGATAGGCATAGGAGCCGGAAAGCAAGAAACAGCTCTTTTCTCCCCCCAGGCACCACTACCGCTCCCCTGTGACTCCACACATTGCTCCAGGGGCTGAGCAGCTCCAGAGAGTAGAGTTTCTGGGCACTAGAGGGTGCCACATACAAATATGAAACATCAAAGGAACCTGGTTCAAAGCAAATTTATAAATAAACCAGAGAAAGAGTGAAATGAAATCGACCTCATGAAAATTCCTGAAAGAGATTTCAAAATAAAAATCAAACATGCTCATGGAGGTACAGAAACATATTCAAGAACTCAGGAATGAATTCCAGTTGGAGATCCAATCATTACACAGTATCAGAAATGAAACATACAATGAAATGTTTTAAAAACAGATTAGATATGGTGGAGGAGATGATAAATGAAATAGAAATTAGAGAAGAGGAATACAAAGAAGCTGAGGCACAGACAGAAAAAAGGATCTCTAAGAATGAAAGAATATTGAGAGAACTGTGTGACCAATCCAAACAGAACAACATTTGTATTATAGGGATACCAGAAGAAGAAGAAGAGAGAAAAAGAGATAGAAAGTGTCTTTGAGGAGGTAATTGCTGAAAACTTCCCCAATCTGGGGAAGGAGATAGTCTCTCAGGCCATGGAGATGCACAGATCTCCCAACACAAGAGACCCAAGGAAGACAACACCAAGACATATAGTAATTAAAATGGCAAAGATCAAGGATAAGGACAGGCTATTAAAAGCAGCCAGAGAGAGAAATAAGGTCACATACAAAGGAAAGCCAATCAGGGTATCATCAGACTTCTCAGCAGAAATCTTACAGGCCAGAAGGGAGTGGGATGACATATTTAATTCAATGAAGCAGAAGGGCCTCGAACCAAGAACACTTTATCTGGCAAGATTATCATTTGAATTTGAAGGAGGGATTAAAAAATTTCCAGATAAGCAAAAGCTTAGAGAATTTACCTCCCACAAACCACCCCTACATTTTTGGAGGGCTGCTATAGATGGAAGTGTTCCTAAGGTTACATAGCTGTCACCAGAGGAAAAACCACAGTAAATAAAGTAGAACAGTTAATTACTAAGCAACTGCAAAATTAAATCAACTATCCACAAAGTCAATCAAGGGATAGACAAAGAATACACAATATGATAGCTAATATATAAAGAATGGAGAAGGAAGAAAAAGGAGGAGAAAAAAAGAACCTTTAGATTGTGTTTGTAATAGCATACTAAGTGAGTTAAGCTAGACTCTTAGATAGTAAGCAAGTTAACCTTGAACCTTTGTTAACCACGAATCTAAAGCCTGCAATGGCAATAAGTACATACCTATTGGTAATCACCCTAAATGTAAATGGTCTTAATGCACCAATCAAAAGACATAGAGTCACTGAATGGATAAAAAAACAAGACCCATCTATATGCTGCCTACAAGAGACTCACTTTAAACCTAAAGACATACACAGACTAAAAGTGAAGGGATGGAAAAACATATTTCATGCATCTAGTAGGGAGAAAAAAGGAGGAGTTGAAGTACTTGTATCAGACAAAACAGACTTCAAAACAAAGAAAGTCACAAGAGACAAAGAAGGACATTACATAATGATAAAGGGGTCACTCCAAAAAGAAGATAAAACCATTATATAAATGTATGTACCCAACACAGGATCACCTACATATGTGAAACAAATACAAACAGAATTAAAAGGGGAAATAGAATGCAATGCATTCATTCTAGGAGACTGCAACACTCAACTCACTCCAAAGGACAGATCAACCAGACAGAAAATAAGTAAGGAGATAGAGGCACTGAACAACACATTAGAACAGATGGACCTAACAGACATCTACAGAACACTCCATCCAAAAGCAACAGGATACACATTCTTCTCAAGTACACATGGAATATTTTTAAGAATAGATGATATACTAGGCCACAAAAAGTGCCTCGGTAAATTAAAAAAGATTAAAATTGTATCAACCAGCTTCTCAGACCACAAAGGTATGAAACTAGAAATAAATTACACAAAGAAAATGAAAAATTCCACAAACACATGGAGGCTTCACAACATGCTCTTAAATAACAAATGGATCAATGACCAAATAAAAACAGAGATCAAGCAATATATGGAGACAAATGACAACAATAAATCAACACTGCAAAATATGTGGGATGCAGAGAAGGCGGTGCTAAAAGGGAAGCACATTGCAATACAGGCCCACATCAGGAAAGCAGTACAATCCCATATGAACAATTAAACTCACAATTAACGAAACTAGAAAAAGAACAAATGAGGCCCAAAGTCAGTAGAAGGAGGGACATAATAAAGATCAGAGTAGAAAAAAATAAAATCAAGAAGAATAAAACAACAGAAAAAAAATCAATGAAAGCAAGAGCTGGTTCTTTGAGAAAATAAACAAAATAGATAACCCCCTAGCCAGACTTATCAAGAAAAAAGGAGAGTCTACACACATAAACAGAATCAGAAATGAGAAAGGAAAAATCACTACAGACACCACAGAAATACAAAGAATGACTAGAGAATACTATGAAAAATTACATGCTAAAAAGCTGGACAAACTAGAAGAAACAGACAACTTTCTAGAAAAATAAAACCTTCCAAGGCTGACCCAGGAAGAAACAGAAAATCTAAACAGACCAATTACCAGCAAAGAAATTGAATTGGTAATCAAAAAACTACCTAAGAACAAAATTCCTGGAGCAGATAACTTCACCGCTGAATTTTATCAACTATTTAGTGAAGACCTAATAATACTCATCCTCCTTAAAGTTTTCCAAAAAGTAGAAGAGGAAGGAATACTTCCAAATTCATTCTACCAGGCCAGCATCTCTCTAATACCAAAATCAGGCAAAGACACTACAAAAAAAGAAAATTACAGACCAATATCCCTGATGAACATAGATGCAGAAATACTCAACAAAATATTAGCAAGCTGAGTTCAAAAATATATCAAAAAAGTCATCCACCATGATCAAGTAGGATTTATTCCAGGTATGCAAGGATGGTACAATATTAGAAAATCCATCAACATTTTTCACCACATCAACAAAAAGAAGGACAAAAAAAATGATCATATCCATAGATGCTGAAAAAGCATTTGACAAAATTCCACATCCATTCACGATAAAAAATCTCAACAAAATGGGTATAGAGGGCAAGTACCTCAACATAATAAAGGCCATATATGACAAAACCACAGCCAAAATCATACATAACAGCGAGAAGCTGAAAGCCTTTCCTTTAGTATCAGGAACAAGACAAGGATGCCCACTCTCTACACTTTTATTCAACAGAGTTCTGGAGGTCCTCGCCACAGCAATTAGACAACACAGAGAAATAAAGGGCATCCAGATTGGTAAGGAAGAAGTTAAACTGTCACTATTTGCAGATGACATGATATTGTACATAAAAAACCCTCAAAATCCACTCCAAAACTACCAGATATAATATCTGAATTCAGCAAAGTTGCAGGATACAAAATTAATACACAGAAATCTGTGGCATTCCTATACTCTTTACAATGAACTAGCAGAGGGAGAATCAGAAAAACAATTCCATTCACAATTGCATCAACAAGAATAACATACCTACGAATAAACCTCTCCAAGGAAGTGAAAGACCTATACTCTGAAAACTACAAGACATTCATGAGAGAAATTAAAGAAGATACCAATAAATAGAAACACATCCCATGCTCATGGAAAGGAAGAATTAATATTGTTAAAATGGACATCCTGCCTAAAGCAATCTACAGATTCAGTGCAATTCCTATCAAAATACCAACAGCATTCTTCAGTGAACTACAGCAAATCATTCTAAAATTCATATGGAACCACGAAAGACCCCAAATAGCTAAAGCAATCCTGAAAAGGAAGAATAAAGCTGGGGGGATTATGCTCCCCAACTTCAAGCTCTACTACAAAGCCATAGTAATCAAGACAATTTGGTACTGGCACAAGAACAGAACGATAGACCAATGGAACAGACTAGAGAGCCCAGATCTAAACCCAACCATATGCAGTCAATTAATATATGATAAAGGAGCCATGGACATACAATGAGGAAATGACAGCCTCTACAAAAACTGGTGTTGGCAAAATTGGGCAGCTACATTCAAGGGAATGAAACTGGATTATTCTTTAACCCCATACACAAAAGTAAACTCAAAATGGATCAAAGACCTGAATGCAAGTCATGAAACCATAAAACTCTTAGAAGACAACACAGGCAAAAATCTCCTGAATAGAAACATGAGCAACTTCTTTCTGAATGCATCTTCTCGAGCAAGGGAAACAAAAGCAAAAATGAACATGTGGGACTACATCAAACTAAAAAGCTTCTGTATGGCAAAGGACACTATCAACAGAACAAAAAGGCATCCTACAGTATGGGAGAATATATTGAAATGACATATCCAACAAGGGGTTAACATTCAAAATATATAAAGAACTCACATGCCTCAACACCCAAAAAGCAAATAACCCAATTAAAAATGGGTGGAGGATATGAAGGGACAATTCTCCAAATAAGAAATTCAGATGGCTAACAGACACATGAAAGTATGTTCCACATCACTAATCATCAGGGAAATGCAAATCTAAACCACAATGAGGTATCACCTCACACCAGTTAGGAAGGCCAGCATCAGAAAGACTAAGAACAAATGCTGGCTACGATGCGGAGAAAGGGGAACCCTCCTACATTGCTGATGGGAATGTAAGCCAGTTCAAACCACAGAAAGTAATATGGAGGTTCCTCAAAAAACTAAAAATAGAAATACCATTTGACTCGGGAATCCAACTCCTTGGAATTTGCCCAAAGAATACAAGTTCTCAGATTCAAAAAGACATATGCACCCCAATGTTTATCGCAGCACTATTTACCATAGCCATGATATGGAAGCAACCTAAGTGTCCATCCGTAGATGAATGGATAAAGAAGAGGTGGTACATATACACAATGTAATACTATTCAGCCATAAGAAAGAAGCCAATGCTCAGTTAAATAAGTCAGGCAGAGAAAGACAAATGCCAAATTATTTCCTTCATTTGTGGAGTATGACAATGAAGGAAAACTGAAGGAACAAAACAGCAACAGACTCACAGACTCCAAGAAGGGACTATCGGTTACGAAAGGGGAGGGTTGTGAGAGGGTGGGTGGAGAAGGAGGGAGAAGGGGACTGAGGGGTATTACGTTTAGTACACATGGTGTGAGGGGTCGTGGGGTAAACAGTGTAGCACAGAGAAGGCAAACAGTGAATCTGTGGCATCTTACTACACTGATGGACAGTGACTGCGTTGGTGTATGGGGGGGGGACTTGATAATATGGGTAAATGTAGTAACCACATTGTTTCTTCATGTGAAACCTTCATAAGAATGTATATCAATAATACCTTAATAAAATTTTTTTTAAATCTTAGTGCATTGCCTATGTAAAAATCAGCATGTAAAATATTTTTTCTTCAAAGAATGAAGAAAAGAATCCATTTGGTTATAAATGCAAAGACCAGTTAGTTAGTAAAGATAAAATAGTGTTTGGTTTGCTCTAACATAAGTTGAGAGGAGAAATGCTGGTGTTATAAATCTGGTATAACTAAGACAGCTGGCAGGGGAGAGGGAGTTAAGAGAGTGGAGTAGAGGAGGGAATGGGGAAGAGAGAGAAAGAAAGGGAAGGAGGATATTCTTTACATTTAAACCTTTTCTGGACAAAGAAATCTATTTATGTTCACATGCACACAGAAAAAACAAAAGATCATTTATTTCTCGCCACTATTATTGTGATGGAAAAATTGTTGACATTTTTCATTAGTTGAATAAACTCTCCGTTATTTAGAAACCAAGGAGCTCATAAAGATAAAATAGTAAGCAGAATTTTCTTTTCTTTTTATATATTCTGCATACTAACTTTTATTCATTCCAGTATATCAAATTCAGGAACAAGGCAATACAATAGATTTAATAAAATCAAACAAAAGCTTTCTATGATATATGATT
The DNA here is from genome assembly GCA_029783875.1 of Phataginus tricuspis. NCBI lineage: Eukaryota > Metazoa > Chordata > Mammalia > Pholidota > Manidae > Phataginus > Phataginus tricuspis. The sequence goes on from JAQQAC010016209.1 coordinate 20,574,437, forward strand.
GGGAAAAAATACCTCTGCAACCCAATTTCCTTTATTAAGTATATAACATATATGCATACTGTCCATTGAACATCAAAATTAAAATCATGAGCCCTAGATATTACAAGAATCACAAGTAAATATGAATTCAGATTTAGGTATTTTAAATACATTCTGATTAAATGAAACATACTCTCTAGATACTCATTCATATCTCCAAACATTCATTTATTCAATCAACCAACATGTTTGAGTATCTACTATGTGAAAGAGCAGTACAAGTTTCAAGGAAAGTGCTGATAGGCAAGACATTTGATTTTCTGTCTATACGTGGAAAAGTCTCAACATGGTTATAGGTTCTTTTACAACAAATACAAAAAGGGCAGGTAGAGGGTCAGTTCTATCTTGAAAGGTTAAGAAAGTCTTATATAAATGCCATTCTGGACTTCACTGGGACTTCTCAAGTCAACAGGAGCCAAAAATGCATTTTAAGGAAGAAGTGCCATGAACAAATCTCCTTTTTTGAAAGACCAGGGTAGTGTGATTATGGATGATGAATCCTAATGATTTGAATTTGAAGGCATAATGACAAGTCAGGACACCATTACAACATTGTAGGTGAAAGTGGATAAACAGCTACAATCAGGTGACAGTGGTGTTACTAGTGAGAAGTATATAAAAGAAATACTTCAGGATATAAATGAAAGGAATTGCTCACTGATTGAATGTGAAAAGGAGAAACTGAAGATGCCTTGGATTTGGAATGTTCTAAACTAGCACTGCACTTGACTATCCCTGATAAACTGAATAGATTTTTAAGTGCTGGGTCAGTTCATTGTACACAAATTTCTGCCAAAATCATTACTACTGTAGAATAGTGCTTTTTGCCAAAATATCCTCATCCCATGCCCAAAACTCCTTGGCATACATGAAATGTGACAATATGTTCTAAAAAAAATAGTCTTATAAATCAGAGATCCTATTGTTGCTGTAAATCAGAGATCCTGTTATTGCTGTACCTTTGTTCTTGCCTCTCTGCGGGGATCCTAGAGATTTCAGGGCTGATCAAGGAAGATAAGGCCACAATAGGATAACAAACACAAGCTTTATTTGGGTTACACTTCTATAGGTGTGCATGTGGGTGATGTCCCTGGCAGTATGACTACCCAGGGCTCCACATCAAGGGACATCTTACAAAAGGAGAGGAACTCAAGAAAACTCCCAGGGAAGGAGATCTATGAAGGGGCTCATGTATCTAGGTGATGTCACTCAGTCACAAAGCAGACATTCTCTGGGTCAGAGATCTTTAAAGAGGGGCATCGTGGTCTTTCTAAACCAGGGGTTTATCTTATCTATGGCTAGCAGATGTGGGGCACAGTTTCACAGGATATGCAAATCAAGCAAGCTATAACTGGTTAAAAATCTCCTTATTTGGGCTATACTTAAAAAACTGGCTATGCTAAATTTTGAGTTCAGGACTGGTAGGCTTTTGAGCTAATAGGTCTCAGCCTGCTGTCAAATAATAAAAGAAAAAAAACTAAGAGCCAATATAAAAAGGTCACCTTTGGCTCATTTATATAACATGCTAAATAACTGCTTATATATGAGTTCTACTCTGTAAGGTTGTATTGGTAGATATATGGGTTAGGATTTGCCAATCCTTGCATTCCACTGTGTTTTTTCTGTGGTTCAACCCCACACCCCTCCAAAATATACTGCAATATGACAGTTTATTAATTCATCCATGCATTAATTCAGCAGAAATGTGTAATTATATGTACAGGCATATATATGTACCAGGCACTTTTTTAGAAGACATGATAAAAAAAAGAAAGAGAACAGAAAAACAGGGTCCTTGAACTCACTGTATCTGCTTGCTGACTAAAATAAAACACATCAACAAATACATACAAAAATTAGATACTGATAAATAATTCAAAGATAAAACAGAGTGACTGAAAGGAACTCCCCAAATCACCTAGGGTGATACCTTAGAGGTATGGTCACAGATATATACAGATATAATTCACTTCTATGAATTATAATAAAGCATATACCAAAAATGATGTAAATGGATTAACAAATATTTTCTTTAAAAAGCAAAGGAAGACTGACTTGTCAGAAAAAACACATCAGTAATCATAGACCTACTCTGCTTACGTATTTGGCCCTCGATTTTCTCATTCTCCCATTACTGCCTTGTTTATGCCCCACCGACTTTGTAAAAATCTAAAGAAATAATCATTTTAAAAGCACTTTAAAAATGGAAAAGCAGGTTACTGAACCTCATCTGTGCCACTCCAGCCCTCCACCAATTTAATGAATGCTGGCAAACACTCAGCCTACCTTCATTGCCCTCAAGCAAGATGGCATATGGCACAGACCTATGGGAGCAGTCATCAAGTATTTTAGCAGAAGGGATTAAGTGTCATTACCCTGAAATTTGTTAGAGGTTTTGAAGAATACAGGAAACAATACATTGTCCTGGTATATCACCCTTGCTGTCAAAGCCTCATAAAACTCATGAATTTAGGGCCAATTGTGACCAAGTTCATGGGAAGCTGAAGGTGCTGAACAAAGGGCAATCAATTCTGAGGAAAGCCAATCCACCACCTGCTAAGAGCACCTTTATTGTCATCAAGCCACTTGGCGCCAGTGGGGTATGTTCAAAGCCTGCAGCACTTAGTTAAAAATAGGTACCATTGGCCTTAAGAGGAGTGACCATAGGATAATTCTGGGGGTAGTAATCCAGGTGATTCTAAATCAGCCAACTTAACTGCCATCAAGCCCCGTGGCATGCAATGGGGACTTACACAAGAGGTCATCAAACACTTTGAGAAAAAGGCAATCAATCACATGGACATGGTGTTCCTTAACTACTCTGAAGAAACCATGAAGCAACAATATATTTACCTGATAGACCAGCCAATATTCCCAGGGCTGGTGAAGCACATGAACTCAGAGAAAGTTTCAGCCACTGTTCAGCAGGCATTAAAGGGTGTGAACACAGGGATGTGATGCACTGGAGACCAATTCAGGAACTTTCCTTTCTCCACCAAGCCATGAAGTACTACGCTGGGTGTTACAGGACAGAGAGCAATCACTGTCAGCAGAAGGGATGCGGATTCATGGACACAACGATCCCTTGGGACTTCCAGAAACACTTAAAACAAATATTACAATGAAATAATTGCCCAATCTTTTTAGTGTTGGTAAATTGCATGAATTTAGGGCCAACTGAGTTGATTGAGCAGCAGCTGTTGAAGGAGGTGAACAGAAGCATGGTGATGCCTGGGGAGAATAATCCAAAGGGTCCTAAGTCTGTCACCTTCATTGCCTTCAAGCCTGGCTGTTCATGGTGCAGACTTATGGGAACAGTCATCACACCATTTGGGAAGAAGTGATTCAGCTTCACTGCCATGACAAATTTCAGACTTGTGAAATACCTATGAAGCAGCATTTCAAGGATCTGACAAACCATTCATTTTTCTCAGGGCTGGAGATGCACAAGAACAGGAATTTGTGGTGATGGTCCAGCATGTGCTGCAGCAAGTGGTAACAGCAAACAGAAAAAAAACCTTGGAAGAACAGTAACAAGCTAAGTCTAGTCAGTTATTGTCAAGACGTGTGGCATCAACGTTGCTCATGTTCCCTACCTATTGCACAACTCGATAAATGAACAACCATCTCTGAGTGGATAAATACAAGGGGACTAATTCTTAGCAAGTATCATCCAGTGAATTTCATCACATATAATTTTCATCATGCAGGTGGTAATGAAAATTTAAAGCAACTGCAAATGAAACAATCTGAGAGGAAGGCAATCAGTTCTATGACCTGACATACTTTCAGTAATGTTATGTATGAATCACTGGACAACGTATACATGAAATACAAGTCAAGATAATCTTGTTTAGCTGATTGAGTTGCATGAATACATGGTGAAATCTTCTGGCAGGAACCTATCCATATCATTCTACATGAGATACATACATTGTCTTTGTGGGAGGCATAGTGTTATGGGAATATACAAGATAGTTCATCTTGAAGTATCAGAAGTACAGTAAGAGAATGAAAAGCAAAGGAATTTTTTTAGACTGAAAATAAACCTGTAAAGTATTAATACTTTGACCCAATAAACAGAGTTTTCTTGCCTGGCTGGTGAAGAAAATAAAGTCCACACCTACTATTGGCAAGTTCAGCAGAAACTGAATGTGAGTAAAACAGGGCGAGTGGTTCTGGGAAAACCAGTGCCTGGTATTCATAAAATGGCAACTTCATTTCTCTTACTCAAGGAATATCTTATAGGGTGTCTGTTCACATCCAACATCAGACCATAGATATTGACTGCAAGGGTTCATGAGTGGGTTAAGATATGGCTTAAGTTGAAAGAGATCTAATGAAATTTAAGCCCCCAAACTCCATTGCTATACTCATTAATGGTCTGCAATGGGCACTTAGAGGAGAAGTCATCAAACTCCATGAGGAGAAGAGTAGAAGTTTCTTGTTCATATAATACTCTTTCAAGTACATGAGAAACCCCTGAAGAAGCAAACTGACTCAAAGACAAACCCTTTTTCTAAACTTAGAAAGTAATTGTAATTAAGTGATATTGGGTACAAAGTCCAGCAGAAACTCAATGTGGTCAAAACTGGTGAGTGGTTTTCAGGAAACCATTGCTTGGCCTTCATAGCATGACATTTTAATCTTCTTACACAGGGGATATTCTGATGGGTCCTACATCATCTGCAGCATTATGATAGCAAATGGCCTTGAGTAGGGTGAATACAGGGCAAGTAATTCAAGTAGAAACAAATCCAATCACTTCTAAGCCCAGCAATTTATGTATCATTTAGGAAAGGGCTATAGGCCATGAGAACTGAGAGAAGAGGTTCTTAAGCAACTTGCATAGAAGAGTAGGAGTCTCATGTGCAAAATATACTTTAGGCACCTAAAAAAACCCCGAAACAGAAGTATATTTGAGCATAAACCAGCAATTATTTCTGGCCAGGAAAGCAATTGCAACAATGACATGGGTTGCACAGTTCACCAGAAAGTTAAGTGGGTGAAGATGAGGAGTCATTTTGAGGAAAATCATTCTACTTTACTTCATAATTAGCTCCATATTACCCACATCAGAAAACATCTGCCTGGCTTTGTGTTCCTGCCGCACATGCTAAACAATGACTAAAAAGAGTCCTAAATGCGGTAAACACAGGGTGAGTTAATCTATGGTTAATAACCTGCAATGTAGCACTGGCACTGTCATTGTCATCAAACTTGTGTCATCTAGTGGAAGATGTGTTTACACCCAACAACACTCACTGGGACAGTGCCACACTGGTCCTGTTACAAGCTAACACAGAAAAAATAAGTCTAGGAAACATGACTGACTAAGCCTGGCCACATTACTTTAATTAGATAGCATACCATTCAACTGAACACTATGCACTAAGTGGGATATAATTCTCAGTAAGACTCATCCAATGGTTCTAGACCATAATTCCTAAATTCCACCATGATGCTGGCAAGCAATTAAAATTTAAAGGAATAGAAACGAAGCACTTTAAAAGGAATGAATCACCTCCATGCCTATATCAGCCTTTTGCAATGTGAAGAACCAATGAAGCAAGCACTAACATGCTGAAATGAAATACAAGACAGTCTTGAGTGGCCACAGAGTGGAATAAAAACAAACTGAAAAATCCTGGAATGAACATATCTATATTATTCTAAGCAAGGCATCTTCAATATCCCTCAAGGAAGGCATAATGTTATGGAAACATATATGAGAGTTCATAACGCAGTATTAAAGGATGATAATCAGCCTCATGGGTGTACCTTTTCCTCAGGCCAGAAACCAACTGCAGACATAACTTGCTTTGGTACAAGTTTTCTCCAGAGGAGATGAAGAAACTGAAATTAATGCACATAATGGGCAAATTCAGCAGAAAGTGAAATTGGTCAACACAGGGTGAGTAGTTTTGGGGAACAATTTACCAGTAATCAAAGAATGGCAACTTTGTCTTCCTCACACAGGGGATGTCCTGCTGGATATGTGTTCACATCTTACCTTACATGTTAAAAAATACCTGTTAATCACTCTGAGTCGGGTGAAACAGGACAATTCATTCAAATGGAAAAGTATTCAATAAAATGAAAACCAGATAAATTATGAATCAATCAGCAAAGAAACAGACAATGGGGACACACAGGAGAGGTCATCCACCATCTGAAAGAGAAGAGCAGGAATCCTATGTGCATAATATTCTTACATGCACCAGAGACCCCCTGGAATAACAATATATTGCATATATAACACCAATTATTTCACACCCAGAAAGTGATGGCAATAAGTGGCCTGTGGTGCTACAGCCAACCAGAAATGAATATAGTGAATTCAGGAAATTATTCTTAGTGAACCAATCCACTGCATTCTACAACTTGCTCCAAATTATCCTCACCCAGGGGGACAGACAACTGGTCCTCTGTTCATATCCTATAGCAAATGTTAGAAAATGACTCTAAAGGGCTTTCAGTTAGATAAATTCAGGATGAGATATTATGGAGATTAACAATCTAAAACCCTCCAATGTAATACTCACACCAATGTTGTCAATAAACCTGTGTCACCACGAGTAGGTGTGCTCATAGCTTACAACACTTGCTGGACAATTGCTACAATGGCTCTCTTAAGAGTCCATATAAAAAATATAAATCTAGGAAACCAATGACTGATATTCTAAGCCTGGTAGCTTCACTGTCATATCATGTGACAGCCACTGGGTTGTATTCACATCCCACAAAAACACTGGATGATGACAATATGGGGCTCTGAGTGGGTAAATGCAAGTTAAATAATTCTCAGAAGAATCATTCTTGTGGTTTTGACCCAGAATCTCTGATTCTTTCTGCTGGTGCAAGCAATGAAAATTTAAAGGAATGGAGGTGAAATGCTTTTAAGGAAGTGAATCACCTCCATGACTATGTTATCCTCTTGAAATGGTAAGAACAAAAGATGCATCAACACACTGAACTGAAATACAAACATTGTTGATTGGCTGGGAAGTACAGTGAACGTAAGTTGGAAAATTCTGGCACAAAACTATCCCTAGTATTCTAAGCAAGACATTATCATTATCCTTTGATACTATATATGAGAGTTCATAGGCAGTATTAAATCAAGACAATTAGCCTCACAGGCATATCATTTCTTCAGGCCTGAAACCAATCACTCTAACAGCGGTAACAATCTGATAAAACAACTTTTTTCCCCTGGTGGAAGAGAAAATTAACTCACCACCAATTATGGTCAATTTCTACTGAAACCAAAGGTGGTCAAGACAAAGTAAGTGGTTCTGGGGACCACATAGAATGTGCACCTGCATTTTACTTACATGGAGAACATTGCACTGTTTGTGTGTTCTCAGCCTACTGAAACCTTGCATAATTACTGTAAATAGCCCTTAGTGGGGTGTACACAGCATATATCATTTAGCTAGAAACCAATGCAATGGATTCCAAGTTCAGCATCCTAAGTGCCATCTAGCAAAGGGGCAGCCAATGGGGACAGAGAGAAGTCATTTAGCATCTTGAGGAGAAAAGTAGGAATCTCATACACATAATATTCTTTCAAGCATGTGGAAAACCTATAAAGCAGCAATACATTGACTATATACCAACAATTACTTCTGACCTAGAAAGTAATTACATTAAGTGAAATGTGGTTTAATGGACACCATAAACTGAAGGTCATGAATGCTGGGAGTGATTCTGAGGAAAACCCATCTGCTGCATTTTACAACATGCTTTGTATTGTCCTCATACAGGAACATGCACCTGGCCCTTAGTTCCTATTATATAGCAAATGCCAGAAAATTACTTGAATAGGCCCTGTACGGGGTAAATATTTTGGGCAAAATATTCTGTATATTATCAATATCCTTCAGTCTAACACCAGTACCGTCACTGTCATCAAGCCTGTGTCATCCATGGGGAACTTTCTCACAGGCTATAACACTTGTTGGACAATTGCTGCAATGGCTCTTTTAAGGGTTAACAAAAAGAAAAGATAAATCTGGTAACTAACGACTGACATGCTAGGCCTGGCATCCTCATTGTCATCAAGTCTTGCAGCATCCACTGGTAATGTAACACTAATGGACAATGATACAACCAGATCTTAGTGGGTAAATGCAAGTGGAATGATTCTCAGTATGAACCAGTGAATGGAATTGAGTCAGACTCCAAATTTCCATCATGCTGGCAAAACAATGAAAATCAGACACAGAGAACAGACTCATGGATGCTATAGGGGCTGGGGAGATGGGGAGATGGGTGAAATGGGTGATGGATGAAACAATTAGTGAGCATGTTTGATATCTGATCTGGGTGATGGTTACATGAACGTATACAAATCTCAAAATTCATCAAGCTGTACACTAAGATCTGTACATTTTATTATATGTACCCCAATATATTAAAAATAAAATTTTAAAACAGCAGAAAAAAAGCTAATGAAAATTTGAAACAAGTACAAATAAAGCTCTTTGGGTACAAGGTAATCACCCCTGTGGTTGTGACATACATTCAGTAATATGAAGAACCACTGAATCACCAATATCTTGAACTCATAAACAAGACAGGCTTGTCTTCCCCACAGTGGGGTAAGCACATGCTGCTACCATGTAGCAGGAACTTATTCATATTTTCTTTTAATCAAGGCACCTTTATTACCCTGGAGGGAGGTGTCAATGTAATGAGAATATACATGAGAGATCTTCAGCTAATAGAAGCAAATAATCAGCCTCTTGGACATACCATTTTTCAGTCCATAGACCTATCACTGTAGCAGATGTAACAACTGATAACACTACGTTTTCTTCCCAGAAAGGTGAAACAAATTAACTCAATGCTGACTATGGCCAAGTTCAGCAGAAACTGAAGATGGTCAACACAGGGTGTGTAGTTCTAGAGATAACACTGCCTGGCCTTTGTAGAATGGCATCTTATTTCCTGAGACAGGAGATATCTTGCTGGGTGTGTGTTCCATCCTACATGACATACTTCATAATGACTTATAAATGGCTCTGAGTAGGGTGAACATTGGAATGAGCCATTTGGATTTGAACCAATTCAATGGACTCAAACTCTGCATTCTAAGTGACGTTCAGCGAGAGGGCAGTCAACGGGGACAGAGAGGAGACATCATCAAGCACTTTTAGGAGAAGCATAGAAATCTCATGTGCATAATATTCTTTCAGGCACTGAGAAACCTCTGAAGAAGAAATACATCGATTGTTAATCAGCAATTATTTCTGACGAGGAAAGCAATTGTAAAAAGTTATGTGTAGTAAAACATCTGTCAACTTGAAGGTGGTGAATGTGGGAAGTCATTTTGAGGAAATCCAATCCAATATATTTGACGGCTTCTTCCATGTTGTCCTTACCCAGGTAACATCCTCCTGAGTCCTTTGTTCATATCCTATAGCACATGATAGGCAATGACTCCAAATGGTTTTGAGTTGGGTAAATACAGGAAGAGATATTCATGAGTTAACAATTTAAGATTGGCACCATCATTGTCATCAAGATTGGTACATCATCATCATCTTCATCCAGGGGAAGCTAATGCTCATTAGGCAACTTCTGCAATGGCCTTCTTAAGGATCAAAGAGAAAAGAGAAATATTTGGGACCAATGACTAACATGCTAATCCTGGAACCTTTACTGACATCAAGTCTTGTGACATCCATGGGCACAGGTTCTTATACTACTGGAGAACTGAACAACAGCAACAACTGGCTTGAAGTGTGTAAATGTCAGGGAAGTAATTCTTACTGAGAATCATCCAACGGATTTTTAGTCAGATTCCATAATTTCCATATTGCTGGTAGAATGCAATGAAAACTTAAATACATAGAAACGAAGCATTTTAATAGGAAGCGAATCACCTCCTTGATTATGGAATTCTTTCAGTAATGTGAAGGACCACTGAATCACCAACATCTTGAACTGATAGACAAGGCTGTCTTCTCTGGCTCTGGAGTAGGGTAAACCAAGCTGTCTCTTTGACAGATACTTATCTATAGTATTATATGCAAGGCACCTTCATAACCTTTTCAGGAAGGCATAATGCTACGGAAATACATGAAAGTTCATAAGGTAGTATTAAAAGGAGAGAATCATCATGGGCATACTATTTTTAAATTCAGAAACCAATAACTGTAGCACATATAACTTGACCTGATAAACCAACTTTTATCCCCCAGGAAGGTGAAAAAATCATAATGTCAATTATGCGAAAGTTCAGCAGAAACTAAAGGTAGTCAACAAAAGGCAAGTAGTTCTAGGGAAACAGTGTACAGAGTTCACAGAATGGCATCTTTTTTTATAACAAAGAAGATGTCTTGATGGATATGTGGTTACATCCTGTATCACATGCTGTATAATGACAATAAAATGTCCCTAGGTAGTGAATGAAGGACAGGTCATTTAGATGGAAACCCAAACTATTTTAAGTGAAATGCAGCAAAGGGCCAGGCAATAGACACAGATAAGAGTTCATCAAGCACATATGAGGAAAATAATTGGAATCTCATCACCATAATATTCTTTATGCACTGTAGAAACCCCTGAAGCAGCAATACTTTGACTCTAGTCTGACAATTATTTCTGATCTAGCAAGTAATTGCAATAAGTGGCATACAGTAGTGTAATGTCCTCTAGAAACTAAAGACTGTGAATGCAAGGAGTGATCCTGCTGAGGAAAACAATCCACTACATTCTACAACTTGCTTTATGTTATCCTCATGCATGGGACATCCAACTGATCCTCTATTTATAGCCTACAGTACATGCTAGAAAAGGACTCCAAATGGTCCTAAATGAGATAAATAGTGGGTGACTTATTCTGGACTTAAACAATAACCTGCAGTCTAAGACTGGCACCATCACTGTTATCAAGCCTTCATCAAGCCTGTGGAAGCTGTGTTCATAGTCTACAACAATTTATGGTCAATTGCTATACTGGTCCTGTTAGGAGTTAAAAAATAAATAAATCCGGGAAACCAAGGACTGACATGTTAAGCCTGACAACTTCATTGTCATCAAGTTGTGTGACCTCCACTGGTTGTCTATTAACATACTTTAGCACTACTGGACAATGGCAATATTGGGCTCTGAGTTAGTAAATGCCAGTGAACTAATTTTTTGTAAGATTCATGTGATGGATTTGAGGCAGACTATAATTTCTATCATGATGACAACATGCAATGAGCTTTTAAAGTGAACTGAAATATAAAGCACTTAGAGAGAAAGGGAATCACCTCCATTACTATGACATCCTTTCAGTAATGTGAGGAATCACTGAAGCACAAATACATTGGATGATAGGTAAGACAGTTTTGTTTGGCCTGGGTAGTGGGGAGAACAATTGCCACCAACTTCTGGTAGAAAACTCTCCGTGTTATTCTAAGTGAGGCACCCTCACTGTAATTGAGGGAAGTGTCACACAATGGGAATATACACAAGATTTCTTCAAACAGTATTAGAAGAGAATCAGCCTCATTTTCATATAATTTTTTAGGCCAAGATTCAACCCCTGAAACAGAAACAACTAAGATTTCTTTTCATAGGTGGTGAAGAAAACAAATTCAATATCGACTATGATGAAGTTCAGCAAAAGCTGATGGTAGTCAACATGGAGTAAGTTCTTCTAAGAAAACCACTGCATGGTCTTCATATACTTGTACCTTTATTATTCCTACAAGGCATACTGCTTGGTGTGTATTCACACCCTATATCACATGTTCCATAGTGACTGTACTACTCACTGAGTCAAGTAAACACTAAGCAAATATTTCTTATAGAAAACAATACAGTAGGTTCTACGCCCTGCAACTTAAGTCATATCAAGGTGAAATCCCTGCAATGGGGCTTACAGGAGATGTCCTCGAGCTCTTTGAAAAAAATAGAGTTAATATCTTCACATATTCTTGACAGGAACTTTCCTTATCATGAAGCTGAAAAGCATCCAGAAATTCATTATGGGACAAGTCATCAAGTGCTTTGAACACAAGTGATACAGATTCAAGGCCATGACTCTCCAGTGACCTGTGAGGAGCACCCTAAGCAACACTTGACCTGATAGACTGCCCATTCTTCCCTGGGCTAGTGAAGGAAATGAGTATCAATTTTATGTGCTGAGTCAATTCACTTAAATGATATGAGGAAAATACATTTACCAAAATTATATTGAGATATAATTAACTCTGAAAGCATAAATTAAAATTTTTCTTTGAAAATGTAATATGTAAAATACCTAGAGGGTAGAATCCTAAGGAATTCATGACTGATTAGAATAGAGAGAATGAAAAAGCAAGGTATAGAGAGCAGCCTATCATTATTCATGGACTTTTTTATATGACAAATTGTAAATATTGGATCTTAACAGAGAAAACATGAGAATCTAAACTCTGTGTGTGCATGTGCCTGTGTGTATACACGTGCACACACACACATGGAGTTTAGGTAATGGAATCTGCTTTATATGGGTTAAAAATGTCTACTGGTAATGGTGAGATGGGTTATATGGACCATCTCTGTCAATGATGCAACTTTACAAAGCTTTAAATATCAAGGAGGTAACAATACACTGAAGAATTCCCAAGCTCAGTTTTGTGAATTGAGAGATACCCAAAGAAATAAGCCCACAACATTGGGATATTTGTGTTCGGGTGTAATTTACTCATCCTTAATTGACTGAGAAGTTTTATTGCATTTTTGATGGTCATAGGGAGATAACAGGGAAGTGTGGGCCAAAGGTCTGCTGCCGAGCATAGTTAGTGGTTAATTTTTTCATTTGTTTATTTAAATCATGACTGATTTGAGGTTTTTCAGAAATGTCAATGGAGAAAAAAATGAGTGAAGACAGAGGAGACAGGAGAAAGAATGCCTTGAAAGAATGTGTTTCAATCCCTGTTTAAAGCATATTTCCAATATAGTAGAAGGACTTTAGTTTAGAGGAATAAAGTAATTTATAATATGGCTGCAACAAGTAGCTTTACTGATGACAAAGTTTTCCTTAGAGAAGTGTTTGTCACCTTGGACTCCAGAGGACTATTAGACCTAGTCTAAAATACTGAATACTAGTTATCAACATTTAAGCAACTAAAAATCATAGAGTTACATTGTAATTAAAAAATGCATAGATTAGGTTTGTATTACCTGATATTGCAGATTGAACTTAACATACTTTAATACAGATACTTTATAAACATTTTATACTAGAAAGGTATATATTATGAAAGACTGCTACTGCATTAAATGCTAGAGCCTATAACTTTCAAAAAGTTAACTTGGGTGGCAGTGAAATTTTTGGTGTTTTGGTATGCTTTGCCTACTTTGCCCATCACTCCACCCCCTCAACTCCTATGGCAACCACCAGTTTGTTCTCCATGCTTATGAGGCTATTTCTTTTTTGTGTGTTCATTTGTTTTGTTTTTTTAGATACCACATATAAGTGAGATCATATGGCATTTGTCTTTCTCTGTCTGACTTATTTCACTTATCGTAATATCCTCTAGGTCCAACTATGTTGTTGTAAATGGCAAGATTTCATTATTTTTTATGGTGTAGTAATATTCCATTGTATACATGTACCATATCTTCTTTATCCATTCATCTACTGATGGGCTCTTAGGTTGCCTCCATATCTTGGCCACTGTAAATAATGCTGCAATGAACATAGAAGTGCATATATATATATCTTATAGAAATAGTGATTTTGTTTTCTTTGGGTAAATTCCCAGAAGTGCAATTAGTGAGTCTTATGGTATTCCCATTTTTAATTTTTTGAGGTTCCTCCACACTGTTTTCAATAGTGGCTGTACCAAGTTACACTCCCACCAGCAGTGCATGAGGGTTCCCATTTTTCCACATATTCACCAACACTTGTCATTTCTTATCTTTTTGATACTACAATTTGATACTAGAGTTTTTATCTTATATATTTCAACCTCAAACTATTTAATTGGTGGGTTTGATTATCTCAAAAATTTTTTAAGAAAATTGCCTATTGATTTCTTAGTGGATCTTGCTGCATATCTTCTCAGGTGTACTCACTCTACCATGGGGCCATTGTTATGTATCAAGACCATAACTTAGATCGTCAAGTATCCTTGCTGTTGCACTAATTCTCTGTGCTCCAAAGGCATCATTTGCACCCTTATTTCACTACATGATATCATTTCCTACTCTATGGACACCACTTGTCTTCTTCTTTATCTCTTTGATTAAATTTTGAACTCAAGAGAAAAAGTAATGCCTTATTTTTCCTTATAAAGCAATACCTGGAAAGGAATAGATGTCCTATAAATGAAATTTGATGCAGATGGCAAATAAGGACCTAAGAAATTGGATATACTTAATAGACATTTTTACTCAACAGTAATATTTTAAATAAAAAATTGTAATATTTTGTTGGAAGTAAGTTTATCTGCAATAATAGAATCTAGTTAGCATATACAATGACAAAATTTTTATCCTATATATTTTTCAGTATTTATAGGTTGTGATTTGGGTATTTCTTTTTCATTATCATTTTCTCACAAAGGCTTCCAAAATACCTACTATATAACTACACACAGCATTTTATACATACACACGCACTCAACACACACAAATAGATGTTCATTTCCCTCACCCAGCTCCAACTCATCTGGCAAGGACTCTGCTTCAAGTGTAACAGGCTAACTAATACTGGGCCTTGATAATTTTCGTCTCCCTGTTTGGCTTGTTGGACAGAGGAGAGGCAAGCCTAGAAGACCTGAGGCTATACCATGCTTCCCCACCAGTGCTCACTTAGAGAGCAGAAGTATCACTCTGGGAGAAGTGGGTCTTTGTCTCCTCTAGCTACGCTGCAGTAGTGGAGAGGTTTTGCCTGGGGGAAAAACTAGGCTGTAAGGACTGCTATCTCAGCAGCTTTACCTAAGAGTACTGACTTTATTTGGAACAGAACATGGAGAGTTCATGCCTAAGGGTTTCAAAACAATGGAGATATTGGAGGTGAGCCAAATTAAGAAGGGGCCAGTAGCTCCACGGTAGTAGTAGCAATAAATAGTAGCAGCAAGGGAGATGGTAGTACAGGTAGAAATACAACAGAAAGAAGCAGAGAAAGAGACAGCCAAGAAGAGCTCTTTTCATATCACACTCATCCTGAGAAGCCAGACTTAAAAAAAAAAAATCACACTCAGTCTGTTCTTTACAATTCTGAAAAAAAAGATAAAACTTTGAACTCAGAACCATGAAAACAGTCTCCAAGACACAAACAGATCCAATAGTAGAGGGCAATTGTATTCTGCTTCAGGCGCATAAGTATAGCCTTTGACCAATAAGTGTCTTATGCTAACCAAAGGAGGACCCCTAAGAAGTCAGTCTAAAAGATAAAAACATGGAAAAAGTCTGAGCAACAATTTCAGAAGCTGCACACTGCAGTGGAAATAAACTTCAAAGAATCAGTCCAATCAAGTCACTGAACAAACAAAAAGCCTGTTGGGGATTGGTATCCAAATTTGCTACATTATATTATCTAATATATCCAGATTTTTTTTTCTTCTGGTATCATTAATCTACAATTACATGGGCAACATTATGGTTACTAGGCTCCTCCTATCATCAAGTCCCCACCACATACCCCATAACAGTCACTGTCCATCAGCATAGTAAGATGCTATAGAGTCACTACATGTCTTCTCTGTGCTGTACAGCCTGCCCTGCCCCCCTACGTTATGTGTGCTAATTGTAATGCCCCTTTTTCCCCCTTGTCCTTCCCTTCCTATCCATCCTCCCAGTCCCTTTCCCTTTGGTAACTGTTAGTCTTGGTTCTTTGAGTCTGCTGTTGTTTTGTTCCTTCAGTTTTTTTCTTTGTTCTTATACTCCACAGATCAGTGAAATCATTTGATACTTGACTTTTACCGCCTGGCTTATTTCACTGAGCATAATACCCTCTAGCTCCATCCATGTTGTTGCAAATGGTAGGATTTGTTTTCTTCTTATGGCTGAATAATATTCCAATGTGTATATGTACCACATCTTCTTTATCCATTCATCTACTGATAGACACTTAGGTTGCTTCCATTTCTTGGCTATTGTAAATAGTACTGCAATAAACATAGGGGTGCATATGTCTTTTTCAAACTGGGCTGCTGCATTGTTAGGGTAAATTCCTAGCAGTGGAATTCCTGGATCAAATGTTATTTCTATTTTGAGTTTTTTGAGGAACCTCCATACTGCTTTCCACAATGGTTAAACTAACTTATATTCCTACCAGCAGTGTAGGAGGGTTCCCTTTCTCCACATCCTCACCAACATTTGTTGTTGTTTGTTTTTTGGATGGTGGCCATCCTAACTGATGGGAGGTGATATCTCATTGTGGTTTTAATTTGCATTTATCTGATGATTAGAGATGTTCAGCATATTTTAATGTGCCCATTGGCCATCTGAATTTCTTCCTTGGAGGAGGGTCTTTTCAGATCCTCTGCCCATGTTTTAATTGGATTATTTGCTTTTTGTTTGTTGAGGTGCATGAGGTCTTTATATATTTTGGATGTCAATCCTTTATCAGATATGTAATTTATGAATATATTCTCCCATACTGTAGGATTTCTTTTGTTCTATTGATGGTGCCCTTTGCTGTACAGAAGCTTTTCAGCTTGATATAGTCCCACTTCTTCATTTTTGCTTTTGTTTCCCTTGGCCAGGGAGATATGTTCATGAAGAAGTTGCTCATGTTTATGTCCAAGAGATTTTTGCCTATGTTTTTTTCTAAGAGTTTTATGGTTTCGTGACTTACATTCAGGTCTTTGATCCATTTTAAATTTACTTTTGTGTATGGGGCTAGACAATGATCCAGTTTCATTCTCTTTCATGTAGCCTTCCAGTTTTGCCAACACCAGCTGCTGACGAGGCTGTCATTTCCCCATTGTATATTCATGGCTCCTTTATCATATATTAATTGACCATATATGTTGGGGTTAATATCTGGACTCTCTATTCTGTTCCACTGGTCTGTGGGTCTGTTCTTGTGCCAGTACCAAATTGTTTTGATTACTGTGGCTTTGTAGTAGACCTTGAAGTGGGGAAGCGAGATCCCCCCTGCTTCATTCTTCCTTCTCAGGATTGCTTTGGCTATTTGGGGTCTTCTGTGGTTCCATATGAATTTTAGAACTATTTGCTCCAGTTTGTTGAAGAATGCTGTTGGCATTTTGATAGGGATTGCATTGAATCTGTAGATTGCTTTAGGTAGGATGGCCATTTTGACAATATTAATTCTTCCTAGTCAAGAGCATGGGATGAATTTACATTTGTTACTGTCTTCTTTAATTTCTCTTAGGAGTGTCTTGTAGTTTTCAGGCTATAGGGCTTTCATTTCCTTGGTTAGGTTTATTCCTAGGTATTTTATTCTTTTTGGTGCAATTACGAATGGAATTGTTTTCCTGATTTCTCTTTCTGTTAGCTCATCATTAGTGTATACAAAAGCAACAGATCTTTGTTTATTAATTTTGAATCCTGCAACTTTGCTGTATTCAGATATTACTTCTAGTATTTTTGGAGTGGAGTTTTTAGGGTTTTTTATGGAAAATATCATGTCATCTGCAAATAGTGACAGTTTGACTTCTTCTTTACCAATCTGGATGCCTTGTATTTCTTTGTTTTGTCTGATTGCTGTGGCTAGGACCTCCAGTACTATGTTGAATAAAAGTGAGGAGAGTGGGCATCCCTGTCTTGTTCCCGATCTTAGGTGAAAAGCTTTCAGCTTCTTGCTGTTAAGTATGATGTTTGCTGTGGGTTTGTCATATATGACCTTTATTATGTTGAGGTACTTGCCCTCTATACCCATTTTGTTGAGAGTTTTTATCATGAATGGATGTTGAATTTTGTCGAATGCTTTTTCAGCAACTATGGAGATGATCATGTGCTTTTGTTCTTCTTTTTGTTGATGTGGTGGATGATGATGGATTTTTGAATGTTGTACCATCCTTGCATCCCTGAGATTAATCCCACTTGATCATGGTGTATGATCCTCTTGATGTATTTTTGAATTCGGTTTGCTAATATTTTGTTGAGTATTTTTGCATCTATGTTCATCAGGGATATTGGTCTGTAATTTTCTCTTTTGGTGAAATCTTTGCCTGGTTTTGGTATTAGAGTGATGCTGGTTTCATAGAATGACTTTGGATGTATTCCCTCCTCTTCTATTTTTGGAAAACTTTAAGGAGAATGGGTATTATGTCTTCCCTATATGTCTGATAAAATTCAGCAGTGAATCCGTCTGGCCCAGGAGTTTTGTTCCTGGGTAGTTTTTTGATTACCTAATATATCCAGTTTTTAACAACGACAAAAGGCTATGAAACATGCAAAGAAATAGGAAAATGACACATATATACAACAAAAGGTGAACAATAGGGATTACATTTGAGGCACCTGAATACTTGAGTATCAGACAATGGCTGCAAAACAGCTGTTCTAAATATGTACAAATAACCAAAGAAACCATGTTCAAAGAATTAGAGGAATCTCTGATAATAATTACATCACATAGAGAATTACAAATAAAAAAAATTTAGGCTTAGGGACTTTAGTTACAAAGAAAGACTATTGTAGTAGGTAAAATGCTCCAACTTCAGAAATATGTGAATGTCTTAAAATCAAACAGAAGATTTCTCTTTTTACAGGTAAAGGGGAAGGCAAGCAGATAAGCAGATCTTCTGGAGGGAAACAGAGCAAGCAAAGGAAAATGACCAGTGGGATTTGACAAGAAAATGATCATGCTGTGGTCAGCCAGTTTTTAGGATAAGCTGGTACTGGGGAATTTTGTACTTTTTTCTTGTGTTTTCTCCAGCTTGGGGGCAAGCAGAGTCCAGGGGCTGGCAAGAAAGTAGAGAAGCCTGACTAAAGTATGGTATAGACAAAACAGAGCATAAGAAATGGACAGTTATGAACTTTGGTCAAGAATATCATAAAGATCTAGAAATTATTCTTTATAAAGAAGCAAATTGAAATTCTGGGTCAGAAAATTGGCAATCAAAATGAAGAATTCACTAGAGGGCGTTCAAAAATAGATTGAGGCAACAGAAAAATGAATCAACCAACTTGAAGATAAATCAATAGAAATTATGTAATCTGAAGAACACTCAAAAAAAGAATGAAGAAACATGAAGAGAGTCTCAGAGCAATATGGGACACCATCAAAAGTACTAATATACACATAATGGAAGTGCTAGAAGGAGAAGCAAGAGAGAATGGGACAAAAAGTATGCTAAAAGGAATAATAGCTGGAAACTTCACAGATTTGATGAAAAACACTAAATTATATGTCCAAAAAACTCAACAAACTCTGAAAAGAATAAACATAAGGAGATTTTCATCAAGAGACATCAGAGTCAAAATGTTGCAAGCCAAAGCTAAAATATTGAAAGCAAGAAAAGTGAATCATCATGTACAAATGGACATCAGTAAGAACAACAGCTGACATTTCATCAAAAACATTTCCAAATGCCATGGGACAACATATTCAAAGTGCTGAAAGAAAGAAAAAAAAAACTGAAAACCAAGATTCCTTTACCCAGCAAAGCTGTATTTCAAAATGTAGACAAAATTAAAACATTCCCAGATAAACAAAAACTGCAAGAATCCGTGTTATGAAGTCTGCAATATAAGAAATCCTAAAGGTATTTCTTCAGTATGAAAGGAATGATACTAGACTTACATAAAATCCATATGAAAGAAACAATGATCTCCAGTAAAAGCAATTATGTTTAAGATAAAATAAAGCAGAATTACATATTGATATTGATGTTCCTTACTTATAACTGATTTAAAAGACAATTGCACAAAATATCTATAAAATTATGTTTTGGTCATGTAACATATACAAATGTAATATACTTGATAATAAGAACACAAACGAGAGGGTTGTAAATGAACCTGCATTAGAGTAAGGCAATGAAACTGAATAATAAAACAAATTCATAGGAAGAAATGGGGCATAAGAAGTTTAATATAAAATAAAATAAACTTTATAAATATATATATGCTTTCTACAAGATTCTTTAATAGACATGCACTTTATACTAAGGAATAATTATAACAATGAATTATTGGGTATGTAACATAGATAGATATAATATGCATAAAACGAATAGCACAATAAAGGTGAGAGAGAATGGAGCCACGTGGTAGTAAAGGTTCTGTATCATTTCACCAACCTAGAATTCTGTATCTTGCAAACTTATTCTTCATAAGTGAAGGAGAAATAAAACCTTCTCAGACAAACAATAATTGAGGGACTTTGCTGTCAGCAGACTTGCATTGCAAAAAAGGTTAAAATAATTTCTTTACTCAGAAACTCTGATATTTATAAAGAAACAAAGACATCAAAAAAAGAGTAAGTGAAGATAACACAAAAACTTTTATGTTTATTATTTTAAATTGATATAACAGATAACAGCTTCTTCAAAATAATAGCAACAATGTATTTGATTATATATAAATGTATATGTGTGTGTATATGTGTGTATGTATGTATATATGTCTACACATATATAGCTCATGTATGTTATGTATAAGTGAATGAATGGCAGCAATAAGAGGGATGAATGAATTAGGAATATTTTGTTAGAATAAGGTACCTGTACAACCCATGAAGCAGTATAGTGTGATTTCAAAGTGTACTGGATTATATGTAAATATATACTCCAAACTGTAGGGCAGACAACCACTAAGAAAAGTGAAAAGGAAGTATAGTTAATATGCTAAGAAAACTGAGAAAACAGAACATATACAACGTTCAATTAAAACCACACCTATATGTGGATTATAAAAAAGTCAAACTCAGAAGCAGAGAGTACAGTGGTGGTTGCCAGGGGCTGGGGGTTGGGGAAAATGGGAACCTGTTGGTTAAAAGGTACAAAGTTTCTGGATACATAAGTTCTGGGGTTCTGATGTACAGCATAGTGATCATAGTTTAATACTGTATTGTATACTTGAAATTTGCTAAGAGAGTAAATCTTAAGAGTTCTCACCAAAAAAAAGGTAACTATGCGGTGACAGATATTTTAATTAGCTTGATTGTGGTAATCATTTTACAATGTATACATATATCAAAACATTATGTTATGCACCTTAAATATATACAATTTTTATTTGTCAATTTACCTCAATAAAGTGGAAGCAAAATTTTAAAAATTTGAAAAGTCATAAAAATGCATTAGTCAAAAATAGGAACAAATTACAAGGGCAGAAAATAGATAACAGTATTAAATATGGCAGATATTAACCCAACTATATCAATAATCACCTTTAAAATCAACAGGTTAAATAATTAATTAAAAGACAAAGATTGTCAGAGTGGATCAAAAAACAAGACCCAGCATGTGTTGTCTACAAGAAATTCACTTAAAATATACAGAAACATATAGATTAAAAGTGAAGGGGTGGAGAAAGTTATACAGTGTTAACACTAATCAAAATAAAATAGGAATAGCTATATTAATTTCACATACAAGACTTCAGATCAAGGAATATTATCAGGGATAAAGAGGGGCATTACATAATGATAAGGGGGTCAATAATTCAATAAGGCATATCAATCCTTAATGTAAGCTAATAAGAGTATCAAAATACGTGGGAAAAAGCTGATATAACTGCAAGGAGAAGGAGAAATAGATGAGTCCACTATTACAGTTTGAGTCTTCAACACCCCTTTATCAAAAATGGACAGATCCAGGAGGCAGAAAATCAATAAGGACATAGTTGAACTCAACAGGACCATCAATCAACTGGATATAACTGACGTCTATAGACTACTTCCAACATGATCAAAATACATATTTTTTCAACAAAGACCACATCCTAAGCTATATAACACATGGTAACAAATTTAAAAGAATAGATATCATGCACTGTCTGACCTCAGAACACAAATGAATTAAACTAGAAATTGATAAAAGAGAGAGCTGGAAATCATAGTGTGTTATTTGACCATAATGGAATCTGATAAGCAATGAGTAACAGAAAAACAATAGGAAAATCTCTGAACACTTGGAAATTAGACAACATACTTCTAAATACTTCATGGTCAAAGAGGAATCCTGAAGGTAATTTATTTTAAATACATAGAACTGAGTGAAAATGAAAATACAACATATCAGAATGCGTGGGACATAACTATACTAGTGCTGAGAGGGAAACTTTTAGTAAGATGTGCTTACATTAAAAAAGAAAAATGTCTCAAATCAATTATATACATTAATGCCACTAAAAACTTGAAAAAGAAGAGTGAAATTATCCCAAAGCAAGCAGAAGAAAGGGAATAACAAAAGGGCAGGAAATAATAAAAATAAAATACAGAAAACAACATATAAACCAATGGAAAAGTTATTTCTATGGGGAAAAATACAACAAAACTGGTAAACCTATATAGCAAGACTAACAAAGATAAAAGGACACAAACCATCAATATCAGTAATAAAAGTGAGGCTATAACTATAGACACTACAGCTGTAAAAAAGATAACAAGGGAAAAATACACAAATAAATTTGACAGTTTGGAAGGAATAAATCAATTTTTTGAAACCACAAACATCAAAACTTAATCAAAATGAAACAGAAACCTGAATAGTCTTATAAACATTGAAGGAATTGAATTCATAATCTATAAGTTGCTGGAGAAATAACCAGGCCCAGATGGTTTCACTGGTAATCTACCAAATATTCAAAGAACCAACACCAATTTTACACAGTCTCTTTAAGAAAATACAAGAGAAAGGAATGTTTCCCAACTCATTTTATAAGGCCAGTGTTATCCTGATAACAAAACCAAAAACAGGACAATAAAAGAAAACTATAGAACAATCTATGACATGAACAGGGATGCAAAATCCTCAATAAATTAGTAAATTTAATGGAATGATGTAGAAAAGTAATCATACACATGGAAAAATGGGATTCATTTGAGGTATACAAAGCTGGTTCAACATTTAAAATCAATCAATTTAAACTATCATGTCATCAAGATGAGGAAGAAAACAATACGATCATAACAATCGACATGGAAAAAAACATTTAAAAAAATCCCCAAACAATACGTGACAAAAAAAAATCTCAGTAAGTTAGCAAGAGAGGCTGTCCACAGCAATTTGGTAAAGAGCATCTCAAACAAAACTATAGCTTACATCACATTTAATGCTGAAAGACTGAATGCTTTCACTCTAGTATCAGGAACAAGGCAAGGCAGTCTCCCACCATTCTTATTAAACATAATACTGGAAAGTCTTGCCACTAAAATATGTCAAGAAAAATAAATAATATACATACACGTTGGAAAGAAGGATCAAACTTATCCCAATTTGAGGAAGACTTTATTGTCTATGTTGAAAATTCCAAGCGATCTACTAAAAATCCTCCTAAAACTAATAAGCAACTTCAGCAAGGTTGCAGGATACAAGATCATGCACACACAGAAAAACATTTCTATATTCTAAATTGAAATAAAATATTCCTAAGTTTTTAGAAATATGTCAAATTACAGATCCAAGATCAACAGAACAAAAGCAAGTTAAATTAAAACAGATAATCACATGGGGGCATCATACTTAAAGTACTAAAAGCCAAAGAATAAAAAAATAATTAAAAGTACCAGAGAAGTAAAGATGAATATTGCCTACCTGTGAATGATGATTCAAATAATGCCTGCTTTCTTAAGAGTATCTGTGGAGATCTGGAAAAAACAGGGCAACATCTTTCCAATGTTGAAAGAAAAAAAAAAGCTGTAAACCCGAATTCTATAGCCATCAAAATTATCCTTGCAAACAAAGAATGAAATTAGATACATCCACACAATCAATCTTGAAACTATTTGTTGCTGTACAGCCTATAATGCAAAAAATACTAAAGCAAGGTCTTTAGGATTAAGGGAAAGGACAGTTCATGGAAATTTAAAGCTACAGAAAGGAGTACTAGAGAGGGAAAATATGTGAATAACTATAAAACAACTTTTCCCTTCCCTACTTTTGAAATAAACCTCTATGAAGCAAACATGATAAATAGCATTGCATAGGTAAAATAAATGGCAATGATATATTTGTCATAGGAAATATGACAAAGGAAAGGAAAAAGATGAAAGGAAATCAGTGCTATGAGGATACATTCACACTGAGTGGTACTTTCATAACTTTAAATAGACCAGGATAAGATTAAAGATACATATGCCAATCCCTGGGGCAACAATTCAATATAGTATATATAGGTAGTAATCTGGTTACTATGGCTGTAAAATGAGTTCCTACAAAATTTATCTTTCATAATATTCTCATTGTTTGCTGTTTGCTTCCCACTAGATTGTACCTCAGTAAGCACAGCCATCACATGGCTTGTTGTTGGCACAAGTTGGCAAAGGAAGAAAATTTCACCAAGTTGATGAAACATTTATTTAAAAAGTTTAAGAGATACAAGCAATAAAATGCACAAATCTTAGTGTACAGCTTGATGCACTCTGACGTGTGTACACTCATGTAACCATCACCCAGATCAAGATATCAAACATTCTCTCATGTTTTTTTCCCTTCACCTATTTCACCCAATGAAACATTTAAGTTGAAATAACTTATGTGAAATGGTAAGAAAAACATACACTCCTTAGAAAGATCATTTGCCTTAATAGACACTGTTTATCTTAGGGACATAAGGTTATATTAATTTTCTATAAAAGAAAAAAAAATACAAATCCAAAAGCATTTCAATAACTAGTGTTTGTAGAGATAAACACTTCCACTAATGGTACACTAGCCTCTTTAGCCCAATCATTGTGCTGAGAAAAATCAGGAAAGCTATAAGATATTAAAGATGTTGTATGAAGAAACCACAAACCCAAGGAAGCAAGCATATGAAGAGACAGCATCTCAGAAGAGAATCCTAGGTGGTGAAATCCAACCTAATTTGCTATTGTTTGTATCATGAAGGCTTTTGCTGATTCCAAAAATTTGATTGAGCATTCAAGATACTATACAGAAAGTTGTAACTAAGCTGCTAAGTAGCTGAACAGACTTCTAGCAGTCTTAACCAACCCATGGGACAAAGATGGTACCTGAAAGTACACCAGGGAGGAGAAGCGCTGGGAAAACAAACCAAGGTTCATTTGGCAACCCCAAGGGGCTATCTCCTAATATCAACAGGAACCTAAAATAGAAAATCACATAAAACCTGAGATCCAGCTCCAAAGGGAATCAGTCTTTTGATTGTGATGTGATGAAAGACCCCCACCCTAACTTCCTCTCAAAATCAAAAGTAAAATGCTCACTGAAGAAATATAAAATCAACCAGAAACTTCAATTATTTCCATAGTATTTCATACAGAAAATCCAGCCTGCAATAAAAAATAACCACACATGGAAGAGTGTGAATGGGAAGGAAAAGAACATCTGTTTCATCAGGGGTGGGGTCCATTTTCTCCACTTACTGAGGATATTGGCCAAGACAGAACTAAGACTTGGTCACACGCATACAATTTATAGCAACACCGAGATACCACTACACACCTACTAGATGAACAATAATGAAAAATACCAACCATAACAAATGATGGCAAGGAAATAGAGCAAATATGACTTTCATATATTGCTGGTAAAAAGTAGAACAGTATGTTCACACCACATAACACACTTTGATATATTCTAAAATAACTGAAATGTACAACTATTATGTTAGCCAGCCATTCTGTTTCTTGAAGTTTTTTCAAGAAAAAATGCAAATGCATCTTCATACAAAAACTCCTACAAGAATGTTCATAACATGGGAAAGTGTGGAGGGCTTGGGCAGAATCAGAGAGGAAAAATATGAGATTCACAAGGAACCTTGGTGTGGGAGAAGTGGGTATCTGCATCATTGTAATTGTGGTACTGGTTTCATGAATATACATATATATCTTAAAATGATACTGTTACTTGAGTGTTGTGCAATTTATTTTAAATCAATTTATACCTCAATGAGCCTGTTCAAAATGTTCAGCATGTACCAAATATATGTCTTAAAGAAAATTTAGAGCATTAAATTCAAAATAGAACGTGCTGAAATTTTTAAGTCATCCTCCTCAAGAAATAGAAAAAAAAGTATTTTTAAAGTAGAAAAACAGAGAAATAAAAAACAAAATTAAGATAAATGAATGGCATTTTTTAATTACAAAGAGAAAATTTATAAATCAAAAAAGGTGTTTTTTGATGTTACTGTTGTTTTTCATTTTTGGAATAGGGCAAAAAATGATAAACCCTTGACAATACTTACTAAAAAAAACCCAAAAACCTAAACATCACTACCAAGAATGTAGAGTGATTTCCACTACAGATCCTTAAGACATATAGATAATAGTATGAACAAAGTTATGTCAATATTTTGAAATTTTCTGAAATCAGAAAATTCAAAGAAATAATCAGCTTAAAAAAGTAAAAGAAGATTTATGAAATCTCAATAATTCTATATCTTTTTAATAAACTGCATCTGTAATTAAATCCTTCTTACCAATGATTCTGTACCCTGATGCATGAAGATCTGATCTTTTCCATACAGTGAAAAAGAATCAACACTAATCTTGCACGATTTTTTCCAGAGAATAGAAACATTAAAAACATTTCTCAATTATGTTACCAGAGTGCTATAAACTTTACACCAAAATGACAAGGATATTATAAGAAAGGAAAATCAGTGGTTTATAGTGGAGAACTAGAGAACTTCCATGCTGGAAGAAAAAAAAATGTCAACTCAAAATTCCATATGCAGAATTATGCTTCCAATATATATAAAACTTATGTGGATAAATACATAAGATTATTTTCTATTATTTCTTCAAAATTATAACTCACTAGAACTAACTGCTCTCTACTTCAGCCAAACATCACAGAAAAAATTAAGACTCCATTCTCACTCACACCACCAAATGTCCACCCTCACTGGACTACAAACTAGTTAACCCAAACTGTGCTTCCTGTAGTGTCCAAAAAGGCTCGAGTAGGGATTTGGGACCTAAATTATTGCTGTTGGTAAATAGCATGCCTTCTACCACACTGCAGTGCCAGTGGAGCATGTGGGAAGTCTGAACTTCCAATCCCCAGGAATTAATGAGACACTGGTCCTTTCTTGCAAGTGTACTGTCAGAGGAGACCAATTAAAGATGAATGACTTTCACCACCATCCATGCTAAAGAAGTCAATTTGATGGTATCAGTGGAGTCTACATGAGGAGTTGCAACCTGATGCTCCCACTCCTTCTGTCAGAGAGGAACTGTGGAGGCTCAGGGGGAGCCAGAACTCCCAATCCCATCCAGGAGTAACCAAAAGTGTCCCCTACTCATGAGTTAATGGAGGCTAAGAGGGAACATGGACTTCTACAAGCACCTGTCAATAGAGGCAGTGCCTTCACCTCTCCCCCCGACTGGTGTGATAGCAAAGGAAATAATAATTGATCTTGAAGGAAGAAACATAGAAATAACTTAATTGGGACAATGGAGAGGAAATGTATGGAGGTTAAACAAACAAACAAAAGGAGGTCAATAACAAACATTCTCATAATTCTGTCATTAGAATCCTGTAAGAATTGAATAGAGTATAGGACTGAAAGAGTACTCTAAGAAACAATGCCTAACGCCTCATATCTTCAAAAGACATGAAACTACCAATTCAAGAAGCTTAGGAAACTCCTATCAGGGTAAACATGAAGAAATCCACACCAAGACATATCACAGTGAAATTTCTGAAAACTAAAGACAGAAAAAAGTGCTTGAAAGCAGCAAGAGATAAACACCTTCCCACATGGAAAAAAAATATTCCCTCAAATTAAGTGTAATTTTTTATCAGAAACCAAGGAAGCCAGGAGAAAGTGGCACATTTTTCAAGTGCTGAAGGAAAAGAATGGTTCTCCCAGGATCCTATAACTCGCAAAAATATCTTCAGGACTGAAGTAAAAGCCAATATATTCTCAGATGAAGAAACACTGAAAGAACTGATTACCAGCAAAATATCCCAATGCAATGGCTAAAAGGAAGTTTGCTAAGTAAAAATAAATGATAAAAGAAATAATCTTGAAACATCAAAAAAGATGAAAAACCAAGATAAGCAAATAAAAAGAAAAATACAATAAACATTTCTCCTTTTGATTTTTATGAATCAGGTTCTCAGCTGAAGCAAAATTATAGCACTGCCTGACACAGACATCAAAGTATATAGAGGAAATGCTTAAGATAATTATATTAAAAACAGGAGGAGAGTAATAGGGATATTCTGAAAGGTAAGATTTCTACACATCACTAGAAGTGGTAAAATGATGACAGCAGATTTTCATGACTGATAGACAGATAGATAGCAGATATATAAGATGTCCAGAGTAACCAGCTAAAAGAAACTGCAAAAAGATACACACAAATGCAGTGTAGATAAATAAAATTTGGATTCTAAAAGATTGTTCAAGCACCTATACGAAGGCAGAGAAAAGAAAACACAAATTAAAATAGGAAGAATGAACAGAAAAAAAATTAAATGACAAACATGACTTCTGATATACAGACAATATAGCATTAAAAGAAAATGGCCAAAACGGCAATTGGAAAAAACAAAGAAATAAAAGGCATCCAGACCAGCAAAGAACAAGTAAAACTGTCACTGAGGATGACATGCTATTGTGAATAAAAACCCTAAAGAATCCACTCCAAAACTACTAGAACTAATATCTGAATTCAGCAAAGTTGCAGGATACAAAATTAATACACAGAAATCTGTTGCATTTCTATATATTAAAGATGAACTAGAAGAAAGAGAAATCAGGAAAACAATTCCATTCACAACTCATGAAAAAGAATAACATAACTAGGTATAAACCTAACCAAGGAAGGGAAAGTCTTATACTCTGAAAACTACAAGACACCCAGGAGAGAAATTAAAGAAGATACCACTAAATGGAAATACATTCGATGCTCATGGATAGGAAGAATTAATATTGTCAAAACGGCCATCCTGCCTAAAGCAATATACAGATTCAATGCAATCCCAATCAAAATACCGACAGCATTTTTCAATGAACTAGAGAAAATAGCTCTAAAATTCATATGGAATCACAGAAAACCCCGAAAAGCCAAAGCAATCCTGAGAAGGAAGAATAAAGCAGGGGGATTACGCACCACAACTTCAAGTTCTACTACAAAGCCACAGTAATCAGGACAATTTGGTACTGACAGAAGAACAGACACATAGACCAATGGAATAGCCTAGAGAGTCCAGATATAAACCCAAGCATATATGATAAAGGAGCCATGGATATACAATGGCGAATGACAGCCTTTTCAACAAATGGTGTTGGCAAAACAGGACAGCTTCATGTAAGAGAAAAAACTGGATTATTGTCTAATGTCATACACAAAAGTAAGATTAAAATCAATCAAAGACCTGAATGTAAGTCATGAAGCCATGAAACTCATAGAAGAAAACAGGCAAAAATCTCTTGAATATAAACACGAGCAACTTTTTCCTGAACACATCTCCTCAGGCAAGGGGAAAAAAAGCAAAAATGAACAAATGGGACCACATCAAATAAAAGGGCTTCTGTACAGCAAAGGACACCATCAGCAGAATGGCATCCTACAATATGGGAGAATATATCCATCAATGACTTAATCCCATGAGGGATTAACGTCCAAAATATATAAAGAACTCACAAGCCTCAACCCCTCAAAAGCAAATAACCTGATTAAAACATGGGCAGAGGATCTGAACTGACACTTGTCCAAAGAAGAAATTCAAATGGCCCACAGGCGTATGAAAAGATGCTCCACATCACTAATCATCAGTGAAATGTAAATTAAAATCACAGTGAGATGTCACCTCACACCAGTTATGATGGCCAACATTCAAAAGACAAGCAACAACAAATGCTAGCAAGGATGCAGAGAAAGGGGGACTGTCCTACACTGTTGGTGGGAATGTAAATTAGTTCAACCATTGAGGAAAGCAGTATGGAGGTTCCTCAAAAAAACAAAAATAGAAATACCATTTGACCCATGAATCCCTCTCCTAGGAATTTACCGAAAGGAAACAAGTTCTAAGATTCAAAAAGACATATTCACCCCTATGTTTGTCGCAGCATTATTTGCAATAGCCAAGATATGGAAGTAATCTAAGTGTCCATCAGTAGATGAAAGGATAAAGAAGACATGGTACATATACACAAAGGAATATTATCTAGCCATAAAAAGAGAACAAATCCTACCATTTGGAACAACATGGGTGGAGGCAGAGGGCATTATGCTCAGTTAAAAAGCCAGGCAGACAGAGACACATACCGAATGATTTAACTCATCTGTAGAGTTTTAACAACAAAGCAAAACTGAAGGAACAAAACAGCAGCAGACTCAGACTCCAAGAAGGGACTAGCGGTAAGCAAAGGGAAGGATCTGATGAGCGTGGGTGGGGAGGGAGGGAGAAGGGGATTAATGGGCACTATAATTAGCAATCATAACAGTGGTAGGTCACAAGGAAGGCAGTACAGCACAGAAAAGACAAGTAATGAGTCTATAGCATCTTACTACAATGATAGACAGTGACTGCAATGGGGTGAGGTGGGGGAGACATGATAATATGGGTGAATGTTGAACCCACAATGTTGTTGATGTGAAAGCTTCAGAAATCTGTCTATCAATGATAACTTAAATTAATTAATTAATTAATTAATAATAAATAAATAAACAAACAAGCTAGCATGAAAAGAAAACATACCAGGATTAAAAATAGGGATTACATAATGACAGAGTGGTCAACTCTCAAAGAAAACACAATTTGTACAGACCACATAACTCTGTTCAAATACATGAGGCAGACACTGATGACACAAATCTAATTTTAGACATGGAATTTCAACACCATTTCATTAATAATGGACGCTTCCAGCAGGTAGAAAATCAGGAAGGTATAATTGAACTGAACAACACCATAAATTAACTAGATGGACATGGTATTGGGAATTATACATACTTAAGACAACAGCAGGAAACACATTCTGTTCAAACTCCTAGAGAATGAACACTAAGAAAGCTCCGATTCAGTGCTCGAAAACTTCCCACCAAATGTCAAAGAACACAAGACATCCAAAGAACACTCTCAGACCATGACAGTATTAATTAAACTAGAAATTGATACCAAAAAGACAGTAGGAAAATGAAAAGTATATGGCGAGGAAATAATATACCTCTGAGTAATACATAGGCTAAAGAGGAAATCTGATGAGGATTTAAAAACACTTTGAATTAAAACAGGAAAACCATAGCTAGTACAGAGTGAGATGTGATGCTAGAAGACCAAAGAAATAAAAGGTATGAAGAGTGAAAAGCAAAAGATAATAACAGGAACAGTTGCATCCTCTAATTATAAAATCTAAGGCAACAGGCACAGAAAATACTGAAACGTACAAGGGATTCAGAAACCTAGTACATAAAAGATCACCAGAGCAAAATCTGCAGACTGATCTGAAGGAAAATCAACAATTACTTAGGTCATGTAATGCCAAATATACCACACACAGCAGCAACGATATAAAAAAAAATTCCTAGAAAGACACTTCACAAACACACACTCGCTGTTTAAGGAAGCGAGTCTAAACATGTCCTGACCGACTCGGGGAAAAAGAAGCATCAGCGAGAACCACAGGCCATGCGCATTCACGAGGAGCACACGTCCTAAACCTATCGGCCACCCTTAACTCCTTTGTAGACTTAGGGCCTCACCCATAGCAACTGAGATGACAGCCACACTCAGGCCACGGTTCCCCATGCCCAAAATCAACCCTGGAAAAATTAAAGGCGTGAAGAAAAACCGGTGTGAACAAAAGCAGAAACTCACAGCAAAGGAAGCCCTGAGGGACACCGAGTCTCCATCCACCTAGAAGCTCCGTGGGCAGAAGGGACCAGGCCCTGGAGTGGAGGCAGGTCTGTAGGCTGCAATAAGGGCAGCTGACAGGTTGGGAGGAAGGATGTGGAAGTTCAGCCCATGCTTCTTCCTGAGTGCCCGGAGGACACTGACTTTCTACTGCTTCACTGGAGACATGGGAGGCGGAAACTCAAGAGCACATGCACCACAAGCATGGGTGACAATAAGACGTCGGAGTTGGTGGTGGCAGTGTGAGTCCACCGGCTGTGCTGAAGCACCTGAAACTGCAGCACTGGGTGAGGACTGGCCTTCGTTAATGGTCATCTTAACAGAATATAAAACATGAACTAAAATAGAACAGCAAGAACCACAGTAATTTAAAATGGGGCCAGTAAATTCATTCCGAAAACTGGGCAACGACCCTCATGTCCACAAAGAGAGACCACACACAGTGAGCGCGCACAGGCTAATGAGTCCCTCACTCTGCCCTTTGGGACTTTGTGCACCAAGGTAGAGGACAGGGATGGAGTCGCATCAGAGAAGGGAGAGACCCCAGGCTCTCTGCCCGCAGTCACTGGGAGGATCTGAGAGAGGACGCGAGCTACACATCCTAGGGGATATGGGATCCCACACGATCCCCTCCGTCCCCTCACCACACCGTACCTGCAGCGGCCAACCTCGGGAGGTGACAGGCAGCTGGGGCCAGGTGAGGTGTACATGCATTTCAAAGCCGGGCTCCGAGAACTGACATCTTTTGGGTGAGGAGTTGGCCTCGTGTCATGAGAGAGGAGGTAGCTCAGCACCTGCAAGGAGTCGAGGGAAGACACAGAAAGAGCTGAGATGGACACCCACCAACATGACCGTCAGACCTTGGGGAGACCCTGTCACGGTACTAGGCGCAGGCCCCCAAATACTCCCTCCTGGGGGTGCTGAGGGGAATGAGAGCCTAAGCAGGAGGCCAGCTGACTCAGCTCAGCAGAGCCTCGAGTCCCAGGTCCAGCCCTGTGGAACTCTCGGCAGAACCAAGCCCGTCCGTCCCCCCGACTTCGCCCTCTACCTATAATGCCCCTTCCCGCCCACTGTCGCCACCCCCACCCTGAGTGGGAGGCCTTGTGCGCAGGACTGGAAGTGGGCTCTAGTAACCACCACCTATCCACACCGTGGGTAGAGGCAGAGGTCTTCTGTGACGTTCCGGCCAAGCACAGAGACAAGCCCCACGTCTCGTCAGGTGCCGAGGTGCCAGGCGTCTGGAGTAAGAACTGTGAGTAGCCCCTGATACCCCCAAACCCCTTACCACAGGAAAGAGGCGGCCACGCACGCCCGGCCCCACCCTGCCCCAACTCGCGGTCCTGGGAGCCCCGGCAGGGCGTGAGGTGCTAAGTCCAACTGCATGGGGGCCTCAGGGACCAAGGCTTGTCCTGAGACTGGTGGCCTCTGGCCCAGCTTGGCAGAGGGACAAATCCCAGGCTCTGTGGAGGGGAGAGGGGCCCTCTAGGAGGACCAAGGGACTCCAGGCCCCAGAACAGGGGCCCCACAGAGCCCGCTCTTGACGGCAGCCTGGGAGGGTGTGGACAGGCCTGACAACTAAGGCGCCTCCGCCCTTTGTCCTCAGTAGAGTCATGGAGGAGAGGCTTGGGTGTGTGTGTGTGTGTGTGTGTGTGTGTGTGTGTAGCATCACTGGGGAGAGGCCTTCTGTGTGTGTGTGTATGTGTGCACACATGCATGTGCGTGCATGTGTTCCTGGCGGTGGGCAGGGCGGTGGCTGCAGGTCAGCAGAGGGAGGATTTCCAGATCGGGCCAGGAGTCCGGGTAAGTTCGTGGCTTGTTCTCAGACCTGTCAACCCTTAAAATGCCACAATGGTCCTCCAGTCTGAGATGTACCATAATGTCCCATAGCAGACCTGGGGGGGCTCAGAGCTTGGCTCTTAAGGTGCAGTGGGGCATCTGTCCACAGGAGGGAGGGCCCCAGGATCACCATGGAGACAATGTGAAGATTCGGTGCCATTGTGAACGGCCATGGCACCTGGGCAGCAGATGCCCTGGCATGACTTCCTACCCGGGTGCCCAGGGATGCTTACAGGCTGACCGGGAGGCCAGGGGAGGCAGCCTTGGCTAGCGCCCAGGTGGCGTCAGGCATCTCGGCACGGAGGGTGCTCACGCCCTCTGCTTCTCTCCCCTCCGCTATTCTCCCCTCCAGGTGTCCACACGACCTGCCCTCCTGCCCACGACCCTGACTGCTGTCCCTGCCCAGTGCCAGCATGCCTCGCAGGCTCAGGAGTAATCGCCACTACTGGGAGGAGCACAACCAGGGCCAGGTGGATGCCCTGGGTCCGGAGGGTGCCCAGGCAGCTGAGGGAGCGGCTCTGGCCCTGGAGACAGAACCTCGCACTGCCGCAAGCACCTCCCACCCAGGAGCCCAGGAAGGTGCCGCCAGCCAAGACGAGCAGGGTACGGGCTGCTCCCAGGCTACACCACTCAAGCCCAGCTATCACGGGGATCTGCTCAGCAGGAAGGTTAAAATGATGGTGGAATCCCTGCTGGAGAAGTTCAAGAACAAAGAGCCCATCACACAGGCCACACTGCTCAAGATGGCTGGCATGAACTACAGCCACCACTTCCCCGAAATCCTTAGAAGAACCCGGGCATGCATGGAGCTGGTCTTTGGCCTGAAACTGAAGGAAGTCAACCACAGAACTCACATCTATGCCCTGGTCAGGAACCTGGGCCTTGCTGATGGCGGAAGTCTGAGCAGCTATACGGGGCTGCCCACCAGCGGCCTCCTCATGTCTCTACTGGGCGTGATCTTCATGAAGGGCAACTGCACCACCAAGGAGGAGGTCTGGGAGTTCCTCAACATGCTGGGGATCTATGCCGGCAGGAGGCACCTCAACTTCGGGGAGCCCCGGAGGCTCATCACCAAAGAGCTGGTGCAGCAGAAGTACCTGGAGTATCGCCGGGTGCCCAGAAGCAAACCTCCCCGCTATGAGTTCCTGTGGGGCGCCAGGGCCCATGCCGAAACCAGCAAGATGAGGGTGTTCGAGGTCCTGGCCAAGATCCACGACACAGTCCCGAGTTCCTTCCCCGACCTGTATGACCAGGCTTTGAGGGATGAGGAGGAGCGGGCCGGAGCCGGGGCTGCCTCTGCTGTCAAGGCCCCTGAGCCTTCTGGGGCCACTTCCCAGAGTTCCTTCAGCATCTAGGCAGCCCTGGGGCAGCTCTGTCACTTTTTGGGGGAAAGAGAGTGGCAGCGTCCTAAGCAGATGAAAAGAGTAGGGTCTGCAGGGAACAAAGGGTACACCCGGTTGTAAAGTGCTAAGTGCTCCAGCACAGTGATTTACTTCTGTTTATTTTGTTATTTGGTCAGTGTTAGAGTCTCCTAATAGTTGATTTGCCTTCACAATATACATTGAAGCATAACAGGGCTCTGTCGACTGCTCTTGATGTAAAAGACTAGAAAGATTCAGTGGGGGCGAAGTGTAAAGCCTGCAAGGGGGATGTTGCCATGGAATGTGAAAGCCCACCACCACTAAACAGCAGGGTAACATGAAATGGAGGAAAGAACAGTTGAAAGAAAGCAAAAGATGTTGAGTTCATGGTTTGCCTTTTCTCTTTTCATTAAAGTGTATTTCATTAAAGATAAAAGATATTTGCATTCATTGAGCTTATATCATTTTTGCTATCTACTGGATTAAAAATAAACTCTGAAGGAGGGTGGTAGTTTGGGGGTTCATAACAATCCTAAGTGCCATTCACTAAGACCCAGTATTTCTTGAGCGGTATGCCAAGTACTTTCAAGATAGTACATACATCCCAGCATTCGTACAGGACAGGTCTTAGCCAACTCCCTTTACAGGTGAATAACTTGCCAAGATGTCAAGTTCACAAGACTGGCAAGTGACCTCACTGGAGCTAGAGCTCTAGTCTGGGATGGTCTAGATCGATCCTACACTCTTTTATTCCCCCAGCCTGAACCACAGCTTGTGGCTCTTTCATTCATTCATTTGTCTTCTCATCCCATGGGTGGAAAGTGACCCTGTTCCCAAAACACTGATCTGCAATACAGAGCCACAGTAATAACAATGCTGAATAGACGAGTGGCATGAATAAAGGGAAAAAATCCAATACCCAGTGACCCAATGATCATCTCCATACTCAATGTCCCATAACCTGAAAGGATCAGGGGCTCTCAAAATCCTCCTGCTCTGACCCATCCCTGTCGAAAGTCAATCCATGGAAGCAAAGTTACGTGAGCGGCTAAGTCGGGCGGGAGAGCAGGAGGAAGACATCAGTGAGTTCTCTCTGACACGGCTGCTCCTGGGCTGGTGCCACAGCTTCCACACCTCACATGTCCTCTGCGACAGGGTGCCATGCTCTGCAGCATTTGCAGGAGGGAACCTGCTCAAGCTTTTGCAGGCATGTGGCATTTCGCAGCAGCCTTTCACCAGAGAGACAAGGGGCAAAACGAAGACCCCCATCAACGAGGACTGGGCACCAACACCCCAGAATAGAGGGGCCATCGAGAGACTAGGTGCTTCCTCTCTGTGTCCTCAGACCTAGAGGGCCTCAGGCAGAGGCGTAGCCTGAGCATCCATACTGTACGTGTGCTTCAAGGATCCCAGGCACATAGGAGACAGGGTTAAGGGCTATGCCTTCCATTCAGTGGAGGGAGGAGTCCCAACATCTGAAGATATCCAGGTATATACAGGGGTGGAGCCTGAAGGAAGATGAGAACTGCCTGCCACAGAACAGTAAGAGCCTCACAAACGATCCCCTGCTTCCTGCCTTGTGTGGCCACGGGCAGAGCTGCCTGGCTGAGGTGGCCCCTCATTTCTGCTGGGAGGGGTGGGGTCTCAGGGAGGTGCGGGCCCTGGTCTCATGGCAGCAGCAACGATCCTGCCCCAGTGGGAGAATCCGACGGGACTTAACTGGACTGAAGGTGAGGACACTCGGTGCTGACAAGTGGGCCCCCCACAAAAGAGAGGCCCCAAGGAGACCCCAGGAAGGAGTAGCCAGGCAGACTCAGTCAGTAGAGGGAGGAGTCCCATAGGTTACCGGCAAAGGAGGCCAGAAACCTGGGTGAGGTCAAAGGGGCCGCTGAGTCCAGAAGGATGGGGGTCTCCTAACTTCTGCCCCTACTGTGATCCTTCAGACGATCCCAGCAGCCCTGGACAGGTATGGTTCACCCTGAGTTTCACTAGGGAGATTCCAGGAAGGTAGTGGCCTCAGGTGAGTGGAGGATCTGGACAGAGGCCAAGATGAGGACCCTGAATCAGGACTGAGGGGAACACTCACCCCAGAACAGAGGGGAATGCACGGAGCGCCAACCGCTGCTGTCAGTCCTAGGGGGTCCACGGCAAAGCTCTTTGGCTCAGGCGCCCACTCTTTCCACTGGGGCTGGTCTTGAGGAGGAGAGGGCCTTGGTCTGACAGGAGCAGATTCACTCAGTAGACAGTGGAAAGTTTGTCCGTGGCAGGAGGAAAGTTGATGGCTCTAAATGAGGAGGAACGGACCGCACTTAGAACTGAGGGGCCACACAGAGCCCTGCCACTGATGTCTTCTCTCAGCAAACCCGGACACGTTGGCGAGACGTGTCCTACTTCTTCCCTCTTAGGGCCTCTCGGGGAGGTGACGCACTAGGTCGAAGGGGCTGGCCTCAGATTAGCACAGGGAGGAATTCCGGGTCACGCCATGAGTCCAGCACAGGACCTTGAGGACTGAGGCAACCACCCAATTCCTATGTGAGCCCACCACAGAATCCTGCCCCTGCTGTCAGCCATAGGTGCCCATCGGAAGCTGGGCCTACATGAGGGATACAGCTGTGCCTCCAATCCTCCCAGGTGGTCTCGGGGTGCTGGAGGCTCCAGTGCGAGAGAACAGGCCTCCAGGTCATGGGAAGGATCGGCGGGGAGAACTCTGAATGAGGACCAGGGCGAACACCCAGCCCCCAAGGGACAGGAACACACAACCCTGCCGCCCTCGGAGCCCTGGGAAGCACCAGGCATGAGGCGTCAGCCACGTCTGTCCTCCACTTGCTTCCAGTCCTGGAGGACTCAGGTAGGTAAGAGGGAGGAATCCCAGGTCCTGACAGAGGGATGGCTCTAGGGGTCACCGCCCCAGGGCAGTAGTGTCCCAGAGCATCTCGCCCCTGCTGTTAGCTTTCAGGACCCCCAGAGAGCTGCGGCTAGCTGGGACTTACTTTGACTTCCACATCTGGGGACTCGGGGTGGTGAGGGCCTTGGTCTGTGGGCTGGCTGACTCTGCACAGGAAAAATTTCCAGGTTGGACCAAGAGTCATGGGGAGGATCCCGGGGATAGAGCTGAACACGAAGACCACAACAACGGGGGCAGCGCCTCAAGTCTCCCCTACTGTCAAGTCCTGGGAGGGGCTTGGACAGATGGGACGCAGAGCGCAGGCAACCAACCGGCCGTCAATTCCTCTCGGGGTTGACCGAGAAGTGAGGGGCAGGGCAAGGGAAGGACGACTCACAGGCCCTCCCAGAATCAAACAGTGCAACCGCCACAAAGCCTGAACGGGCCTGCCACCGCTCTGTGCGTCAGGAGGGCACAGGCAGGTGTGGCCAAGCACAGCTGCCCCCGCTTCCTTGTACTGTATTATGGAGTAAAGGAATTAAATCTATCCTCCCATATAAAAGAAATAGTGAATTAAAGGAGGGTTAAACCCTTCCCAATTCATTTTATGAAGGTGGTATTACCATGGTGTCAAAATCAGACAAAGAAGTTTAAAAAAAACCTGAGAGATTAATATCCCTTGTATACAGATACAAAATCCTTAACATAAAATTAGCAAATAAAACTCAGCAATAAATGAAAAGACTTAGGCACCACAAAAAAAGTGAGTTTAATTCTAGGAATTTAAGGCTGGTTCAATATTTGAAAACTGAGTAGTATAATCTACCTTATTAACATGCTAAAGAATGAAAATTGCATGAACATATATGTTGATGAAGCAAAAACTATTAACAAAATTTGATACCCATTCATGGTAAGAATTATCAGAGAAATAGTAATAGAGAGAAACTTCCTCAACTTGATAAACAACATATACAAAAGATATGCATATATATTATGCATAACAGTTAAGACTGAATGCTTCCCAGCTAAGTTCAGGAAAAAGGCTGGTGTATCCACTTTCATGACTTTTATTCAATGTAATAATGGAAGGTGAGCCAGGACAATAAAGCAAGAAAAGGAAAGCATGTAAACCAAGAAGGAAGAAATGAAACTGGTATTTGCAGATGACATGATGTCTACACAGAAATTCCCAAGGAATCTATGAAAACTTTAAAAATAAGTGACATCAGTAAGGTTACAGGATACAAGATGCACATACAAGTTCAACTGTATTTCTGTGTATTAGCAATGATCACGTGGACACTGAGATAAAACGTATAATACAATTTATAATTGTTTCAAAAA
Organism: Phataginus tricuspis; assembly: GCA_029783875.1. NCBI lineage: Eukaryota > Metazoa > Chordata > Mammalia > Pholidota > Manidae > Phataginus > Phataginus tricuspis. The sequence goes on from JAQQAC010016209.1 coordinate 20,613,808, forward strand.
TTAAGCCCTTAGAGGCAAACCTAACAAAATATGTATAGGCCTTGTATACTAAAAACTATACAACACTAATGAAAGAATCAAAGAATATCTGAAACAATGGAAAGACATGCATATCATGCTCATAGACTGGAACACTTAAGATTTATTAAAGATTTAAATTCTACCACGTTAATACACAGGTTTAACATAATTCCTGAGTAAATTCTAACAATACATTTTGTAGATATTAACAAGTTCATTCTAAAATCATAACAGAGAACAGAATTGGAACACCTATGAAAATTTTGAAACACTAAAATAAAGTTGGAGGAATCACTCCACCCACTTTCAAGATGTATTATGTAGCTACAATATTCAAGACAATATTCTAATTAATAGAGAGATAGACATATAGATCAATGAAGCAAGAAGGGACCCTAGCAATAGCCCCATGCACTATGGCAGATTAACTTTTGATAGAGCTGAAAAAGCAATTCACTTGAGAAATAGTAGTATTTTAAAAACTGTGCTATAGTAATTGTATACACATAGGCCAAAATTTGAGCCTCAATCTAAACTTCATACCTCATACAAAAAATCAACTCAAAATGTATCATAGATCTAACTGTAAAACAAAGTCTATAAAACTTACAAAAAGGAAATAAGGTATAAGCATTCAAATCCTAGGGCTAAGCAAAGAGTGGGTAGTTTGACACCAAATGTACAATAATACAAGGGAAAATTAATGAATTAGGCTTTATCAAAATTAAAAACATTTGCTATTTTAGCAATTTTATCTTCTGTTACACTGGGAACAAGCTACATACATGAAGAAATTATTTACAAGCTACATATCTAACGAAGGATGAGTATCTATAACATAAAGAACCTATAAAACAAATTTTTAAAAATCTAACTAGAAAATGGTCAAAACAAATGAGAAATTTCACCAAAGAGGATATACATATGGCAAGTAATCACTTGAAAATACATTTAACATCACAGATATTAGGCAAATGCAAATTAAATCACAATAAGATATCACTACACATCTATTAGAATCACTAAAATAAAAAATAGTTACAAAATAAAATACTGGCAAGGATGCAAACTCATACATAACTTATTTTAATATATAAAATACAGCCACTCTGATAAAGTTAGGCAGTCTCTTAAAACTGAACATGGAAATGCCATATGATACAGAAACTGTACTTTTGGGTATTTATCCCAGAGAAATGAAGACTCGTATTCACAAGGTAATATGTACTGAAATGTTTATCACAGCTTTTCCTATAAAAGCCAAAATTTGGAAACACTCAGATGTCTTTAAAAGAGTGAATGATTAAACAAAATGTGGTATATCCATACCATGTAATTCTACTTGGCAATAAAAACAAAAACTATTTATACACTCAAGCTTGATAAATCTCCAGAGAATTATGCTGAGAGAAAAGCCAATTCCAAAGAATGGCGCATAAAGAATGATTCCATTTATAAAATATTCCTTAAGTGAAAAATTATAGAAATGAAGAACAGATTAGTAGTTGCCAGAAATCAGGAATGGGCAAAGGGGCAAGGGAGGGCTTGCCTGTAAGAGGGAAACACAAGAGATTCTTGTGGTAATTGAAATGTTCTGTATCTTGACTGTATTAACATCCTAGTTGACAAACTATAGTTTTTTAAGACGTTAAAATGGGGTGAAACCGGGTAAAGGGTATCAGAATATCCCTATATTATTTTTTCCACTACACATGAATGTAAAATACTTCATAATAGAAAATTAAATTGATATTGTTTATAGTCTTAACATAAAGTTGGAATTCATTGGCTATAGGAGAAAAAAATACCTATTAACTAAAACATTAAAAACAAAGTTTGAGGAAGGTGCCTGTTTTTTAAAATAATCAACCATCCTGAACATATGCCTGAGAAAAACTGGGATATCTGGAAACATATGGAAGATACTCTTCAAGGTATCACAAACTCAAGGAAGCAAGCATGAAGAGGAAAGCACAGGTGGTGAGGCCCAAATTTGGTACCACTTTCCCCTACAAAATACTTGCTAATTCAGAAGAGGTGATTGGACGCTCAAGATGCTAAGCAGGAGGAGAGGCTGAGCAGCTAAGCACCTAGGCAGGTCTAACAGTATTCTCACCATCTCGAGCTCAGGGCCCAGCAAAGCAGAAGGCTAATGAAACAAAGCAAACCTCATGGGCTCTTTGGGTATACCTGAGGGGCTATGCCCTAAATGTCTCTATGAACCAGAAATAGAAAATGCCTCATAAAATCTGAGACCCAGTTTCTAAAGATTTTAAGTCAAAAGATACTTCCTGCAGGAAATACCTCCAAATAGCAAAAGAAATGTCCCCTGGAGGAAGAAAAATATCACCTAGAGCCTAGTTATTTCTTATAAACAACATATAGATGAGATTTATTTTTTGATCCATGCGGACAATCTTTTGTTTTCATACTGTTGATATCCAAAGTAATTTTTGATACACTTGGATTAATATCTGTCATATTTGTTACTGTTTTCTATTTGTTAATCTTTAAAAGGTACAATTTTAAAGAACCATGAAGACAGTCTCTAAGCCCCAGAAGCCCATTTGGTTCAGGGGCTTCACTATATACTATCTGACTTATAAGTGTTTTATACTGACCAGGGGAGGACCCGTAGGAAGCCATGATAAGAGATGAAAAGATGGAGAAAAATCTGAGCAAGGCTATCAGAAACTGCACACTGCAGTGGAAACAAGAGTATGCATTAGTCAAACTTTGTCACCAAAGAACAAAACACAGAACAAGAAGCCAGGTGGGAGAATCAGTCTCCAGATTTACTGCCTCATATTACCTCGCATATCCAGTTTTTAATAATAATAAAAACAAAATTATGAGACATGCAAAGAAAATGCATTTTCACAAGCTCTACAATATCAGAAACTCTAAAGAAGTTCTTGAGCATGAACGTAGTGACTCCAGACAGCAATTAAAAACTATACAGAAGGAAGCAACCAAAGTGTCTATTGACAGATGAATGGATGAAGAAGATGTGGTACATATATACAAAGAATGCTATTCAGCCATAAAAAAGAAGGAAAACCTGTCATTTGTGATTATTTGGATGGACTTACAGGGTACTATGCCAAGTGAAATGAGCCAGGCAGAGAAAGACAAATACCATATGGTTTTACTTACATGTGGAATCCTGAAACAAAACAAAACAAAATGAACAAAACAGCAATAGACTCATAGACACTGAGAAGTGACTGGTGGTTACCATGGGGGAGGGTTTGGGGTGGGTGAAATAGATGAAGGGGATAAAGAGGCACAAAACCTCAATCATAATATAAATTAGTCACAGGGATGAAAGTACAGCATAGAGAATACACTCAATAATTCTGTAACATTTTCTGTGCTTACAGTAACTACACTAGTTGGGGTGAGGATTTAATAATGTATATAACTGCTGAATCACTATGTTGTATATTTGAAACCAATATAATATTGTATAACAACTATACTTTAATAAAAAAATCCATATGGACAAACAAAAGATCTACAGTAAAAGTAATTATGTAGATAATTATAATACAAAGAATAATTAAATATTAAAAGTTTTTCATATCATAACTTTAAAATAACTGCACAAAACAGTATCTATAAAACTGCATTTAGGTCATGTAACATATATAAATGTAATATATTTGACAATAAGAACACAAAAGAGGGAGTTGCAAATGAATCTTTATAGGAGTAAGGAAATGAAACCAAGTTGTACCACAAACTCACAGGAAGAAATGAGCAGATTCAGAAATAGTACATAAGAAGTTTAATATAAATAAAATCTATAAATATAATTTGCTGTCCTATCCTCTACCTTCTTCAACAGATGTAAGATTATATAAAATAATTATTACATTATATAACAATGTAGTATTGGGTGACATATATGTATATAATAATAAGCACAAAAATGAAGGAAATATAGAAATTAATTTTCTATATTTTACTGGAATTGAGTATATATCTGAAGTAAGTTCTAATAAATATTTATATTGTAAACCATAAACAACTAATAATGAAAAAATATGGTTAAAATTTTTAAAGAAATTAAAATTTATGCAAAATTTTCTTAATAATAAGAAGAAATTAGTAAATAAAGAACACAGGGAAAAACAGTCATGAACCATATATAAAACGAAAAGTATTGCAGACATAAATCCATATCAAGGATAATATTAAATGTCAATGGATTAAGCAATCTAAGGGAAGGAAAATGTCAGACTAAATAAGAAAATGAAAGATTATCAGACTAAATAAGGTACTCTCTACATGAGACACACATTAGATTTAAAGTTGCAAATATGTTGAAACTAAAAAATGTAACAACATACCATACAAAGATTAACCATAAGAGAACTGGAGTGGCTATATTAATTAATATCAAACAAAATAAGACAAAACTGTGACTAGCTATTTTATAATGATAATAGGGTATATTGATAACAAAGACATAAAAATTATAAAGACATATTCCCCTCACAATGGATCCCCGAAATACTTCAAGTAAAACCTAACAGAACTAAGAGGAAAAAATAGACATTTCAACCATAATATTTGGAGATTTTAATACCTTGTTTTCAATAATAGATAAAACAACCAGACCAAAGAAGAATACAAATCAAATGAAAAATCAACAACAATATAGAAGATATGAACACCACTATAACCAACTAGACCTAGAAGACATCCATACACTACTCTACCCAACAACCATGGAATACAAATTCTTTCCAGGTGTATATATACATGGAAGATTTCTAGTGTAAACTATATACTAGGCCATGGAACAAACCTCAATTGTTTTAAAAGGACTGAACTAAAGTAAAGTATGCTCTCTGACACAATGGACTAAAATTACATGGCTATGTTTATTACCTTGATTGTGGTGATAGTTTCACAGGTGTACGCATATGTTCAAACCCTCCAAATTGTATACTCTAAATACGTGCAGGTTTTTATTTATCAATTACACCTTAATGAAGCTGCTTTAAAAAACCAACAAACAGAACTTTTAAATTTTAAATAAGGGGAAATTAAACCACTCTGCACTACATAAACAGTATGTCAAAGAAGAATTTCAAATGGGAAATTGGAAAATTATAAAGACAGATGCTTTTGTAAGCAAAAATGTTAAATAGCATTTTGCATGTAAAGTGTATTACTTGCCAAATTCATTGAAAGTAAGCTTAAAATTTGTGTATTTAACTGAATATAACATTTACCTCACCTAATAAAATTAAAGGACAAATTAATAATCTTCAATATCCAGTTTTTAATAAAATTTTAAAATAAAATATGTGACAAAAAGACCACAAAGAATAGGGGGAATAAGTGGAATTTTCCTGTTCTGAGATTGTATTTACATAAACTGGTACTTTGTTAACTCTTAACTAGACCAAGATAAGTAAAGTGTTCGTATGTCAACATCTAGAGGGACCAGTAAACATACTACAAAGAGGTATAAGTAATATTTTAGACTATTGTAGCTTAAAAAATTACCATAACTCTTTTATAATATAATCTGTATTTACTTGTTTGTGTTTCACTAGGCTGTACCTAGTGAAATTATATACCTCCACCATGATACACATCCTACACATGATTGTGAACTAGGGAAACATTTAGGCAATCAACGAAAAAATTATATTTGAACATTAGGCAAATACGGACAGCAAAGATCCATTCTTTGGAAGATTATTTGCCTTAAAAGAACTTTTTTTAAATTTTATTGATACAAATATTGGATTAATAAGATAAAGGAGGAAAAGCAACTATGAAACCTTATTCCATAATAAGAGTATATATGTAGCTGTCTGCTTTCAGTAATGACTGAGCAGCTCTATCAGCCCAGCTGAGAAAAATGAAGAAAGATGGAAGATATTGAAGATATGGAAGGCCCCAAAAACCTAAGGAAGCAAGCATATGAAGAGACAAGATTCAGAAGAGAAGCCATAAATTTTGTACCTCTCATCCCCTCAAGGCATATGCTTATCCAAAGTGGGTGACTAAGAAGCCAAGATGCTAACCAGAAAGTTATAGTTTAGAAGCCAAGCAGTTGAGTAAGGCTTCCAGCAGTCTCACTAAGGGGAAAGCCTTTGGATAACAACCCAGGGTCCATTCAGCATCCCTGAGGAGCTGTGCCCTATATATCTGTATGAACCAGAAATAGAAAGCCCCTCACAAAACCTGAGATTCAGCTTCAAAATGATTAATTCCCTGAATGCCATGAGATGAACTGACTGCACGCTAGCTGCTTCTCAGAAGTAAAAGCAAATGCTCACTAAAGGAAGAAATATTCATCAAGAGCCTTCAATTACTTCAATGGTATTACATACAGAAAATCCAGTGTGCAATTAAAAAGAACCATACATGCAAAAGCACAACTAGGAAGGGAAGTATTGGCATCAGGCCTGTGATCCATTTTCGCCGTTCGCAGGGAATACCTAGCAAAGAACGAATGATGTCTTTTGCAGTCCCATACAATTCAGAGCTACAGTGAGATAAACCATTGCACACGATTAGAAGAGCTATAATGAAAAACATTGACCATAATAAATTCTGGCAAGAAAGTAGGCAATATGATTCTCAGACTGCTGTTGGGATGTAAATGGTATAGTCATGTTGCACAACACTGACATATTGTAAAACAACTTTAAAATACACCTTTCATATGATTTTGTCATTCCATTCCTTGAAGCTTAACCAATAAAGATGAAATTATACATCCATACAAAGACTCATGCAAAAATGTCCATAGAATGGGAAAGTGGAGAGTGCTTGGCAGGATTAGATGAGGGAAGTCTAAATGTGCACAAGGAAATCTAGGGCGAGGTGTATGTGCATTATCTTGATTGTGGTGATGTTTTCACAAACACAAACACCACATACACCCCAAAATACACAATTTACTTTTAAACTGTGCAGTTTATTTTAAATCAGTTAAACCAAAATTAAGTTATTAAAAGTTGTGTGCAATGCTCAAAATACATATCGAAAGGAAAATTTAGGACATTAATACAAAAGATAAAACACTAAAATTTTAAGATTTGAAAATTCACTTAATAAAATTAGAAAATAAAGCAGGAATTTAATCCAAAATTTTGAATGTAAGAAGTTAACACCAGTTATAAAAAAATAAATTAACGACAAATCCAAGATAAATGGAATAAAAAAGATATACATTACTAAAAGCAGGATTGTGGAGGGGATCATTATCAGGATCCTGGAAACATTCATTATGTTGTATGGAAATCTATGCAAATAAATTTGAAATTCATAAAATGATGAAATTTTAAAAATAACAAAATAGTAAACTAGGAAATCTCAAGGATTCAATAAACTATATCTGTATAGAAAAATTTTCCCACAAATGAATACCATGTCCTGATGAGTAGATTCCTGATGTTTCCCATATAACCTAGAAATAAATAACACCAATCTTGAAGAACCTCTTCCATAAGAAACAGTAAAAACTCTAGCCAAGTGTTTTATGAGACCCCTATAAACTTGTTTCCAAACTAATGAGATCATATATGAGAGGAAAATCAAAGTTTTTTATGCACCATGACAAATACTAAATATTAAATTAAAAACTATGTCTGATGAATAGAATCCCAAAATAACTATGCAAAAATACATATACCAGGAACAAATTGGGTTTAATACAAGAATGGGTTCTTGGTTTACCATTTTCAAATCAAACCACCTTGACCAAGGAACAAAACCATGTCAGTAGATACAGTAAAACTATCTGATAAAATTAATTACCTCCTTAAAATTCTTTAAAAACTTAGAAAACTGTAGCATATGTTAACTAGTGATGAAATGCTGAAAAACTTCTGTATCACCACATCTCTTCAACATTTTATGGAAAATTTAGTCAGGGCAATAATGCAAGAAAAAGAAGAACAAAAAAGCATAAATATTGGAAACAACTAAGTGAAACTACCTTTATTCACAGATGACATAATTATGTTTTCAGACTATCTAAAAGCAACCTTTAGGTAATGCACTAGACTTAAATAAGTTAACTTATCAAGACTAATGAAGTCTATAGAGTTAAACACATTTTTCTGAGAATAGCAATTTTTAATAAACTTTTCATGTACATCATAAGAAATGGTACAAAAACTCTACAGGACAAGGATACATTTTAAAGGCTTTTTTTATACACTTTGCAGGCAAAGTTTGAGAGTCAGTATAACTCTGAATAGTCATTTTTTTGTGATATCATGGTAATAGAGACCCCCACAAAAAAGATAAATATTACAATGCATTTGACATTTAATCCAAGGAAAACAATAAAAACCATTTGTGATAATTTTGCCTATAATCTTTACTTTAATGATCTCATTGACTAATTAGAGATCAGCTTAAGGTGGATCATAAATTATTTTCTCCACAAAACTTTTAACACTTTTATTGCTTTCATTGGTAATAGGTTTTCAGCACAATTTCTTACCTATTCTGCACTACCATAAAAGGGAAAAACAGTGAAGAGTAGATGTTCAAAAACAGTCACTAGTGATATGCCATTATGGGACTATTTATTTAGTTTCTTTTACTACTTGTAAATTCAGTGCATGCTCAGTGTGAAATTTTCAAAAACTGCAAATGCAATTACAGAACTAAACCATGATTATCAATAAAGTGTGCATAAAAACAGATATTCCCATAAATATGTATTACATAAAGAATATATCTACATGTGTACACATGTAAAATTATAATTTGCTTTTTTTGTTAGTAAGACATCATGAAGATATCATCCATAAGTATCTAAGATCTACCTGATTGATTGTATAGTTATATAATATCCATGGAATGAACACAACATATTTATTAAATAATACCTTCTTTATCAATTTTGTAACCATACGTTTATTCCCAATTGTGAGTAGCTGTGTTGGATACTAAAAAGAAAATGAGTTTTTTCAAGAGTATGTAAAAAAGAAGTTGCTAAAAATATTGAATTGATTTCTAAAAGTCCAGTACCATTTGATAATTTCTCAATAATCTGGTATCAGGTTAAATAGCGTCTTGTTATTTATTTAATTTACACTAAGTAAGCATATTTAGTATAGAAAATTTGTTTATTTTTGTGTAAACTGTTGTATTTTACTATTCCACTTTATCATTTTATAACTATTAAAAAAAATAAAAATGTTATATATTGAAACTATATATATACATGCATACACTCTTGTTATTTTTTATATGATTTGCCAAAGCAAATCTTGGTAACAAGTGTCATTTCATTATTCTTTATTAAGGATTCTTGTTTCTTCTCATGTATTGTTTCATACATGTCAACATTAGCAATAGATAGGCAATTATAAAAACAATTTTCATATTCCACTTGGAAGGTGCTTCTATTATTTTACTTTGTATATAATTTATAGATATGTATTCAATAAGAAATAAAAATTAAATATTTTTTCCTTATGGGAGATTTTATTTTGCTTTTGCTATGTTTTGTTGTATTTGTCAAATAAGCTATAAATTTATTTAGATAAATGGAACAATTTGGATGGAAAACATAGTTCTTTAAATTTTTGAAATAGTTTATTATTAAATTATATATTAGGCATTTATATGAAATATAAAGAACATCAGTGAAGTGAATAAATGTTTACCAACTGAAAACATCTGACTAAGATACATTGCCTACCCCAAAACAATGATATAAGAGATAGCTGCTTTCTCAATGGAATCCACGGAGAACCAGAGAAAATTGAGGCGAATCTTTCCAGTGCTAAAAGAACAAGTAAAACTGTCAACCCAGAATTAAAGGGGAAATAGAATGCAATGCAGTCAATTTAGGAGACTTCAACACACCACTCAGTCCAAAGGACAGATCAACCAGACAGAAAATAAGGACACAGAGGCACTGAACAACAACACACTAGAACAGATGGACCTAACAGACATCTACAGGACTCTACACCCAAAATCAACAGGAAACACATTCTTCTCCAGTGCACATGGAACATTTTCCAGAATAGACCACATACTAGGCCACAAAAAGAGCCTCAGTAAATTAAAAAAGATTGATATTGTACCAACCAACTTCTCAGATCACAAAGGTATGAAACTAGAAATAAATTGTACAAAGAAAACAAAAAGGCTCACAAACACATGGAGGCTTAACAATATGCTCTTAAATAATCAATGTATTGATGACCAAATAAAAACAGAGATCAAGCAATATATGGAGAGAAATGACTACAATAATTCAACACCAAAAAATCTGTGGGATGCAGTGAAGGCCGTGTTAAGAGGAAAGTGTATTGCAATATAGGCCTACCTCAGGAAAGAAGAACAATCACATATGAACAGTCTAAACTCACAATTAATGAAACTAGAAAAAGAAGAACAAATGAGGCCCAAAGTCAGTAGAAGGAGGGACATAATAAAGATTAGAGCAGAAATAAATAAAATCAAGAAGAATGAAACAATAGGAAAAATCAATGAAAGCAGGAGCTGGTTCTCTGAGAAAATAAACAAAATAGATAAATCCCTAGCGAGACTTATCAAGAAAAAAAGAGAGTCTACACATATAAACAGAATCAGAAATGAGAAAGGAAAAATCACTGCCACCACAGAAATACAAAGAATTATTGGAGAATACTATGAAAAATTATATGCCAAAAAACTGGATAACCTAGAAGAAATGGACAATTTTCTACAAAAATACCTTTCAAGGCTGATCTAAGAAGAAACAGAAAATCTGAATAGACCAATTACCAGCCAGGAAATTGAATTAGTAATAAAAAAAACTACCTACAAACAAAAGTCCTTGACCAGATGGCTTCACTGCTGAATTTTGTCAAACATTTAATGAAGACCTAATACCCATCCTCCTTAAAGTTTTCCAAAGAGTAGAAGAAGAGGGAATATCTCCAAACTCATTCTATGAGGCCAGCATCACTCTAATAACAAAACCAGGCAAAGACACCATAAAAAAGGAAAATTACAGACCAATATCCCTGATGAACATAGATGCAAAAATACTCAACAAAGTATTAGCAAACCGAATTCAAAAATACATCAAAATGATCATCCATCATGATCAAGTGGGATTCATACCAGGGACGCAATGTTGGTACAACATTCGAAAATCCACCAACATCATCCACCACATCAAAAAAAAGGACAAAAACCACATGATCATCTCCATAGATGCTGAAAAAGCATTTAACAAAATTCAACATCTATTCATGATAAAAACTTAACAAAATGGGTATAAACTGCAAGTACCTCAACATAATAAAGGCCATATATGACAAACACACAGCTGTCATCATACTTAACAGAGAGAAGCTGAAAACATTTCCCCTAAGATCGGGAAGAAGACAAGGATGCCCACTCTCATTACTTTTATTCAACATAGTACTGGAGGTCCTAGTCATGGCAATCAGACAACACAAAGAAACAAAAGGCACCCAGATTGGCAAGGAAGAAGTCAAACTGTCCCTGTTTGCAGATGACATGATATTGTACATAAAAAACCCAAAGATTCCACTCCAAAACTACTAGATCTAATATCTGAATTCAGCAATGTTGCAGGGTAGAAAATTAACACACAGAAATCTGCTGCATTCCTATGCACTAAAGATGAACTAGCAGAAAGAGCAATCAGGGAAACAATTCATTCACAATTGCATCAAAAAGAATAAAATACCTAGAAATAAACCTAACCAAGAAGTGAAAGACCTATACTCTGAAAACTACAAAACACTCTTGAGAGAAATTAAAGAGGTCACTAATAAATGGAAATTCATCCCATGCTCTTGGGTAGGAAGAATTAATGTTGTCAAAATGTCCATCCTGCCTAAAGCAATCTACAAATTCATTGCGATCCCTATCAAAATACCAACAGCATTCTTCAATAAACTAGAGCAAATAGTTCTAAAATTCGTATGGAACCACAAAAGACCCTGAATAGCCAAAGCAATCCTGAGAAGGAAGAATAAAGTGGGAGGGATTATGCTCCCCAAGCTCTACTACAAAGCCACAGTAATTAGGACAATTTGGTACTGGTGCAAGAAAAGACTCATAGACCAATGGAAAGACTAGAGAGCCCAGATATAAACCCAAGCATATATGGTTAATTAATATACAATAAATGAGTCATGCATATACAGTGGGGAAATGATAGCCTCTTCAACAACTGGTGTTGGCAAAACCAGACAGCTATACTCAAGAGAATGAAACAGGTTTATTATCTAACCACATACACAAAAGTAAATTCAAAGTGGATCAAAGAGCTGAATGTAAGTCACAAAACCATAAAATTCTTAGAAGAAAACATAGGCAAAAATCTCTTGAATATAAACATGATCATCTTTTTCCTGAACACATCTCCTTGGGCATGGGAAACAAAATAAAAAATGAACAAATGGGACTACATCAAGCTAAAAAGCTTCTGTACATCAAAGGACACCCTCAGCAGAACAGAAAGGCATCCTACAGTATGGGAGAATATATTTGTAAATGACATGTCTGACAAGGGTTTAACATCCAAAATATATGAAGAATTCACAAGCCTCAACCTCCCAAAAAGCAAATTACTCTATTAAAAATGGGCAGAGGGTATGAACTGACACTTCTCCAAAGAAGAAATTCAAACGGCCAACAGGAACATGAAAAGATGCTCCACATTGCTAATTATCAGGGAAATGCAATTTAAAACCACAATGAGATATCACCTCACACCAGTTAGGATGTCCAACATAGAAAAGACTAGGAACAACAAATGCTGGTGAGGATGTGTAGAAAGGGGAACCCTCCTACACAGCTGGTGGGAATGTAAGCTAGTTCAACCATTGTGGAAAGCAATATGGAGGTTCCTCAAAAAACTAAAAATTTGACCTGGGAATTCCACTCCTAGGAATTTACTCAAAGAAAACAACTTCTCAGATTCAAAAAGACATATGCAACCCTATGTTTATCAGAGCACTTTTTACAATAGCCAAGGGGTATGGGGATGGAGCCAATAATAAGGGTGAGTGTAATAACCACATTGTTTTTCTTGTGAAACCTTCATAAGAGTGTATATCAATTTTTATAAAAAAATTAAAAAAAGAAAATAAATAAGTCAGTTCAGCAAGTTTTTCCTTGTAGGATACAAGATGAACATGGAAAATTAATTTTATGTCTTTAAGTGCATGTAGACCCTAAAATTAAAAATACAATCAAATTTAAAATTGCTGAAAAATCACATGCTTTGGTGTAAGCATTTAAGATGAAAAGATTGTTCTAATATTTATGTGGGAAGACAAAGGAAGTAGAGTAAAATATTTTTAAAAAGAAGAATAAACTTGGAGGAATCACTTGACCTATTTTAAGACATTACATAGCTATAGTTATCACTACAGTGTGATACCAATAGAGGGATAGACATTGACCAATGGAACAGAAACAAAATCCAGAAAAAATCCACATCAATAGGACCAACTGATTTTTGATAAAGCTAGGAAAGCACCTTAATGAAGGAAAAGATAAACTTTTCAACAAATGGTATTAGAGCAATTGGATACTGAGAGGTAAAAAGACGAACCTCTAGCTAAACCTTACAACCTATACAAAAACTAGCTCATAATGGGACATAGATTTAAATGTAAAAAAAATTTTTTTTCAAAATAGCCAGAATAAATCTTTGGGTGTAGGGCTAAGGAAAGAGTCTTTAGATTCAACAACAAAAACATGACCCATAAGGGCAAAGTCTGATAGTTTGTATTCCATGATATTTAAAGATTTTGCTATTATTCATCCTCAGTTAAAAGAAAGTATGAACGGACAAGCTACCATTTTGGAGAATATATTTTCAAGCCATATATCCAATAAAGGAGTATTATAGACTATATAAAGAACTCTTAAAACTCAACAATATTTTTAAAATTATCCGATTTGAAGATGAGCGAAATACATGAATAAAAATTTCACAAAAGAGCATGTGGAGAGCCCAGATATACATAGGATTATGTTCAACATCAGAACCAACAGGTAAATGCAAATTCAAACCACAGTGAGATGTCATTACACATATCAGAATGACTAAAATAAAAAAAGTGACAAACAAATGCTGGTAATTTGGAAACAAAGTGGATCATTCATATATTGCTTGTGGGAATGTAAAATATTCCAGCCATTCTGGAAAACAGGAAGGTTCTTAAAAAAATAAAACTGGAAATACATGATGCAGCAATTGCACTCTTGCACATTAATTCCAGATAAATGAAGATTATGTTCACATGGAAACCTGTACACAACTATTTATGGTAGATTTATCACTATTGGTCAAAACTGGAAACAACCAAATAGTCTTCAAAGAGTGAATGAATAATTGAACAAAATGTGGTACCATTAATGTTATGAAATATTACTCAAAAAGTAAAAGGAATGAACTATTGATACATACAATAACTTTCATGAATCTCTGTAGAGAATTATACATTCTGAAATAAAGCAATCCCAAAGTTCACACACAGTATGACTGCATTTACATAACAATCTTGAAATGAAAAGTTTTAAAAATGAGTAACGGATTAGTTGTTGCCAGAATGCAAAGTTGGGAGGGGGTGGGTGTGGTGGGTGTGCCTGTAAGTGCCAAACAAGGGATCTTTGTGGTGACTGAAATGTAATCTATATCTTGACTGTTATCAATTTGAATATTCTGAGAAAGATCTTTTACTATACTTTTGCAAGCTATTAAATAGCTGGAAATGAGTAAAAGTTACATAGAGAGTCTCTGTATTATTTCTTATGTCTGCAAGTGAATGCACAATTATCCCAAAAGAGAAAGTTTAATTAAAATTGTATATATTAATATACTCATTGGGTCAATTGGACATGATCCAAAATATATACAACTTAAAACATATTTCCAAAAATTAGTTTTAAGATAACCTTTTTCTACTGGCTGATCAGACATTTCAGGCCAAAGATTCTGCTGAAATACATGAGACATGTGTTTGAAGATATTATAAATCCAAATAAGCAAGCATTGAAAAAATGATCCCAGGGGAAAGACTAAGCAAAGGGGCTGAAACCAAATATTTGTTATGCCTTTTCCTCACGTGATACCCTACCTCAAATAAGGAAATTGAAAACCCAAGATACTAAGCAGAAAGGTATAGCTGAGAAGCTAGGGAGCTGATCGACAATTCTGGTAGACCCATGGGACATATATAGATTTTCAGTATAAATGCTCCCTGAAACGTTTCATGAGACCCCTATTAACGTCATACCAAAATGATAAGGATATTATAACAATGGAAATGTAATGGTATATATCCCTCATGAAAAGGGTATATATCCTCCCAAAGTAAAGCAACTTATGTTTGGCAAACATGACTCAAAACTCTCTCAATGTAATACCCCAGGGTTTCATTGAGGAATGAATTATGGTGGGATAAAAGTTTTGGAATCAAATGACTTTAACAAAAGAAAGAGCAAAGATCATGTTACTATCACAACAGAGAGAAACACTATAACCAATTCTAGCAACCAGTCATGATAAACAAAAAAAAACTTAAAAAGTGAAGCCAGCATCATAGTTATTACTAAAATACAAAAACCTCGAAAACCTCCTCCCACAAACAGGAGATGAGGAATTCAACATTTTAGAGAGATCATAGCCAGGGCAATAAGGGAAAAGATATATTTTTTTTCTTTTTGAAAACCATAATGACTGGAAAGGAAAATACTAAGTCATTTTTAATTGCAGATTGCGTGTTTATGTTTTCAGATTATATAAAAGCATTCTACAGATAATGCAGTAGAATTAAACAGTAAATTTAGCAAAATTGTTGGACTCCACACAAACACCAGCATTTTCTAATAGTAATTGTTACTAAGTTTTTTACACACATCATAAAAATGGCACAAAACCCCTAAGTGACAAAGATATAATTTTAGATTTCTTTCATATATAAATCAGACAAAATTTGAGAGGGTTTTTAACCCAATTACTTACCATTTTTTCTTCTATCATGGCAACAGAGGTCTTTTACCGGACACTTGACATTTAATTCTGATGGAACAATAAAAAGAGCATTCTTGGTGACAATTTTACTTATGGTCTCCAGTTTAATGATCTGATAGCTAATTAGAAGTTAGCTTCTTATAAAGTGTTCACAATGAAATTATTTTCTCTTCATATCTTGATTTAAAAAAAAATTTCCCTCCTCTTTTCTAAATCTTCTGTCTATATATAAGATTAACTTCTTATTCCATTCTGACTTTAAAATAAAAAGCAAAGAGGATATCTTAAAAAAATTATTAGAAAGAGGCCATTATCATGTGACTACTTTTTATTTGCATATTTTATAACAGATATATTGCATGTTCACAGTGCAAATTTTCAAGAAAGTTGATACATATCCCTCTTCAGAATTATGATTATTAGTAAAGTGTGCATATAAACAGCTGTAAACATAAATATGTTTACATGAATAACATATTTATATAACTGTACAATTATGTTTAAGTAAATTATAATTAGTTTCTTTTTAGTTAGTAATGTATCTTGGAGATGTCCTCTGTAAGCATTTAACATCTACCTGACTAGTTATAAAAGCTGCATAATATCAAAGTATGGACACAGCATAATTTACCAAAAAAATAGTTGTTCTGACTATTTTGTGTCCATACTTTGATGTACATGAATGAGCAGTTCTGTCAGATACATCCCTAAAAGGCAAATTATTGTGTAAAACTACAGGGAAATTCACAACTTTGTCAAAAATACTGTGAAACCTAGTATCAAGATTTTAAAAAGGCACCTTATTACTTAAATGATTTACAGTAATTATTAAACATACTTGAGATAGTAATTATCCATATATATTTATTATTCATATATTATTTGATATATAGCATTAACTCCTCTTATTACAGCCTATCATTCATAGTCATTAACAAAATTATATACCAAAATTATTATATATTTTATATAAACATATACCTAATTACACATAAATCCTTGTTGTTTTCAATTATGTTCTATATATTACCTGGTACCAAGTTGACTCTGATGTATATCACGCTTATTAAAGAAATCCTTTTACCTGTAAAATATATATTCAGAATTGTAGGTATATTTTTCCATAGGTAATACCACTGTCATTTCACTAATCTTTATCAAGAGATTTTTGTCAGTTCTCATACACTATCATATTCAGATCAACATTAACATCAGATCAAAAATAATTAAATGTTTCATACTTGTACTTATAAATCTGTTGAAATCATTTTTATTTGTATATAAACAGTACAGATGTACTTAAATATTGTAACAAAAAGAAACCAGTTCTTTTTTGGTTATGGTACTTTCCATGCATCTTTTACTTTGCTTTTCAACTTTTTTTACTATTGTTGATCAAAAGTTAATCTTTTTTAAATGGTATAATATTCGTTTACAACATAGTAAATTTTAAAAAATATTTCATTAATAAACTATATATTTAACATGTATATAAAATGTAAAGCATTTCAATGATTTGAACAAACACATATCCGCCATTTCTCCTGGAGAGAAATGCTTTAAATGTTGACTGCCTTCTCCACAAAATCCATGGAGAATCAGACAAAATGGGGCATCATTTTTATAATGAGGAGAGAAAAGACACACTTCCACCCCACAATTTTATATTCAACAAAATTACCCTTGTAAACCAAGAATGATATAAGATACATCCAGATAAGCAAACCTGAGATAATTGTCACTGGCCAAACAAATACAAGTAATGCATAAGGAATGTATTAGTTTCCTAGGGTTGCCTTAACAAAGTACCATAAACTGGACTGCTTAAAAAAAACAGAAATTCATTGTCTCACAGTTCTGGAGTACAGAAGTCTGAAATCAAGATGTAGGCTGTGCCATGCACCATCTAAAACTTCCAGGGAAATACTACTTGGCCAGCTTAACTGGTATTAACTATGGGAAAGTAGTTTTACAGGTAAAATATTTTACAGGTAAAATGACTTAATATATAATATTAAATAAATATATATAAAATATTATACAAGTAAGTGATTTATTTACTAAATAGCCTCTGGTGGTTTGCCAGCAACCTTTGGCATTCCTTTGCTTGTCTTGACTCCACCATCTTCACACGGTATTCTCCCCGGGTATATCTTTGCACAGTCTTTCCTCTGTGCATATCTATATCTATGTCCAACTTTCCCCTTTTTATAAGGACACCAGTCATACTGAATTAAGGCCCATCTTAATGACCTCATCTTTACTTGACTACATCTGCAAAGGCTGTATTTCAAAATAAAATCACATTTTTAGGTACTGGAAATTAGAGCTTGTTTGGGTAACACAATTAAAAAATAACAAGGAAGTTCTTCAGGCCAAAGAGAAATGACACCTGATGGAAACTAAGAACTAGGAGGCTAGAAGAAAGAGGAAAGAACAGTGCATAGGGAAAACAAATGGATAAACATAAAAAAACTAATGTTTTCTATTATCTGAGGGACATCTGACTCTTTAAAGAAAAAATGACACACGATACTACTGACATCAACTCTAGAAGAAGAACACAAAGGAAAGGCAGCATGTTTCACATTATAGTACAGTGAGGTTACATTTACAGGAAATGATACTATCTAGTTTTCCAGAGACAATGAAAGATTAAGAATTTAAATATAAATCCCTTGATTTATATTTAACTAAACACAACACAAAAATGTATAGATAATATTCTAGTTATTATTAGTGAATAACCAGCACTACTGGACAACTACCACAAGACTTATTTTCTCCAATATACTTCATATTTACTTTACCTGTTTTCCTACTAGGCTTTCTCTCAATAAGTTAACTTCAGCACATCTATACTTGGCACATACTTAAATTAAAGAAATACTAATGGAACAACAACAAATGCTGGTGAGGATGCGGAGAAAGGGGAACCCTCCTACACTGCTCGTGGGAATATAAAACAATTCAACCACTGTGGAAAGCAGTAGGAAGGTTCCTCAAAAATCTAAAAATAGAAATACCATTTGACCCAGGAATTTCACTCCTAGGAATTTACCCTAGGAATGCAGGAGCCCAGTTTGAAAAAGACATATGCACCCCTATGTTTACCACAGCACTATTTACAGTAGCCAGGATATAGAAGCAGCCTAAGTGTCCATCAGTAGATGAATGGATAAAGAAGATGTGGTCCATATATACGATGGAATATTATTCAGCCATAAGAAGAAAACAAATCCTACTATTTGCAGCAACATGGATGGAGCTAGAGGGTATTATGCTCAGTGAAATAAGCCAGGCAGAAAAAGACAAGTATCAAATGAATTCACTCATATGTGGAGTATAGGAACAAAGCAAAAACTGAAGGAACAAAACAGCAGCAGTCTCACAGAACCCAAGAACGGACTAACAGTCACCAAAGGGAAAGGGACTGGAGAGGATGGGTGGGAAGGGAGGGATAAGGGGGGGAAAGGGGTATTATGATTAGCATACATAATGTAGAGGGGTGACATGGGGAGGGCTGTACAACACAGAGAAGATGAGTAATGACTCTATAGCATCTTACTACACTGATGGACAGTGACTGCAATGGGGTGTGTGGTGGGGACTTGATGATGGGGGGAATCTAGTAACCACAGTGTTGCTCATGTGATTGTGTATTAATGATACCAAAATACAAAAAATAAAATAAATACTAATGGAATTAGTAGAACAATTACATTAAAAGAAATTAAGAAAAGATGGTAAAAATTAGAGAATCCATCTCATGCAAAGATCATTTGGTTTGAAAAAAATTGAATATCTGTTCCCCAGAAGATGGAGTACATGTATTTTTCCTATTTCTCTGCCTAAGTACAACAAAATTTCCTGGACAGTATATATAAAAACAAATAAAAGAAATACTCTAAAAGGTGGAGATTACTAAGGAAGGCTGACTAGGAATCTCAGAAATCAAGGAACAATACAGTGATGGTTTTCATGCTTTCTTTTTTTGCCTCATGCATCTCAGAACTGGATAGGAAAAATCAGGCAACCTGAAAATGCCAAATGGTGCAGACAAAAAAAGGCTCAGAAGAAACCTGTTCTCTCTACACAAAGTACTAGCAAAGATGCAGGCAAACAAGACAGGACATCTGTAGACAATAACAGTTCTAAACCAAACACATTCCTCATCCAGCCCAACAGAGGCCCAGTGGAGAACCTAGATGTTCACCATTACCAGGCTGTAAAGACTCATCCCAAACTGTCCCTCTCAATGGTTATAGATTTTTTTTCCATTTACTGTGCATGCCTGAGAAAAAAAGTATGGTTTGGTTACACTCATGCAACTTAGATAGTGAGATACCACTGTACACCTATTAGAAGGGCTACAATAAAAATAATGACCATAATAAGTGTTGACAAGGATGAAGTGCTATTGAAACTCTCATACACTGCTGGTAGGATGGAAAACAGTACTATCACACTGTAAAACTCTTTGACATATCCTACAACTTAAAGGTACACCTGTCACATGATCTAAACATGCCATTCCTTCATGTTTATCGAAGAAAAACAAAATACAAATTCACACAAAGACTTGTATAATAATGTACACACCATGGGAAAGGAGAATGTTTGGGAAGAACTGATAGGGGAAATGTAAAGTTGTACAAGGAAACTTGAGTTTCCTTGAGTATCTAGGATAAATATGTGTTTTGCTTCTGGTGATGTTCTTTTGAATATATATACAAATGTCAAAACTTATATTATTCAATTTAAAGTTGCAACATTTATTTAAACTCAATTGTATTAAATAAAGCTGTTATGACTTATGAAATAGAACAATATGTGTGGCTACAGGAATATTTATAGCAATAAATGCAAAATACTGAAATTTCTGATCAGAAAATTCATCTCAAAATATTGGGAAAAACAGTAATTCAATATCAATCCAGTAACAGAAATGGAACAATAAAATTAAGGTCTGTGAGTGATGTTAAAAGAAACACAAAGAGAAGATTGAAAAATCTAAGTTTTCTTCTTGTAAGAGTTACGTACACCTCTGGCTAAACTAATTAAGAAAAAAGAAGATGATAAAGAAGAAACATACATTCAATATCAGCAATGTAAAAAGGAATCTTCATGACATATCCTGGTGATACATGCACAATTATATAAGGAACTTAATGCTAAAACGTTTGACATATGAAAAGAGAAAAATGGGTTTAATCCAAAAATGAATTCTAGTAAGATAAAAATTTCAGTATCAAACAACTATTGCAAAACAAAGGGAAAAATCATACCACAATCACAATAAAGAGAAACAATATGACCAAATTTACCATACAGTCATGATAAAAAAACACAAAACCTGCAGCAAATGTCACACCTAGTGGTAAAATATTGAAAACCTCCCTCTGAGATCATGTATTGAAATTAAACAGGAAATTTAGCAGGATTTTGTATTCCATACAGTTAAGTATTAATACATTTATTTCTCAGAATAGCAGTTGTTACAAATCCTTTTATATACATCATAAGACATGTCACAAAAAACCTACACTACAAGGTCATATTTTTAAGGATTTTTCCATTACTGATCAGATAAAATTTGAGAAGGTTTTAACCCTTATTGTTGTAATTTTTATCTTCTATTATGGCAATAGGGAATCCAAAATCTAAGATGAACTTTACTATACACTTGACATTTAACTCTAGTAGGACAACAAAAAGATCAGTCTTTGTGCCCAGTTTCCTAATGATCCCTGTTGAATGATGTTACTAAGAGTTCAAATTCACGAGTTACTTTCCTTCATATCTTGTTTATATGATTATTTTTATTTTTCCTTTCTTTTCTAAATCTCATGTCTAACTTCTACCTAATGTATCTCATTCTGTACTACTTTAATAGAAAAAATCAAAGTGCAAATCCTTTAAAAAGTATTAGCAATATGTCATAATAATGAGGGTTTTTAAAAATCATTTATGTTTAATTATGTACATTGTCTCAGTCCCTTCAGGATGCTATAACAACGTACCATAGACTGGGTAGCTCATAAACAACAGAAATTATTTTCTCATAGTTCTGGAGGCTGGGAAGTCCAGGATTAACACACCATCAGATTCAGTGTCTGGTGAAAGCCCACTTCCTAGTTCATAGATGGTCATTTTCTTCCTGTAACTTTACATGGTGGAAGGGATGAGGGAAGCTCTCTGGGACCTCTTTTAATAAAGACACTACTACTATTCAGGTAATGACCTTATCACTCCCCAAAGGTCCCACTTCCTAATATCATCAGAGTGGGAGTTAGGTTTCAGCATATGAATATTGGGAGGCCACATTCCATCTATAACACATATATATGGTATATGTAGAGTGTAAAGTTTTCAAAACATGATGATACATACTTAAACCTTTCCAGAAGCAACTGTGATTAGCTGAGAACTGTCTATATAAACAGATATAAGCACAAACACATATTAACATGAATAATATGTTTACATAACTGTACATATATCTGTAGGCAAATATAATCTGATTTCTTTATTATTAGCACTATACCTTGAAATGGTCTTTTGTAAATATGTAACATCTACCTAACTGGTTATAAAAATTGCACTGTATTCATAGCACACACACAGCATAATTTATCAAAAAGTAGCTGTTTTGACTATTATGTACATATCCAAATTTAGTGCACGTGTGAGTATCTGTGTCTGATATAATTGCACATGGCAAATAGTGTATAAACTCCATATAAATTTGTACCTTTACTAAAAAATATGCCAAAATATTTTCCAAAAACTCATTACTATTTTATACTCCTTCAATAACCTAGCATCACGAAAAAAGGTATCTTTTTACTTAAATAATTTATATCAAGTATAAAGCTTGCTTAGTAGGTAATTGCCTGTTTATATTTATTTTTTGTGTATCCTTTGATGCATGTTACTAGTTCTATTTTCCTAGTACTCTAACATTTCCTAACTACTTGATTACCAAAATTATTATATATTAATCCCACAGAGAGATACACAAATCCTCATTGCTTTCACTTATATTCTATATATTCTATAGTATCAAATTTATTATGATATATGTTTATATAAATCATTCTAAATGTAAAATATATCTTGCCAAAGAGAATAATATTGTATATTACAGGAAATGATACTATATAGCTGTAACATCACAAGTAAGGAATTCAAATACCACTCCCTTGAGAAGCCACTAAAAACAACACAAAAATACATAGGTAACAGTCTAGTTATTATTAATACATAACAGCTTACCACAAAACTTCTCTTCTATAATATACTCCATATTGACTTGTATGTTTCCTACTAGGTTGTTTCCCAGTAATGTAACTGCAGCACATGGTCCATACCCAGCACATGTTGGGAACTCAAGAAACATTTATGGGATAAATGAAATAACTAGATTGGAAGAAATTAAGCAAATGATGACAAAAAGAAATCTGCTTATGAAGAACATCAGCTAAAAAAGTAATTGGATATCTGCTTCCAAGAAGCCAGAACAGACATTCTTTCCCTATTAGGAACTCCTAAGTTCAACTAAAAATCTGGATGTTACATGTAGAACAAGTATAAGAGGGGTCTGAAAGGCAGAGAGAAGAAAAGACTGGTTAGGGACTTCAGGACCCAGTAGATAACACAAAGCTGCTTTTCTTTCATTTATTTACTTTTTTCATTTTGTTTTGTTGTGGTTTTGCCTTCTACATTCCAGATCTGGAGCTGAAAAAACTGGCAATTGGAAATACCAAGAGGTTCAGACATAAAAGCCACAACAAAAATTTCCTTTTTGCAGATGAAGAGCTAGAAAAGGGACAAACTAACACTACAGAAAACTTGTAGACAACAGCCACACAACTACAGCCAAACACCATCCTCATCCATGTCAGTGAAGTCTCAGTGAGGAGCCTAGATTTCCAACCTCACAAGGCTGTAGGGAGTCATCCCAAAATGCCCTCCAATGTTGTCAGAGATGGCTCAATAGACAGCTGGGTCTTGCATCCTTAATGGATGATAAAAAGCACTACGTGTCAGTGTGTTAACTGAATGTCATGTGGGGCCTTAACTTCAATCCCCCAGGAAAAAACGAGGCACAGCTTCCCTCCTTGTCATGGTGGTGACAGAAGAGGCTTGGTGGAGATTAATGATGGCTGTGGTCTGAACTGTGTCCAACAGAATTCATACACTGAAGCCCTAACCCCAAGTATGATGGTATTTGGAGATGGGGCCTTCAGGAAATAATTAGGCTTAGATGAGGCCATGATGATGAGACCCTTATGATGAGTTTAGACATTATAAGAAAAGACACCAGAGAGCTCATGCTCATCCTTGCTCACTCTCTCTCTGGGCCACCTAAGGACACAGAGAGAATTTGGCCATCTCAAAGCCAGAAAGAGAGTTCTTACCAGAACCCAATCATGCTGATCTTGGACTTAACCTCCAGAACTGTGAGAAATAAATTTCTGTTGTTTAAGCCACCTAGTTTACATGATTTTGTTATGGCAGCCCACGGGACTAACACAATAACTTTCACAGCCCCCAGGAAGGCAAAAAAGGAAAACAGAGAAACAAGGAGAGAACAAACAGAAAAAAAAAATGGCAGACTTAAGCTCTAGCAAATCTATAATAACATATATGTACCTGGTGTATATACACAAATAAAAGAGACATCAGTATAATGGATTAAAACACATGGCTCAACTATTTGCTGTCTACAACAACTTCATTTTCAATAAAATGATGTAGGTATAAAGAAGAAGGGGAAAATATGGATCATGAAAATAATAATCTAAAGTAAGCAAAAATGGTTATATTGATACCAGATAAAATAAATTTCAGAGCAAAGAAATTTCTCAGAGAAAGAGAAGAATATGATGATAAAAGAGCCAATCCAATAAGAAGACAAATAAACCTAAATGTGTATGCTTCAAACAACCTTTTTGAAAAATATATGAGTCTAAACTGATGGGCCTGTAAAGAGAAATAGAAGATCTATAATTATTACTGGAAACTTCAACAATCCTTTTACAACAATTATAAAACAACTAGACACAATCAGCAATAACACAGAAGACCTCAACAACACCATCAACCAACAGGATCTAATCAACATTAATATAACACTCCTCTCCACAGTAGCAGAATATCCATATTTTTCAAGTACATGAAACATACACCAAGATAGACCATATGCTGGGGCATAATATATATAAAAAATAAAACTATAGACTAATATTCCTTGAATACAGACACAAAATCCTTATAGTATTAGCAAATAGAATTTTTTCATTCATAAAAAGATTATACACATGACCAAGTAGTATTAATTCTAGGTTTTCAGCCTGGAAACAATTATAAGTCCTTAAAAGGATAACTGATTAAACTAAATGTGGTATATCCATACCTTAAAGTAGTACTTAGCAGAAAAAAAGGCACAAATTACTGATATATGCAACAACTTGGAAAAATGTCCAGAGAATTATGCACACTGAAAAAAATAACCCCAAAGATGACACACTATTATTCCATTATACAGTTTTCTTGAAACAAACAATATTATTTTTAATATTATGTATATTATATATAATACATACACATACACAAATGAAAAACAGATTACTGGCTACTCTAAGTCAGGGCTTGGAGGGATTATGGGGGCTGGGAAGTCAGATGTCGGTGTGCCTATTATGTACAACACAGTGGATCCTTGCAGTGATTGAAAGGCACTTCATCTTGACTGGATCAGTGCTAATATCTTCGTTGAGATAAGATATTGTACTATAGCTTTGTAAGATGTTAAAACTGGCTGAAAATGGGAAAAGAGTGCATTGTATGTCTTCGTACTATTTCTTACATTTGTAAGTAATGAATTGCCATAAGATAGAAAGTTTAATTAAAAATTGTTTAAATTCTTAGTAAATAGATTAGGTTACCTGGCCATGAGGCAAACATATTTTAAAAGACAGTGTTTATAAAGACATCTTCTTCTTGTAAAGGCAGACCAGACTTTTCAGCCTGAGCATACAGCTGAAAAAAACTAGGAAAGGTAGGAAAATATAAAGGACATATTTTAAAGCTATGACAGACTCAAAGAAGCTCACATTGTAAGGATGACTTCAGGAAAAGAGGAATCCTGGTGATGAGAACCAAATTTGATGTCCCTTCCCCCCACATGGTATTCTACCTCAAAGGAGGAGATTGAGAACCCAAGACACTAAGCAGAATTTTTGTAACTGAGAAGTTAAGCAACTGACCAGCTTCCAGCAGTTTTGCCAGCCTAAGCTTAGGACTCAATTTGGAGCTTAGGGCCCACCATGGAAAATAAACTCTGGAAAACATCCCAAGGGTTCATTTGATGTCAGAAACAGGCTATGCCCGAAGGGTCAGTATAAACCAGAAATAGAACAATGCTCCCCAAAAAAGACAGCTTCAAAAGGACTCAGTGTCTGATTTTGATGAGATGAGCTACTTCCTAGTCTCCCAACTCCACTCCTGCCACCACCTAACTGCCTTTTAGAAGCAAAAGAAAACGTTCCAAGAAGAAAAAATCATGCCGAGCCTCTAAGCACCTCTACACTCTTTCTTATACAAAGTCCTGAATTCAGTAAAAAATAATTATGTATGCAAAATATTAATGGAAAGGAAAGGGTTAGCATCAGGCCTGGGATCTATTTTCTCCCTTTATTGGTGTTTCCTGGTATATAAAGAACTATGACTTGGTTACACCCATGTAATTTGGAGTGACTCTGAGATACCACAGCAGCCCTATTAGAAGGGCTACAATGAAAAATAATGCCCATAACAAGTACTGGCAAGGATACAGAGCAAATGTGACTCTCATACACTGCTAATAGGGCATAAAACAGTGAACTCAAGATGCAAAACACTTTGTCACTTTCTAAAATAATTGAAAGATACATATATCAGGTGACATAGATATACAATTCCTTAATGTGTGTAAGAGGCAATAAAAATATACATCCATCCAAAATTTTGTACAATTAACGTAAGCATCATACAGCAGGATCAGGAGACAGAAATATGAAATTGCACAACAAAGTGTAGTGTAGTGAGGGATACTTACATTATCTTGCTTTTGGTGATGGTTTCTCAAATACATGTATATGTAAATATACATATATACAGGAAAAAATATATTGCTTTTAAATTTGATTATATTCCAATAACTGTGTTATGAAGTATAAGATAAACCAATATATCTTAAAAGAACACTTAATAGCAATAAATGCAAAATGTGATACTGAAATTTGTGATTTGATAATATATCTCAAGATTTTATTAAAAAAGCAATAATTTAATACCAAAAATGTATAGAAATGGAACAATAAAGACATCTGGTTTCTGGTTGACATATAAAGAGCTTGAAAGTCCTCACTCTTGTTCTCACAATAAGAGAAAGCTCAACAAACTGAAAATCAACAACTCTCCTTAATCCATCAGAAAACTGATATTATAGGGTCAAATGCTGCCCCAAGTGTTGGAGAGAGGCATCCATCGAAAAGCAGAAGTCCCTACAGGAGCCAGTACTAAGGATATTGTGGTGAAAGACCTGCACATCTCAGATCTTATTAAAGGAGTCACTAAGAACAACAAAGGAGACAAAAACAAGGACACTCGAGGCAATTTTTGCCTATGACACCTACGGTTACCACAAACAATAAACACAATCGAACTCTTAACCAGATTAACATAAAACCTTACACAAGGGCTACTTCAGTTCTTTTTACCCAATACGTTATGTCTGCTTTCAACAGAAAATTGCAAGGCATACTGAAAGAGAAAAAAAAAGTCATTTCATTTTAAGAGACAGAGCATCAAAAGCAACAAAATTAGGTTCAGATATGGCAGAGATTTTAGAATTATCAGAGCAGGAATTTAAAATGACCATGATTAATAAGCTAAGAGTGCTCATGAAAAAAGTGGACATCAAAGAATTAAAAGGAAATTTAAAAATAATTAAAATTAAGATCAGTGAAAGATTTTTTTTAATTACAAATAAAAAACGGACAAATCTAAAAATGTTTATTTTCATAAAACATAACTGATAAACCCCTAGCTAGATGATCAAGGGGAAAAAAATATGATCAATATTATCATTGTAAAGGAAATCTTCACTCCATATCGTGGAGACACATACTTAGTTATGTAAGAAAATGTATGCTAATAAATTTGATATTACACAAAATGAAACTATGCCAAGAAAATACAGCTTAAATCAAGAAAACTTAGGAAATCTCAATTATCCTGTATATCATAAATAAGCTGTTTATCAAAAGATAGTCTTACAAATGAATTCGAAGCCCTCATGCCTAAAGTCACGCACTTTGCATGTAATAAGAACACCAATCTTGCACAAGTTCTTCCACATTAAAAAAATAGTACAAACACCTCCCAAAACGTTTCAGATGCACAGCGTAAAATTTCCAAACAATGGAAATGCATATCCTTTCACAAAAGTAACCATAATTAGCAGTGAAGTGTATATATGAATAGATATATATAAAAATATTTAATACTTTTCTGTACTTGCACAAAGTACAAAAAGTTTTTTTATTAGCTATATGTCTTTGATTTATCTCCAGGAATTATATAAGATCTACCTGATTGGATGTAAAAATTAAGTAGTATTTACCATATTAACACAGTATAGATTATTTTTAGAATAGTTGTTCTGTCTTTTTGTATCAAACTCTCATGCACCTGTTTAACAAGCTCTGTCACTTATAGTCATAGAAAGATAATTACTATATAAAAGGTAGACAAATTTAAAACTTTACTAAAAAATAACAAATTAATTTTAAAAAAACAGGACCATTTTATACTCCTTTCATTATCTGGTAACAATATAAAAAAGGGTATCTTTTTATTTATTTAATTTCAACTAAGTATTAAGCCCATTTAATATTAACTGTCAATTCATGCTTATTTTTATACATATCCTTAATGTATTTTACTAATTCCACTTGTAATTATTGTAAAGAGGCTATCATTTCATAATTATTTGAATACCAAAATCATTATATATTAGGTCTATGCATAAATTCCTGTTACTGTCATTTATGTTTTCTATATTTTTTGTCACTGAAGTAATTCTGATACGTACTATACATAAATTATTCATCTATAAAATATTTTTCTCCACAAAAGAAGAACTGTATATTATACAATTACGGTTACATAAAATGTATTTTGCTATAGGTACAACAAATGCCACTTCATTATTTTGTGCCAAGAGTTTTAATCTGTCCTTATACATTATCTTATGCACGTCAACATTAGCAACTCATCAGCAATTATAACAACCGTTTTGATATTCTGCTTGTAAATGCTCTTTAATTATTTTAGTTTCTATATAATTGTTCCAACATATTTATGTATTTTAAGTGGAGAAACTTGACTTTTTGGCCTTTTTATTTTTCATGTTAGCTACCTTTTGTTTCTGCTTTGTTTTGTTGTTATTACCAATCTAATAAGTATCTTTTTATTTATTTAAATAGAAAATTTTGGATTGACAAAATAGCCATTGAAGTTTAAATTATATTAGTAAGCTACATATTTGGTATTTGTGAAGTATAAAGAATATCAGCTAAGTGAACAAATGTTTAGCAATCAAAAACTTTCAGAAACTTAAGATATGTTTTATATATATATATATATATATATATATGTCTAAGCATGATTTAAATGATGGCTGCTTTCTCAACAGAACCCATGGAGACCCAGATAAATGCACCAGCCTTTTTCAATATTGAAAGAACAAACACTTAAGCCAGAATTCTACAGCTAGCAAAATTATCCTTTCAAACTGAAGGTGCAGTAAGACACAGCCTCATAAGCAAATTTGACACAACCTGTTGCTGGCCAACCTGTAATATAAATAATGCTACAGGAACCTCTTCAGGCTGAGGGCAAATATAACTGATAGAAATGGAACTACAGAAAGGAATGAAGAGGTCTTGAGAGGAAAAATATTCAGAGAAATGTTAAAGGCTATTTTTCTATTATTTCATTGGAAGACAAATGATTCTTGAAATAAAAATGGTAAGCAGGAAGGACTTCCGGGAAGATGGCAGCGTGAGCAAGGTGGCAGAAATCTCCTCCCAACACAATATTTATCTAAGAAAATACAGCAAATACAACTATTCCTAAAAGAGAGGCCAGAATACACAGGAAAGCACACAGGGTGCAGCTACACCTGAGAGGACTCGGCACCCCGCGAGGCGGGTAAGATACGGAGCCACGACCCGGCAGGACCCGAGCACTCACCCACCCCAGCACACTGACGGGAGGAGAGGATTCAGAGCTGGGAGGGAGTGGAAGTACAGGCCTGTGAAATAACCAGCCCCGGTGATCTGCGCGGGGAGTGCTGACACACATCGCATGGTGTAACGGAGATTGGAGAGACAGAGGGTGCAGGATCTGAGTGGGGAACGCGCCAGGGTGCTTGCAGCCGGCTCCCGGGAAGGAAAAAAAGAAAAAAAAGAAAAGCGTGTGCTTTTTTCAGCGGTCTTAAAGAGACAGGAGCCCAGTGGAGGACCGGATCATCCCTGCACACTCAGCCCAGCAGGCTGGGAGTCCTGGGGAGTTTCAGACCACTTAGCTAGTGACTGGGACAGGGTGGCTGCACTTAGACTTCCCACACAGATCAACAGCCTCCCATTCGATCGCACCACAGCCAGAGCTATAAAGGGCCCTGTGGAGAAGCGCGGCCACAGCTCTGAAATAGTTGAGCAACAGCGCCACCTACAGCATCCCCACAGAATCCACTCCCGGTGGGTGTTTTTTTTGTTTTGTTTTTTGTTTTTTGTTCTCTTTCTTTTTTCTTTTCTTTTTTTTCCCTTTTTCTCTTTTCTTCTTTCTTTCTTTCTTTCTTTCCTTTTTTTTTCCTTTTTAAAGTCATAAAGAGCCCAGCTGACATAGGTGGCAACTACCAGTAACCACTTCTATAGCCATGAAAAGATAGAGGAGCTTTAAGGGATGGACATGCACAGTCTTCCTGAAAAAGAGTTCAGAATAAAAGTCATAACCATGCTGATGGATCTACAGAGAAATATTCAAGAGCTGAGGGAGGAAGTGAGGGAAGTGAGGAAAGACAATGCAGAAATCAGGCAAGCCATTGATGGGCTTAACAGCAGACTGGATGAGACACAAGAGACTGTTAATGGAATAGAAATCAGAAAACAGGAATACAGAGAAGTTGAGGCAGAGAGAGATAAAAGGATCTCTAGGAATTAAAGAATATTAAGAGAACTGTGTGACTAATCCAAACGGAACAATATTTGCATTATAGGAGTACCAGAGGAAGAAGAGAGAGAGAAAGGGATAGAAAGTATCTTTGAAGAAATCTTTGCTGAAAACTTTCCCACGCTGGGGAAGGAAATAGTCTCACAGTCCATGGAAGCCCACAGATCTCCCAACACAAGGGACCCAAGGAAGACAACACCAAGACACATAATAATTAAAATGGCAAAGATCAAAGATAAAGACACAGTATTAAAGGCAGCCAGAGAGAGAAAAAAGATCACCTACAAAGGAAAACCCATCAGACTATCATCAGACTTCTCAACAGAAACCTTACAGGCCAGAAGAGAATGGCATGATATATTTAACGTAATGAAACAGTAGGGTCTCGAACCAAGAATACTGTATCCAGCACGATTATCATTTAAATATGATGGAGGGATTAAACAATTTCCAGACAAACAAAAGTTGAGAGAGTTTGCCTCTCATAAACCACCACTACAGGATATCTTAAACGGATTGCTCTAGAGGGAGGCACCCCTAAGGCTAAAAAGATGTCACCATAGAAAATAAAATCATAGCAAAGAAAGCAGACCATCCAAATACTAACTAAAGGCAAAGAATAAAACATCTAGTATATAAAGAATGGAGGAGGAAAACTAAGAAGGGAGAGAAATAAAGAAACATCAGAGTGTGTTTACAATAACTTCACAAGAAAGTTAAGTTAGATTGTTAGATAGTAAAGAAGCAACCTTTGAACCATTGGTAACCAGGAATCTAAAGCCAGCAATGGCAATAAGTATATATCTATCGATAATCACCCTAAATGTAAATGGACTGAATGCACAAATCAAAAGACACAGAGTAACAGACTGGATAAAAAAGCAAGACCCATCTACATGCTGCCTACAAGAAACTCACCTCAAACCCAAAGATATACACAGACTAAAAGTGAAGGGATGGAAAAAGATATTTTATGCAAACAACAAGGAGAAAAAGGCAGGTGTTGCAGTACTTGTATCAGACAAAATAGACTTCAAAATGAAGAAAGTAGCAAAAGATAAAGAAGGACATTACATAATGATAAAGGGGTCAGTCCAACAAGAAGATATAACCATTAGAAATATATATGCACCAAACACAGGAGTGCCAGCATATGTGAAACAAATACTAACAGAATTAAAGGAGGAAATAGACAGCAATGCATTCATTTTAGGAGACTTCAACACACCACTCACTCCAAAGGACAGATCAACCAGACAAAAAATAAGTAAAGACACAGAGGCACTGAACAACACACTAGAACAGATGGACCTAACAAACATCTACAGAACTCTGCACCCAAAAGCAGCAGGATACACATTCTTCTCAAGTGCACATGGAATATTTTCCAGAATAGACCACATACTAGGCCACAAAAAGAACCTCAGTAAATTCAAAAATATTGAAACTCTACCAACCAACTTCTCAGATCAGAAAGGTATAAAATTAGAAATAAATTTTAGAAAGCAATCAAAAAAGCTCACAAATACATGGAGACTTAACAACATTCTCCTAATTAATCAATGGGTTAACAACCAAGTCAAAACAGAAATCCAAGAATATATGGAGACTACTGACAACAACAACACAAAGGCACAACTTCTGTGGGATGCAGCAAAGGCAGTTCTAAGATGAAAGTATATTGTAATCCAGGCCTATTTAAAGAAGGAAGAACATTCCCAAATGAATAGTCTAAACACACAATTACTGAAATTGGAAAAAGAAGAACAAATGAGGCCCAAAGTCAGCAGAAGGAGGGACATAATAAAGATCAGAGAAGAAATAAATAAAATTGAGAAGAATAAAACAATAGAAAAAAATCAGTGAAACCAAGAGCTGGTTCTTTGAAAAGATAAACAAAATAGATAAACCCCTAGCCAGACTCATTAAGAGAAAAAGACAATCTACACACATAAATAGAATCAGAAATGAGAAAGGAAAAATAACGACGGACCCCACAGAAATACAAAGAATTATAAGAGAATATTATGAGAATCTATATGCTAACAATCTGGAAAACATAGAAGAAATGGACAACTTATTAGAAAAATACAACCTTCCAAGACTGACCAAGCAAGAAACAGAAAAACTAAACAGACTACCAGCAACGAAATTGAATCGGTAATCAAAAACTACCCAAGAAGAAAACCCCTGGACCAGATGGATACACCTCGGAATTCTACCATACATACAGAGAAGAAATAACACCCATCCTCCTTAAAGTTTTCCAAAAAATAGAAGAGGAGGGAATACTTCCAAACTCATTCTATGAAGCCAGCATCACTCTAATACCAAAACTTTGCAAAGACCTCACCAAAAAAAGAAAATTACAGACCAATATCCCTGATGAATGTTGATGCAAAAATACTCAACAAGATATTGGCAAACCAAATTCAAAAATACATCAAGAGGATCATACACCATGATCAAGTGGGATTCATCCCAGGGATGCAAGGATGGTACAACATTCGAAAATCCATCAACATCATCCATCACATCAACAAAAAGAAGAACAAAAACCACATGATCATCTTCATAGATGCTTAAAAAGCATTTGACAAAATTCAGCATCCATTCATGATTAAAACTCTCAACAAAATGGGTATAGACGGCAAGTACCTCAACATCATAAAGGCCATATATGACAAACCCACAGCTAACATCATACTTAACAGCGAGAAGCTGAAAGCTTTTCATCGAAGATCGGGAACAAGACAGGGATGCCCACTCTCTCCACTGTTATTCAACATAGTACTGGAGGTCCTAGTCATGGCAATCAGACAAAACAAAGACATACAAGGCATCCAGATTGGTAAAGAAGAAGTCAAATTGTCACTATTTGCAGATGACATGATACTGTACATAAAAAACCCTAAAGACTCCACTCAAAAACTACTAGAACTAATATCTGAATTCAGCAAAGTTGCAGGATACAAAATTAACACGCAGAAATCTGTTGCTTTCCTGTACACTAACGATGAACTAACAGAAAGAGAAATCAGAAAAACAATTCCATTCACAATTGCTTCAATAAAATAGCTAGGAATAAACCTAACAAAGGAAGTGAAAGACCTGTACTCTGAAAACTACAAGACACTCCTAAGAGAAATTAAAGAGGACACTAACAAATGGAAATGCATCCCATGCTCTTGGCTAGGAAGAATAAACATTGTCAAAATGGCTATACTACCTAAAGCAATCTACAGATTCAACACAATCCCTATCAAACTACCAACAGCTTTCTTCAATGAACTGGAACAAATAATTCTAAAATTCATATGGAACTAGAAAAGACCCCAAACAGTCAAAGCAATCCTGAGAAGGAGGAATCAAATGGGGAATTACGCTCCCTGACTTCAAGCTCTACTACAAAGCCACAGTAATGAAGACAATTTGGTATTGGCACAAAAACAGACCCACAGACCAGTGGAACAGAATAGAAAATCCAAACATTAACCAAAACATATACAGTCAATTAATATTTGATAAAGGAGCCTTGGATATACAATGGGGAGATGACAGCCTCTTCAGCAGCTGGTGTTGGAAAAACTGGACAGCTACATGTAGGAGAATGAAACTGGACTACTGTCTGGCCCCATACACAAAGGTAAGCTCAAGGTGGATCAAAGACCTGAATGTAAGTCATGAAACCATAAAACTCTTAGAAAAAACATAGGCAAAAATCTCTTGGACATAAACATGAGCGACTTCTTCATGAACATATCTACCCGGGCAAGGGAAACAAAAGCAAAGATGAACAAGTGGGACTATATCAAGTTGAAAAGCTTCTGTACAGCAAAGGACACCTTCAGTAGAACAAAAAGACATCCTACAGTATGGGAGAATACATTCATAAATGACGTATCTGATAAGGGGTTGACATCCAAAATATATAAAGAACTCATGCACCTTAACAAACTAAAAGCAAATAATCCAATTAAGAAATGGGCAGAGGACATGAATAGACACTTCTCTAAAGAAGAAATTCAGATGGCCAACAGGCACATGAAAAGATGCTCCACATCACTAATCATCAGAGAAATGCAGATTAAAACCACAATGAGATATCACCTCACACCAGTGAGGATGGCCAACATCCAAAACACAAACAACAACAAATATTGGCGAGGATGTGGAGAAAAGGGAACCCTCCTACACTGCTGGTGGGAATGCAAATTAGTTCAACCATTGTGGAAAGCAGTATGGAGGTTCCTCAAAAAACTCAAAATAGAAATACCATTTGACCCAGGAATTCCACTCCTAGGAATTTACCCTAAGAATGCAGCAACCCAGTTTGAAAAAGACATATGCACCCCTATGTTTATCGCAGCACTATTTACAATAGCCAAGAAATGGAAGCAACCTAAGTGTCCATCAGTAGATGAATGGATAAAGAAGATGTGGTCTATATACACAATGGAATATTATTCAGCCATAAGAAGAAAACAAATTCTACCATTTGCAACAACATGAATGGAGCTAGAGGGTATTATGCTCAGTGAAATAAGCCAAGCCAAAAAAGACAAGTACCAAATGATTTCACTCATATATGGAATATAAGAACAAAGAAAAAAAAACTGAAGGAACAAAACAGCAGCAGACTCACAGAACCCAAGAACGGACTAATAGTTACCCAAGAGTAAGGGACTGGGGAAGATGGGTGGGGAGGGATAAGAGGGAAAAAGGGGCATTACGATTACCAGATGTAATGTTGGGGGACACGGGGAGGGCTGTACAACTCAGAGAAGACAAGTACTGATTCTATAGCATCTCACTACGCTGATGGACAGTGACTGTGATGGGGTTGGTGGTGGGGACCTGATGAAGGGAGTAGTTTAATCACCATAATATTGCACATGTAATTGTAGATTAATGATATCAAAATAAATTATAAAAAAAAAATGGTAAGCAGACCTGTGGATAGACAAGATCGTGTGCAAAATTCACTGAACTCTAACTTTAAGATGTGTTTGTTTAATTTCATGTATTTTAACGTCTTAACCAAAATAATAAGGTAAGTATAAATTTTAGTAAATAATGTTTCAATAAAATATTTAAAATATGACAAAAAGAGAACAAAGGAAAAGGGAATAAATATACTCTACTGTTGTGAAGTTACATTTACACAAAGTGGTACAATTCTAAGTTGACCAAGATAAGTGAAGGATTCAAATGCCAGTCCATAGAGCAACAACCGACCATAATATAAAGTGGCTAAGTAATATGGTTATTAAATAACAAATTATCAATATATCATCTATAATATACTCAAACTTACATGTGTATTTTCCACTATGCTATACCTCATTAATGTATATCTCCACCATACAATCTGGCACATGATGGGAACTAGGGAAACAGGCAATCAATAAAAAATTTAATTGGAGGACAGTAAACAAGTAAGGACAGAAAAACTCCACTGCTTGGGAAGATAAATGCCTTAAAATTTATTTTATCTTATAGGTATGAAAATGAGATTAATTGACCATAAGAGTAAATATGACTGAAAACAAATGTCAAAAAAGAGCATATATGAATCTTGCTGCTTCCATTAAGGGAAACCAGTCATTTCTGCCCAACCATCCTTGCTGAACAAAACTAGGAAAGCCAGAAGATATTAGACATTTTGTTTGAAGGCACCACAAATCCAAGAAAGCAAGCATTGGAAGAAATTGGATCTCAGAAGAGAACCCCAGGTAGTGAGACCCAAATTTGGAATCCCTTTTCCTCAAGGCTTCTTTACTGATACAAAGGAAGTAACTGAGAAGCTCAGGTGGTAAGTAGAAAGTTTTAGCTGAGAAGTTAGGCAGCTGACCAGGGCTTCAAGCAGTCTCACCAACCCAGGGGACACATATTAGGTTCATGGTTCACCATGGCAGAAAAGATCCGGAAACTAACCCAAGGGCTCATTTGGCATCCCTATGAGCTATGTTTTTAGTGTTGATATGAACCATAAATAGGAAATTCCCCTTAAAACATGACATAGAGCTTGAAAAGGACTGATTACTGATTGAGATGAAATGAACTAACCTACCCTAACTTTCAAAACAAAAAGAAAAT
Source organism: Phataginus tricuspis (assembly GCA_029783875.1). Taxonomy (NCBI): domain Eukaryota; kingdom Metazoa; phylum Chordata; class Mammalia; order Pholidota; family Manidae; genus Phataginus; species Phataginus tricuspis. The sequence continues at coordinate 20,651,222 of JAQQAC010016209.1, forward strand.
GCTCTCAGGATGAAAATAAAATCATACAGAACCTCCAATGATCTCTATACTATTTTATACAGAAAATCCAGCATGCAATAAAAAATAACTGTACATGCAAAATATAATGGGATAGAAAGTAAAGTTTGGAATTGTGACCAATTTCTCCATTGGACACCTGAGAGAGAAAGAGCTAAGATTGTTTATACTTATGCAATTCAGAGTGACAGTGAGATACCACTGCACAGATTTTTTTAAAGACTCCAATTTAAAATACTAAGCAAAACAAGTACTGGCAAAGATGTAGAGCAATTGCAACTCATACTGCTGGTAGGATGTTAAAATAGTATAATCATATCACAAGTCATTCTGAAATGTTCTAGAAGAAACTAAATATACCCTTCTTATGTGTTCCAGCCATTCCTTTCTTTTATTTTTTTTTCCCTGACAAACAAACATGTGCAAGAATGTTCATAGGCTATGAATGGGGGAATAGTTTGGGCAGGAACAGGAAGGGGAAATACAATGGTGAGCAAGGAAGCTTGGTGTAATACAAATTTACAAATACGCACTTACAAATATGAGATGGATATTTACATTATCTTAATTGTGGTGGTGATTTCAGAAATATATAGATATCTCAAAACTTAAACTGCTTATTTTAATCTTGTAGTTTATTTTATATCTATTACACCTCAATGGAGCTATTAAAAATTCTGGGTACATTAAAACATGTGCCTAAAGGAAGATTAATACCATTCCTGCAAAAGAGTAAATCTTGAGAATTTAAGATTTGGTAATACACTTCACATAATTAGAGAATAAAGCAGAAATATAAACCAAAACCTGAAATATAAAAAAAATTGAAATTATGACCAATTTGTCAAACTGAAAAGAAGTGTCAACAGTACTAAAGAGGCTTTTTTAAGGGTAAAAAAAATTGATTTAACCCTGGCAAGACTGATCAAAAGAAGGAGAAGGACTGGGGGTGAAGGAGAGGGAGAGGGAGAGGGAGAAAAGGAAGAGGGGGAGAACAGGAGGAGGAGAGGAAAATGAAGACAATGACCATGGCAATGAGGACAACAATAAGACCCACATTATCAACAACATGAATGCAGAGGGGATTATCACTAGGATCCTGGAGACACATACATTATATTACCATTAAATTATGCCAATAAACTTGAAATTACATGAGATGATGAAATCATGAAAAAGAAAACACCACCTAATAAATGGTAAACTAGTAAATTTAAATAATTCTGTACTTATTACATAAAAGGCTCTGTATTGAGAATCTTCCCACAAATGGAGTCCGTTGCCCTAGTGCCTGAATTCTTGATCTTTTCCAGGTATTTGAGAAAGACAAAACCAATCTTGCACAACCTCTTCCATAGACTCAAATCACTCTCAAAATATTTTATGAGACCCTTACAAAGTTTATACTAAACTGATAAGGACATTATACATAAAGCATATCAAAAGTTTTATGCCTCATGACAAAATGCAAAAACGAAATGTATAAAATGGAAAACTTATGTCTTACAACAGAATCCGAAGATATTTCAATTGCAATAGCCCATGAACAAATGGGGTTTCATCCAACAAAGGATTCTTGTCTTATCATTTTGAAATCAAACTACTTTGGCAAATTGAGGAATAAAATCATGTCACTATCACAATACTGAGAAACCATATGACATAATTTACCACTCACTGATTAAGTTAAAAAACACTCAGAAAGCGTCAGCAAATATACCTACCGGTGAAATGCTGAAAACCTCTCCCTGAGCTGAGGAATGGGAGAAAGATGCCTACTTATCACCAGTTCTATTCAACATTTTAGGGACGTCTTAGCCAGGGCAATAATGCAAGAAACTATAAGAAAAAAAGGCACACATATTAGAAAGGGAAAAATTATTTGCCTTTATTCACAAATTACATGTTTATAATTCCAGATTACTACAAAACTTATTTGCTGAAATATACTCTAACCTATAGATTGCTATTGTTAAATGCAATTATAAGTAGTGTATTACAATTAATTGTGAATTTCTCAAGACTGATGGGTACCATACAGTTAAACAAACACATTTTTCTGAGAATAGCAATCTTACTACATTTTCTATATACTTTTTAAGAAATAGCATGAAACCCTATAGGACAAGGTTATATTTTTTAAAGTTTTTTTCATTAAAATTATCAGATAATCTTTGAGAGTCATTATGAACCTGATTTTTGTTGTCATTTCTAATAGCATGGTAATAGACACCCCAGAATATAAAATAAAATAATCTTACACTTGATATTTAATCCAAGGGAAAAATGAAAGGAGCGTTCTTTGTGATAAGTTAACTTGTAGCCTCTAACTTTGTGATCTCATTTACAAGATAGATATCAGCTTGCAACATTTGTTAAGTGGATCAATTAAATTATTCTTTCCACCAAACTTGTTTATATTTTCTTATTGTATCTCTCCTTTCTCACTCTTTTCTATTCCATAACTTCTAATGTGTACTGCTTGAAAAAGGAAAATATTTAAAACAATCATTAGTGACACACATTCATATGAGTATTTCTTTGATTTTTTTTTTACTAATTGGAAGTTTGGCATGTACTAAGTGTAAAATCTCCAAAAATACAAATGCATATTTCATCACAGAAATAACAACGATTAATAGTGAACTATGTATATGAAAATATACAAATCAATCTGCATTTACAGATGAAATATATTTATATAAATGTGCACACATATGAAATAAATTACAACTTACTACATTTTCTATTAGTAATATGACTTGGACATATCCACTTTAAGTATATAAGAACTATCTAGTTATAAATATATATAATTAATAGGCATAGTATGAACACAATATAATTTACTTAAAAGCAGCTCTTTCATCATTTCTTAACTATACTTTTTTGCACATATGTGAGTAGCTTTGTTGACTATAGCACTAGAAAGAGAAAGGATGGGAAATTTTTAATATTTTCTTTAAAATGCCAATTAAATTTCCAAAGCCCAGTACCATTTTTTTCTCCCTCAATAATGTGGTATCAAAATAAAAGCATATCTTATTATTTAAAATGCAGTAATTATTACACATATTTTATATAGTAATTGATCATTCATGCTTATTTTGTTTATATTGTGAAAGACATGAATACATGAACTGACAATGACCAGACTATATATAAAAACAGAACTCTGACCCACAACCTCTGTAGTAACCAGTCCATGAAGCCCAACTCCAACTTCTGCAGCAATCAGCCCTGAACAGTGAGGACCTGATCAATAACTGCCAACTTCCTAATTTTTGCCCACTTCTATTAGGGTGAACAAGAGAAAGCCAAATATGATCCACCAACCAAACCTATACAATGTCCCACTTCTAGTTAACCTGCCCCTTCATGCACCTTGCCAACAACCACCAATCAGGGCGTACCTTAAGTTGTCCCTTTTTTCCACTACAAAGATTCCCCCACTCCCCTGCCTGCCTTTGAGTCTCTGCCAAACACAAGTGATGCTGGCTGACTCCCTTGATATAACAAGTTCTGAATAAATAGTACTTTATTGTTCTCAGTTGGATGCTTTTCATTTATTTCCAGAATTGCTTGATTATTGTACTATTCCATTCATTAGTCTATTATCTCATAAATATTTGAAATATTTAAATTATTATATATTAATTATATATATACAAACGTCCTTGTTACCTGCTATGAATTTACTCTAACATTTATTCATATACATCATTTCAGATATAGGCTATATCTGCTAAACTGAGTGTTACTGTTTATCATACAATTACTATAAATATATAATATTTTGCTTTAAGTAGTACACATCATTTCATTATTGTTTATTGTGAGTTTTATTTGTTCTCATAAAATTTCTCATGCATGTCAGTATTAGCATCAAATTAACAATAAAATTAAGCTTTTTGATATTTTGCATGGGAATTTACATAACTCATTTTAATTTGTGTATAATATATGCATATATTTGTATATATTTTAATAAGAAATAAAAATTGGATATTTGGATTTTATAAAATATGTTTTCACAAGATTTTTTTGATTTTGTTTTCTGGTTACTGTCAATCCAATGAATTAACTTTATTTGCATAAATGAAAAATTAGGATTGATAAAACAGCTATTAAAATGATCAGTAACTATATATTGGATATCTATGTGAAATACACAGATATTAGTGAAGTGTATGAATGTATACCAGCAAAATGTTCTGGTGAAAATGGAATAGCATGTTTCCAATGCTGAAAGAAAAAATAAAAATATCAACAAATTCTTTATCCATAAAAACCATCCCTCCAAACTGAGAGTGAAATAAGACACAGACACATAAATAAACTTGAGATGATTTGTCCCTGTCCAAAAAATAATACATAATGTTACAGGAAGTTCTTCAGGTAGAATGGAAAAAATGCTCAATAGAAACTACAGAAGGGAGAAAAGAGCACTGGACAGGGAAAATACGTGAATGTAATATGTAAAGAAGATTTTTCCTATTATTTCTTTTTAAAAAGCTGATTCCACTAAAGTAAAAATGATACATAGTATTTCAGATGTAAAATTCATAATTTACAAAATGAAACTGTAAGCTTAAGCTTTGTGCAGTTAACTGAATATACAATATACTTAAGAAAATCAAAAGACAAAATAAAATTATATAAGATTAATATAAGTCTTTAAATAACAATACTTAAGTCAACTATACCTAAGAAAAACTGTTAAAAAGTGTGGGATGTACCAAAATATGTGTCTGAAGAAACACTTAAGCATTAAAAGCAAAAGAAGAAATCCTGAAAATTTAAGATTTGACAATCCACCTCAAAAATTGAGAACAAGAAAGTTGATTTAAACCAAAAGAATAATAGAAATAAAAGAAAGTTAGGATCAGTTAATAAAATTCAGAAAAAACACAAAAATCAACAAATCCAAAAGTTAATTTTTTTTTTTGGTGAGGGGAGATTAAAAGATTACAAATCCTGCCAAGACTGATCACACATACAAAAAAAGAAAGCCATACATTATCAATACCAGGAATATAGAATGTATCATCACTACAAATGCTTTAGGCCCCTATGTAATATTTGAAGTTATATGACATGACAAAATTCCAGAAAAACAGCTTAATAAAGCACGAAATTTAGAAAACCCTACATTCTTAATGAAATTGTAAGCACAAAGAAAATCCTTCCTAGAAATGATTTCTATGGCCCGGTGCCTGATTATGAACTTCCCATAAAATTCAGAAATAAACTTCACCAATCTTGCACAACGTCTTCTTCAGAATAGAAATAGTAAAAACTCCCAAATATTTAATGACATCTCCAAAAATTTTATACTAAACTGATAAGGACATTATAAGAAAGGAAAATGAATGGATGATATGCATCTTGACAAAATAAGAAGAATATCCTTCTTTTTGAAAAACGGAATCAAAACACACTCCAAGTATAATTCCCCAAGAACAAATTGGATTTAATCCAAGAATGGATTCTAGTTGGTTTAACATTTCAAAATCAAATCTCTTTAACAAAAGACAAAATCATGTCACCGTAACAACAGATACAGAGAAACTGCTTGGCAAATTTACCATTCAGTTATCAATTTAAAATAATCTGAGAGAACTAAAGCAAATATCATAATTAGTCATACAATATTGAAAAACACAACCTGAGGTCAGGATGAAGGCAGGATGTCTACTATTACCTGTTCTTTTCAACATGTCAAGGAGGTCAGTCAAGTCAATGACACAGGGAAAATTTAAAAATGCATAAGTAATTGGAAATAAATAAATGAACCCATCTTTATTCACAGAAACTTGTTTCCAGAATATCTAAAAGCAATCTATATTTAATAAATTAGAAAAACTGCATTTCGCTATATTGGTGGATTCTACAGTTAAATCTAAACACATTCTTCTGAGAACAGCAATTCTAACTAAATATTTTGAACACATGATAAGAAATTACATGAAACCCTACACAACAAGATTAAAATTTTAAGACTTTTTTTGTAAACTGATCAGATAAAAATTGAGAGGATTTTAACCCTAATTACTGTTGCCATTTTTTTATGATTGCATGGAAACAGAAGCCCCTGAATATTAAATAACCTCTATATTACACTTGACATTTAATCCTAGTAGAACAGTAAACAGAACATTCTTTGTGACAATTTCACTTATGGCCCCAGTTTAATAATTTCAGTGACTAATTAGAGGTCAGCTTCTTATCAACGGTTCACAACTGTTAAATTACTTCTCCACATAAATTTTCTATTTTTTTATTATTTCTTTCCTATCTAGCTCTGTTCCACTTCTAGCTTTAAGCATAACTTCCTACTGTACTATATTAATTTAAAAAATAAAAAAGTAGATGATTCAAAAGAATCATTAGTAATATTCTGTCATGTGACAATTTATTTGATTTGGTCAATTACAAATAAGATGAGCACTCAGTGTAAAATTTCAAACACATATTCTTTCACAGAAGTAACTATGATTAGCAGTGAAATGTATTTAACAAATATACATACAAATATGTATTTATATAAATAATACATTTATATGCTCATGAACACATTAAATGAATTATAATTTGGTTGCTTATTACAAATATGTCCTAGAGATATCATCATTAAGATTTTTCTATAAAATCAGCTGTGCATATACAGTATGAACACAATATAGTCCACTAAAAATAGCTCTTTTGCTTTTCTGAATCTACATATTTATGCGACTTCTGTCAGATACAGTCAGAGAAAGGAAATTACATGAAAAAGGGTAGGCAAATTTAAAATATCAGTAAAAAATAATACACTAATTTACGAAACTTAGTCCCATTTTACACTCCCTCCATACTCTGGTACCAATTTATAAAAAAGTTTATATTTCTTTTTTATTTAGCTTCCCCTAAATATTAAGCTTATTGTACATTAATTATCTATTAATACTTATTTTATGTATACCCATATGCGTTTTAATAGTACAATTTGTTAGAATGTATAATTTCTAAGTTATCTGAATACCAAATTTTTTGTATATTAAATATGCTCATATGTGTGTATGCATGTAAAAACTCTTGTTATTTTCCCTTGATGGTTATGACATGTACTCGATATAACTCATCTTACCTCTAGAATATGTTTTCCAAATCAGATTATATTGTACATTATATAATTACAGTAGATATAAATACTTTGGTCTAGGTAATGTGTGACTTTATTATGTTTTATGAAGAGTCAGTATTATTTTTATTTTTTATTTTATTTATTTATTTTTGGTATCATTAATAAACAATTACATGAGTAACATTGTGGTTACTAGATTCCCCCCATTATCAAGTCCCCACCACATACCCCATTACAGTCACAGTCCATCAATGTAGTAAGATGCTATAGAGTCACTACTTGTCTTCTCTGTGCTATACTGCCTTCCCCGGCCCCCCCCCAACTACATTATGTGTGCTAATCATAATGCCCCTTATTCCCCTTCTCCCTCCCTTCCCACCCATCCAACCCCAGTCCCTTTCCCTTTGATAACTGTTAGTCCATTCTTGGGTTCTGTGCGTCTGCTGTAGCTTTGTTCCTTCGATTTTTTTTAAATCATTTATTTTTTTATTTTATTTTGCTATTATTAATACACAATTACATGAGCAACATTATGATTACTAGACTCCCCCTATTATCAGGTCCCCACCACATACCCCATTGCAGTCACTGTCCATCAGCGTAGTAGGATGTTATAGAATCACTACTTGTCTTCTCTGTGTTATACTATCTTCCCCATATCACCCCACCCCTGCTACATTATGTGTGTTAATTGTAATAGCCCTTTTCCCCCCTTATCCCTCCCTTCCCACCCATCTTCCACAGTCCCTTTCCCTTTGGTAACTGTTAGTCCATTCTCCGGTTCTGTGAGTCTGCTGCTGTTTTGTTCCTTCAGTTTTTTCTTTGTTCTTATACTCCACAGATGAGTGAAATCATTAGATACTTGTCTTTCTCCTCCTGGCTTATTTCACTGAGCATAATACCCTCTAGCTCCATCCATGTTGTTGCAAATGGTAGGATTTGTTTTCTTATGGCTGAATAATATTCCATGGTGTATATGTACCACTTCTTCTTTATCCATTCATCTACTGATGGACATTTAGGTTGCTTCCATTTCTTGGCTACTGTAAATAGTGCTGCGATAAACATAGGGGTGCATATGTCTTTTTGAAAATGGAATCCTGCATTCTTAGGGTTAATTCCTAGAAATGGAATTCCTGGGTCAAACGGTGTTCCTATTTTTAGTTTTATGAGGAACCTCCATACTGTTTTCCACAATGGTTGAACTAGTTTACATTCCCACCAGCAGTGTAGGAGGGTTCCCCTTTCTCCACATCCTCGCCAACATTTGTTGTTCCTAGTATTCTCTATGGTGGCCATCCTAACTGGTATGAGGTGATATCTCATTGTGGTTTTAATTTGCATTTCCCTGATAATTAGCGATGTGGAGCATCTTTTCATGTGCCTGTTGGCCATCTGAATTTCTTCTTTGGAGATGTGTCTGTTCATATCCTCCAACCATTTTTTTAATAGGGTTATTTGCATTTTGGGTGTTGAAACATGTGAGTTCTTTATATACTTTAGATGTTAACCTCTTGTTGGATATGTCATTTACAAATATATTCTCCCATATTGTAGGATGCCTCTTTATTCTGCTGATGGTGTCCTTTGCTGAACAGACGCTTTTTAGCATGATGTAGTCCCATTAGTTCATTTTTTATTTGTTTCCCTTGCCCGAGGAGATGCGTTCAGGAAAAAGTTGCTCATGTTTATATTCAAGAGATTTTTGCCTGTTTTCTTCTAAGAGTCTTATGGTTTCATGACTTACATTCAGGTCTTTGATACATTTTGAGTTTACGTTTCTGTATGGGGTCAGACAATAATCCAGTTTCAATCTCTTGCATGCAGCTGTCCAGTTTTGCCAACACCAGTTGTTGAAGAGGCTGTCATTTCCCCATTGTATGTCCATGGCTCCTTTATCATATATTAATTGACCATAAATGCTTGGGTTTATATCAGGGCTCTCTAGTCTGTTCCATTGGTTGATAGGTCTGTTCTTGTGCCAGTACCAAATTGTCTTGATTACTGTGGCTTTTTAGTAAAGCTTGAAGTTGGAGAGCATGATTCCCCCAGCTTTATTCTTCCTTCTTAGGATTACTTTGGATATTCAGGATCTTTTGTGGTTCCATATGAATTTTAGAACAATTTGCTCAAGTTCATTGAAGAATGCTGTTGGTATTTTGATTATAGGAATTGCTTAAACCTGTAGATTGCTTTAAGCAGGATGGCCATTTTGACAATATTATTTCTTCCTATCCGTGAGCACGGGATGTGTTTCCATTTACTGGTATCTTCTTTAATTTCTCTCATGAGTGTCTTGTAGTTTTCAGTGTATAGGTCTTTCACTTCCTTGGTTAGGTTTATTCCTATGTATTTTACTCTTTTTGATGCAACTGTGAATAGAATTGTTTTCCTGATTTCTCTTTCTGCTAGTTCATTGTTAGTATACAGGGATGCAACCTATTTCTGCGTATTAATTTTGTATCCTGGAACTTTGCTGAATTCAGATATTAGATCTAGTAGTTTTGGAGTGGATTCTTTAGGGTATTTTATGTGCAATATCATGTCATCTGCAAACAGGGACAGTTTAACATCTTCCTTGCTAATCTGGATGCGTTTTATTTCTTTGTGTTGTCTGAATGCTTTGGCTAGGACCTCCAGTACTATGTTTAGAAGTGGGGAGAGTGGGCATCCTTGTCTTGTTCCCGTTCTTAAAGGAAAAGCTTTCAACTTCTCACTGTTAAGTATAATGTTCGCTGTGGGTTTGTCATATATGGCCTTTATTATGCTGATGTACTTGCCCTCTATACCCATTTTTTTGAGATTTTTTATCATGAATGGGTGTTGAATTTTGTCAAATGTTTTTTCAGCATATGGAGATGATCATGTGGTTTTTGTCCTTCTTTTTGTTGATGTGGTGGATGATGTTGATGGATTTTCGAATACTGTACCATCCTTGCATCCCTGGAATAAATCCTACTTCATCAGGATGGATGATCTTTTTGATATATTTTTGAATCCAGTTTGCTAACATTTTGTTCAGTAGTTTTGCATCTAAGTTCATCAGGGATAATGGTTTGTAATTTTCTTTTTTTGTGGGGTCTTTGCCTGGTTTTGGTATTAGAGTGATATTGGCCTCATAGAATGAGTTTGGAAGTATTTCCTCTTCTACTCTTTGGAAAACTTTCAGGAGGATGGGTATTAGGTCTTTACTAAATGTTTGATAAAATTCAGCGGTAAAGCCATCTGGTCTAGGGATTTTGTTCTTAGGTAGATTTTTGATTAACAATTCAATACTGTTGCTGGTAACTGGTCTGTTCAGATTTTCTGTTTCTTTCTGGGTCAGCCTTGGAAGGCTGTATTTTTTTAGAAAGCTGTTCATTTGTTCTAGGTTATCCAGTTTGTTAGCATATAATTTTTCATAGTATTCTCTAATCATTCTTTGTATTTCTGTGGTGTCTGTAGTGATTTGTCCTTTCTCATTTCTGATTCTGTTTATGTGTGTAGACTCTCTTTTTTTCTTGATAAGTCTGGCTAGGAGTTTATCTATTTTGTTTATTTTCTTGAAGAACCAGCTCCTGCTTTCACTGATTCTTTCTATTGTTTTGTTCATCTCGATTTTATTTATTTATGCTTTAATCTTTATTAAGTCCCTCCTTCAACTGACTTATGGCCTCATTTGTTCTTTTTCTTGTTTCATTAATTGTGAGTTTAGTCTGTTCACATGGGATTGTTCTTCTTTCCTGAGGTAGGACTGTATTGCAATATACTTTCCTCTTAGCATGGCCTTCTCTGCATCCAATAGATTTTGGAGTGTTGAATTATTGTTGTCATTTGTCTCCATATATTGTTTGATCTCTGTTTTTATTTGGTCACTGATCCATTGGTTATTTAGGAGCATATTGTTAAGCTCCATGTGTTTGGGATTTTTATTTTCTTTGCATAATTTATTTCTACTTTCATACCTTTGTGATCTGTGAAACTGGTTGGTACAATTTCAATCTTTTTGAATTTACTGAGACTCTTTTTGTGGCCTAGCATATAATCTATTCTTGAAAATGTTCCATGTGCACTTGAGAAGAATGTGTATTCTGCTGCTTTTGGGTGTAGAGTTCTGTAGATGTCTGTTAGGTTCATCTGTTCTAATGTGTTGTTCAGTGCCTCTGTCTCCTTATTTATTTTCAGTCTGGTTGATCTCTCCTTTGGAGTGAGTGGTGTGTTGAAGTCTCCTAGAATTAATACATTGCATTCTATTTCCCATTTTCATTCTGTTAGTATTTGTTTCACATATGTAGGTGCTCCTGTGTTAGGTGTATAGATCTTTGTAATAGCTAGATCTTCCTGTTGAATTGACCCCTTTATCATTATGTAATGTCTTTCTTTGTCTCTTGTGACTTTCTTTGTTTTGAAGTCTATTTTGTCTGATACAAGTACTGCAACTCCTGATCTTTTCTCCCTATTAGTGGCATGAAATGTCTTTTTCCATCCCTTCAGTTTTAGTCTGTGTGTGTCTTTGGGTTTAAAGTGAGTCTTTTGTAGGCAGCATATTGATGGGTCTTGTTTTTTTATCCATTCAGAGACTCTATGTCTTTTGATAGGTGCATTCAGACCATTTACATTTAGGGTGATTATCGATAGGTATGTACTTATTGCCATTGCAGGCTTTAGATTTATGTTTACCAAAGGTTCAAGGTAAACTTCCTTACTATCTAAGAGTCTAACTTAACTCACTTAATATACTATCACAAACACAGTCTAAAGGTTCTTTTTTTCTCCTCCTTTCTCTTCCTCCTCCACTCTTTATATGTTAGGTATCATATTCTGTACTCTTTGTCTATCCCTTGATTGACTTTGGGGATAGTTAATTTAATTTTGCATGTTCTTAGTAATTAAGTGTTCTTCCTTCTTTACTGTGGTTTTATTATCTCTGATGACAGCTATTAAACCTTAGGAACACTTCCATCTATAGCAGTCCCTCCAAAATACATTATAGAGATTGGTTTGTGGGAGGTAAATTCTCTCAGCTTTTGCTTATCTGAAAATTGTTTAATCCCTCCTTTAAATTTAAATGATAGCCTTGCCGGATAAAGTATTCTTAGTTCGAGGCCCTTCTGCTTCATTGCATTAAATACATTATGACCCTCCCTTCTGGCCTGTAAGGTTTCTGTTGAGAAGTCTGATGATAGCCTGATGGGCTTTCCTTTGTGTGTGATCTTATTTCTCTCTCTGGCTGCTTTTAATAGTCTGTCCTTATCCTTGATCTTTGCCATTTTAATTATTATATGTCTTGGTGTTGTCTTCCTTGGGTCCCTTGTGTTGGGAGATCTGTGCACCTCCATGGCCTGAGAGACTATCTCCTCCCTCAGACTGGGAAACTTTTCAGCAATTACCTCTTCAAAGACACTTTCTATCCCTTTTCTCTCTCTTCTTCTTCTGGGACCCCTATAATGCGAATATTGTTCTGTTTGGATTGGTCATACAGTTCTCTCAATATTCTTTCATTTTTAGAGATCCTTTTCTCTCTCTGTGCCTCAGCTTCTTTGTATTCCTCTTCTCTAATTTCTATTTAATTTATCATCTCCTCCACCATATCTAATCTGCCTTTAAAACTTTCTATTGTATGTTTCATTTCTGATACTGTGTTCCGTAATGATTTGATCTCTGACCAGAATTCATCCTTGAGTTCTTGAATATTTTTCTGTACCTCCATAAGCATGTTAATGATTTTTATTTTGAAATCCCTTTGAGGAAGATTCATGAGGTCAATTTCATTTGAATTTTTTCCAGGGTTGTATTCATAATTTTACTTTGGACCAAGTTCCTTTGGCATTTCATATTTGTATATGGCACCCTCTAGTGCCCAGAGGCTTTACTCTTTGGAACTGCTTAACCCCTGAAGCTACGTTGTGGGTTGCAGGGGAGCGCTATTGGTGCCTGGGGGGAGGAAAGAGCTGTTTCCTGCTTCCCGGCTGCTAAGCCTTTCTCTACTGCCTTAACCAGTGGGCCGAGCACACAGGTATAAGCTTCTGTGGTTTGCGTTTATAGTTGCTATAGACAGGGCTTCCCTCTGGTTGGCCTAATGCCAGGGTAGGGTTTGCTGGTTTGTGAGCCAGGTGGGGCTGGCCGGGAGAAAGGCTCAATAGGCTGCATATCATGGAGGGGGTCCTTGGAGCTCTGTAGCCAGTCAGGGAGCTGGAGCTCCTGAAGATCATGAAAGTTCCCAACCTGCTGGGCAGAATGCACCCAGACAATTTGTCTACCTGTCCTTTCTCCTGAGCAGTAAGCTCTGTGCAATCCTTGCTCCTTTAGCAGCCCTCTTGCTGTTAGGAAGTCTCTCAGACTGCCCACCTTTCTTTTGTCTGAGAGCAGCCAGATATGTATCCCTGCTTTCCATAAGTGGCTGGAATCTCAGTCTCTTCCAGGAATTCTGCCTGTCTTAGCTTCCCAACCCCCTAGTCACGAGAGTACCATGAAAACACCACGAAATGTAGGTTTGTACTCCCAGATCAGATCTCCGGAGTTAGGTATTCAGCAGTTTCAGGCCTCCACTCCCTCCCTGCTCTGTTCCTCTTCCTCCTGCTGGTGAGCTGGAGTGGGGGAAGGGCTTGGGTCCCGTTGGGCCATGGTTTTGGTATGTTACCCTGTTCCATGAGGTTTATTCTCTTCTCCAGGTGTATGCAGTTTGGCACAGTCCTCTTTCCTGTTGTTCTTTCAGGATTAGTTGTATTAATTATATTTTTGTATTATATGCAGTTTTAGGAGGAAGCCTCTGTCTCACCTCTCACACTGCCATCTTTAATCCCACCCTCCTGTGGCTCTATTTTCTAACTGCTGTTTCAATTGTATTTTACTCACATGTTCTTTTCTCCTACTTATTCATTTAGCCTGGTCATTTTTTAATGTAGGCCAGAAACTGTATATGAAAATTATACAGATAACTCAAATTTAATTTCACTCTGGCAAATACAAGCACTATAACTTACAGATCTATTTCATCTACACAGAGATTCAGATGATTCAAATTTGAGCAAGGTAAGAGTTGGTCAATTTTAGGTTCACTGTTGCTTCCAAACAATAGCTACATCCAAACCCAGAAGAATGTACAGCCTTCTATTCTGCTGTCTACCACACATAGACACTGATTAGCAAATCCTGAAGTCTGGTTTTCCCTGTGGTCTGGTGAGTTTATTGGAAGTTCTGCTCATTGTTCTGCCTCTACCTGAACCTGTAGATTCCTCAAGGGGAAAGAACTGCAAATGCTCAACTGAATTCTATGAATCTTCATTTCATAATTTTCTGGCAGACCTTTGCCTTTGTTAGTCTTTCAATCTCTCTCTCTCTCTTCCAGCATGTCAAGTTGCATAGGTGGTCTGATTTACCTAGTCTGCCTTGACCAGACAAGCATCTCCAATATATAAATGAGTACATATAACACGTCTTAGTAGGCCACTGACTTTGTTTTTTGGCTCAGTATTATGTTTTTGAGATTCATCCATGTTGCGGTGTGGAATTCTAGTTCATTTATTTTCCAATGATAGATACTTAGGTTGTTTTTATCAGATAGACCAACTTGGTCAAAGATTGCAAATTATTTGATAAAATTTTCTTGACAAAAATACTTATTTTGAGATTATATGATCAGATGTCATTCATTTATGCTAATATAAGAAAATACACATATCTGTATCTTTTCCTTATCCTAATATATCTCCTTATTTATTTGATTGTTTCCATATTAGGCAGTACCCAAATTACATTCCCCCAACAGATGGACCATACTTGGCACATGTTGAGAACCGTGGAAACATTTATGTATTCAATGAAAATTTTAAATGGGGGGGGGAACTAAGCAAATGATGACAAAATGGACTGAATCCTCAGGAAGAACAGTTACCCTGAAATAATTGTTCATTTTCTTAATATCTAGTTGGGCTAATTTGCTATAGGAAATGTAACTATTACAGACTAATACATATTTTAGAAAAAAATAGTATTTGTAGAAATGTCTGTCTGCTTCCAGTAATGGCAGAACAGCCATTTCAGCCCAACTATCTTACTGAGGAAAAGTAGGAAAACTGGAAGATATTAAAGATATTATTCAAAGGTACCAAAGACCCAAGGAAGAGAGGGTCTCAGGGAGAGGAGAAGCCCAAGTAGTTAGACCCAAATTTGCTACCACTGTTCCCCTGTAAGTCCTTTACTAATTCAAAAGAGGTTATTGAAGACCTAAAATGCTAAGCAGAAATTTGTAGTTGAGAAGCTATGCAGATGATCTGGGCTTCCAGCAATCTCACCAGCCCAGAGGACACAGAACAGATCTGAGTACATACCAGGGAAAAGAGGTTCTGGAAAACAATCCAACAAACCATTTCACATCTCTGAAAGGATATGCCCTAAATGTAAATATTAACCATAAATACAAAACTTTTCACAAAATCAGCTTCATAGGATTCAATCTCTTATTGTTATGGGATGAATTGTTCCCACCCTAACTGCCCCACAGAATCAAAATAAAATGCTCCCTGGCCCCAATTATCTCCATAGTATTTCATACAGAAAACTTAGTTTGCAATAAAAAATAATTATTCATGCAAAAATAAAATGGAAATGAAAGCATTAGAATCAGGCCTGTATCACATTTGCTCCATTTACTGCAGATGCCTGGGACAGAAACATCAATGACTTGGTTATATCCATACAATTTACAGTGACAGTGAGATATCACTGCAGACCTACTAGAAGGACTACAATTAAAAATGCTGACTATTCCAAGAGCTAGCAAGGATAGAGAGTTACTGTGACTCTCATACACTACTGGTAGAGTGTAAAATGATTCAGTTATTTGGAAAAACTCAATGACTTTACCTTACTTAAGATTTGATATACTTCTGGGTGTTTATTCCAGAGCAATTAAAGCATATGTCCATACACATACTTGTATAAGAATGTTCACTGCCTGGACATAGGGCCATGGAGAGATTCAGGAGGGGTGATTACACAACTCCACATAATAGATATGCTTGTTGTTTCATGAATCTGTATATATATATGTCAGATCACACTGCACATTTTAAAGTTTTCCAGTTTATTTCATGTCAATTATACCTCAACAAATATTTTCAAATGTGTAGGATTCATCAAAACATGCTTCTGAAGAAAATTTCCCACATTAAATGCAAAAGAGAAAATGCTGGAAAATTCAGGATCTGATTATTCCTCACAAGACTTAAAAAAATAGTAATGTAAAGTGAAGTAAAAGAAAACAAAATTAAAATCAAAATTTCATAAATTTTTAAAGATGCAAGGGAATATCAACAAAACCAGTTTTCTTTTTTTGTAAAGGTTAATGAAATTGATAAACACCTAGCAAGTCTGACATAGCAAAAAAGAGAAGGCACATGTAATTTATAATAGGAATATAAAGGGGGTCATCACTACAGATTCTAGGGATATAAACATAAAATTATAAGCACTTGTATCAAATAAATTTGACACGAAATTACAAAATTCCAAGAAAAACACACGTTAGAAAGAAAACTTAGGGAATCTTAATAGTCATATATTTATTAAATAAATGAAGTCTATAATGAGAAATCTTCCTGTAAATGAATTCCATCCCCTGGTACTGGTACCAGAAATCATGAACTTTTCCATATAAATGAGAAAGAAATAACACCAATCTTGCAAAACCTCTTCTAGAAAATAGAAACAGCGAAAAGGTTCCAAAAAGGCCAATTTGACCCATTTGAAATTTACACCAAACTGACAAGCATTTTATAGGAAAGGAAAATCAAAAGTTTATCTTTTTCATGATGAAAAATACACACAAAAAAACTATACTTACTAAATTGAATGCAAAATGCATCAACTGTAATACACATGAACAAATAATGTTCAATTCAATAATAAAGTCCTGTTTTGTACCATTTGGAAATCAAAGTTAACAGAACAAAGATTATTCCAAAGTATGCAGAAATGCATGGAACAGAATTTACTACACACAATTAAAAAAAATACCTCAGAAACCTAAAAAACTAGTGATGAAATATTGAAAACGGACTCCCTTGAGATCAGAAACAAGACAAGTATGCTTATTGTCACCAATTTTACTCAACATTTTAGGGAGATCCTAACTAGGTCAAAAATGCAAGAAAGATAAAAACAAAGGCATAAAAATTGCAAAGGAAGGAATACAACTGCCATTATTCACAGATTACATCATTAAGTATTTACACTATCTAAAAGTTATCTATAGTTAGTGAGTGAGAATAAATTAGTCAAGAATACATTTAGGAAGATTACTGGGTACAAGCTCAAGAAATAAAAGTGTAAGTGTAATTCTAGAGAACACAAGTCATTTAAAAATCACATTACTATAAAAATACCATTTACAATGGCATCAAAGAACATCAAACTCTGAAGTATAAGTTTAATGAATGATGTGCAAGATCTGTATACAGCAAACTGTGGAAAATTATTGAGAAATATAATGAAGACATGAACAACTAGAAAAGTATAATACTTTGGATTAGAAGATTCACTATTTTTAATCTCCCCACACTCAGTCAGAGATTCAATATAATCCCAATTAAAATCCCATTATTTATAATTATGTTTAATTCCTTCTCTGCATGCTAATCACATGGGTGTTTTTATTTTGTGAAAATTAATAAATCTGTAACTCATGACTTGTGTACTTTCTTGTATTATTATTAAACTTTGATAAAAACTTTCATTTATTAAAACAAAATGTTGCAATTTCACTTTTCTTTTTTTAAAAATACTATTTTTTTCTTCATCAAATTAAAACTGGTTTAATAAGTTAAAGAAACAATTCAGGTTTACCAGATTTAATAAGAGAAACAGACACACAGCTCATATTTCAGGTAGCAAAGATTACCCAGATCCCAATAAAAAAGAGCTTTATGATGTATGGTAGAAGAGGAACAGGAAGACAGTGATGACAACGAAGAAGGGAAATTGGAAGGGGAAAATAAAGGAAGAATTTAATTTTGAGTCAAAAGCATGAAAAATAAGTTTTAAAAAACCTGATGAAGATTAAGAAATAATATGCAAATAGGGAAAAAAACAAGCTTCCAAATGATTTATTTTAATATAAGGGGAGGCTGAGAGAGGGAAAGAGCAAGACATCTGTCTCATCTGGATCCACATGACTCATCTATAAAGCTAGAGATACCAGATTAATTAATTAACACGGAAATCCCATCCAGTACTTCAAAGTTAGTTATGTGATAGAAAAATCATTGGGCTTATGGGCCAGAAATTTGGTTTTAATTTTTCGTGTTTTCATGACTGCTCTGTAACCTTAGGCAAATTATCTAACCTTTCAGAAATTCAGTCAGTTCATGTTCAAAACTTTGATGATATTTGCTTACTCACCAATTAGCACTGCTATGAGAATCAATTCTTTTATTGAAGTATAATTGATATACAATCTTATATTGGTTGCAAGTATACAATTCAGTAGTTCATCAGTTACCCATATTATTAAATCCTCACCCCCCACTAGTGTAGTTACTATCCATCAACATAGAAAGATGTTACAGAATCACTGGCTATATTCTCCATCTAGTACTACCATCTCCAAGACCATCTTATGATTGAGAATTGTTGTGCCCCCTTATCTTCCTTAACCTCATCACCGGCCCATCCCAACCCGTCTCCCATGGTAACCACCAGTCATTTCTCAGTGTCTATGAGTCTACTGCTATTTTGTTCATTTAGTTTTGTTTTGTTTTTATACAGAATCAAGTTTGACAATGGGAAGCAGAACAATCTATAAATGAGTCTTAAACCCTATAAGGCATTATAAAAACTGTATTTATATTACAGGCAATGTAGAGGTTTTCATTATAACAGCTAAATGTGCTTTAAGTTTGCATTTTCTATAAAATGATATTTGCTCTACAAATATCAGTGAAAGAGTTCAATTCAGAAATGAGGCACAGTTATTAGATATTTGAATTTAACTGGAGACTGCAAAGCCATGCAACATTAAATTCTCAGTAAGCCTCAAATTTATTCAGGATATAATTTTTATAATTACAAAGAAAATGCTATCAACATATGAATACTTAACATTTAGGTGAGACTTTTAAAAAGAAATGTTTAACAATAAAACTCTAACAATAAATAATATCATAAAAAGCCCTCTAATATCATGTATACTACACAGTCTCAGGAAATATCAAATAATAGTAGTTTCAATGATTCAAAGAAAATTAACTTTTATAAATAGTTATTTTGATTATTAATATGGTCTGATGGAAAGACTGTAGTTTTAGTAATTAAAAGGGTTTTTGTTCCATACTTCTTAAAGACCTGTAGTTTCTTCTGAAAAAGGAAATACCAATTTTATTTAACAGAACTTTATAGATTCCTCTAACAGAAAAAAAAAGAAAGAAAGAAATGTGAGCTATTGTTATTATTGAGAATAGAAAAACAAAAACTGAGCATCAGGGAGAAAGAACATAATTTTTTTCCTTTCACTATTTTTAAATTTAAAAATGTTAAATAGTAGTAAAGCTTATGAGTTGCTTTAAGAAAGATATGTATCTTACTATTGCTTCCTATAAATTAATGGAAGGTTTTATGGCCCAGCTGAATTTAACATCAGCTTAAGTAAATGGTAAGGGAATGCTGACCATGAGATTATTTGGGCAACCTGAGTGGTTTAGCAGAAATGAGGGGCTTGGGGGTTGGAGTTGGAACATATAGAGGAGAACCTGGAAATAAATAAGGGATCTGACAATTTGGGAAAAGAAAACTAATAGGTGATATGTGGTATTTTAAGGTAATCATAGAAAAACAAATGACAATGTTTCATTAAAAAGAATGATTAAATCCAGTAATCAGTCACTACAGCATCTAATCAAAGAGATGAAAATGAGTGCCTTTAGCAGCTGATTGAGAAAAATGAAAATTATGGGACAAATTTTGCCAAGACTTGATAAGACATGCATTTGCTTTCTTGCTTCTTGGTTTTCTTCAAATTACAGCTAGGAACTTTGGCAGACTTCCAAATGCCTGTTGACTTCAAATTATGAACATTCCATATAAGTTAACAGTTTATCCTTTTTACTAACTTTTTAAAAAATGCACACTTGCTGAATAAATATTTTGGAAGACAGGCAAATGAATCTATGCTGCTGTTCCT
The DNA here is from genome assembly GCA_029783875.1 of Phataginus tricuspis. Taxonomy (NCBI): domain Eukaryota; kingdom Metazoa; phylum Chordata; class Mammalia; order Pholidota; family Manidae; genus Phataginus; species Phataginus tricuspis. The sequence goes on from JAQQAC010016209.1 coordinate 20,671,522, forward strand.
TGAATCTTGTATAAATCAGTCAGCCACTAAAGCAGTTTTGGCAGTAAATTTAAACACATTTGAAAAGTAAACATTTAGTTTTGCTTGCTTTCTTTTGTAGAAATGTTATTAATCAGCCTATTCTGATGGGGCCTTTACATAGGTGGGCTCATGATGCAGGTTATTCTTTCTAGCCTCATCAACTTGTGATGATGATTATGATGAAGAAGAAGATGAAGTGACCTTAGTAATATGTCTCCCTTTATCAAGTTTAAGTTTTCTACTAAGATACATTAGCTGTCACATTAATCTCCCACATCAGGAACACCAAATCTTTAAAAGTCCTTTAAAATGCTTTTCCTTTTGCAATTTCTGATTCTGAAAAGTGTCTGATGCTTTGTTCAATATTTAAGGAAATTCAGTTTGCTTGAAGATTAGGGAAGCATCATTTTCGCACATCTGATTTTAATGATACCTAATGACAGGGTAGCCTTTTCTGGAACATCATGAAGTAACCAAAGTTACCATTCTTGTAGGTTTTTATACCATTACCATTATATAGATTCACTCATTTGTTTAGCAATTTATTCAGTAATGGTAGCAGATTCTGTCCTAAGCACTAGGGATTAAATAGTAAACTAAAAAAAAAGTTCATAATTCTTGACCTCATGGAGCTTACTTTCTAGTGAGAGAACAGAAATCAAATAAATATATACCAAAACAATGTCAAATATCAGTAGGTGATCTGAAGAAAAAGAGTGATTAAGTGTCAGGTGCTGTTGAATGCTTGAATGGGATGAGAACTTAAAATTCTCCTTTGACTTTAGTCATGTAGATGTCATTGGATAATTTTAATAGAAGTGATTTCACTAGCATAGTGGGAATCCAAGTGTGGTAGCAGTGTGTTCAAGAGTAAATGGAAGTGAGGATATAGAGCAAGCAGAGATAACACTCTGGAGATGTATTCTATAAAGGGGGATGGAGGAAAGGGACGCTTAGCTGAAGAGGATCCAAAGTCAAGGAAAGTTTTCTTTTGTTCCCACTAGATGAAAACGAACACAGATGCTTTAACAGTAACGATAATATAGATAATTGAAAATAATGGTGCATAAAGAGTAGGAGATAATTGCAAGAGCAAAGTCCTTAATAGACAATAGAAAGTGAGTTCCTGTGGCTAAATGGGGGAGCTGACACTAGATATTCCTATCCCCAAGGCAGAGCCCATCCTTTGTAATGGAAGAAAAACAAGAGTACATGGTTTAAAAGGCAAGTAGGTTGGTGAATATGTATAGTACATGTACATGTATCGGTGGCATTACCCTAACTTTACTGTGTGAAAATGAAATGACATCAACGGTTGATTCTTGGAGGGAGAAGATGTTCGAAATATGAAGAATGACAAGAGAGCTCCTGTGGGTTTCCTCAAAATCAGATTCTGAGACAAAAGACTTGGTTGCCGGTAGTTTAATTGGGAACTGATTCCAAGAAGCACAAGTGAGAAAACAGGGTAAGAGAGACAAATATATGTCACTATGCCTTGAATCTTAGAGAACTTAGAGCTATCCACACCCTGGTATCCTCTTTGTTATTGCCTTATTTAAGGCCTCATAACTTCCCTGAGTTACAGTAATGCTTTTCCTAACTGTCCCCTGTCACCACTTTTGCCACTTACCAATCATCATCCCCATCATACTAAAAGGCAGTTTTTCCCCTCTGTTACAATCCTTCAAAAGAAACCTCTTGGTTTGTCACACAGGTCTCCTATGACCTGCACTTTATACCTGCATTCTTATTTTCCACCATGTCACCAAAACCCTCTTCTTTCTAGCTGTAATATAATATATTAAAGTTCTCTGGCTTTTTATACCTCTACAAAAAATTATCCTTAATCAGAATTCCCTCAACCATATTATCCAGCTGGATAACCGCTACACATTCTAACCAAAATTGTATCTGTCCCTGATACCTTGCCTTAAACTTCTGATTTAACAGCTAAATTGGTAGATTTCTAACCCACTGTTACACATTTTTATCATAAAACAATTTACCATATAGGTACATGTATACATATATATATATAAAATTTTTAATATTTCTGTATTTTATGAACATTTGTGAAATCTAGTGACAAATTTCTCTTCTCTGTATCCCCATACATGGTACAAAGCATATAGCAAGTCTTGATAATAATAAAATCCACATTGTGATCCAAATATTGATCATAGAAAATAGCTGAGACTAAAGTTGGTAGATCTCTATGTAAACACAAGCCTCATAATAGGTAAAATGATATTTTTAAACACTTAGGTCATGATGGTACCATACTCAGAGCTCATAGAGGGCAGTCTTTAAAAAATTATCCTCAGTCTTTAAAAAATTGAGTTTTCTTATATTATGCAAATGTTAAGTATCTATTGAATGAATAGATGAAGAAATAAACTCTCATTGTCTTTAATCATGCTAAGAGTACTGACAAAGTTATTAGGGAAAATCTTTAAAAATATATCCTTTGACATGGACCTCAGATTTTGGAATTAGAATAGGGATTTTCTTTTTCTACTGGCTCTGTGAATATACAGAGTTTCCAGACTATTACTTAGAGAGCAGGCTTCAGTCATACCAGCGCACAGGATAAAATGTATGGAAGCTATAACAAGGAAATGCAAAGCAGCATGTGATATTTCTTTGTGTTCAGTGGTGTGCCATCAGCAGTTCTTCTAGTTTGATACTTCGAAATACCTTTTTGGTGAAGACTGGAAACTTCTTGACTGGTATCACCCCCAAAATGATAAAATTAGATGTCATCATTGTCCAACAGTTTGGGGTAAAAAGAAGACAGGCCACCTCAAGGGAGAGAGGAGGTCACTAGTTCCTTTTCACAGAGCTGGCCATGGACAAATCTCCTTCTAAGAACTGCCCTAAGAGGCAGGAGAGGGAGTCATAGGGTGAGATTCGTCTCGAAGTTTTGCTTTTACCACTGAAATAGTCCAATAGTTAAGAAGGGCTGGAAACTAGAGTTGGTAATATCTGATTTTCACGTAAAGTTAACTTCATTAGAAAATAAAACAATGCTTTTGACTGCGATCTTGTCTCTTAGAAATCTGAACTTTTCATTCACTGACTTATAGATAGTACATACTTATTACTTTAGAGATCTGAATGGAAAAAGAGATGCTTCTTGATTATTCATCAAAAATACTCCCAAATATTTTGAAAATTAAAATATCTTTTTCAAGTCACTTCTACAATTATTAATACGCATTATGCTCACATCAAATAATAGACAACTTATTTTTTTATTCCTGTTTGTCACAAGAATGACAACTTGAAGTCAGAGAACAAAATGAAAAAAGATTCCATGTATATATATTACCACAACCAAAGAAAAAAATCTAATCATATCACATCAATTTTCACATGCTGAGTCAATGGAGCCATAACTGGCTCTATCTTCCAAGAAAAAAATTATCATTGCTTCATGCTGAAAGAAGATGGTGTGAGAACTCTGTTTGGCAGGAGAATGATCTCTAGCTATAACAAATAATCAGGTTAGCAAAGGCTGGAAAAACATCCTTTTATTAAAATCACTGTAGTCTTTTGAAGAGGTTGCATATACTGTTTGTTTTAAATTTAAAATCATATGACGTGCTAACATCACATGATATAATAGTTCCTACAGAAACACTGCATATATTATTGACTCGATAAAGGCATTAGTAATTTGTGTTGACATAAATTATCAACATACAAATCACTCTTGCAGTAGAAATTAATTCTGAGAAAGGTTTTAGCTTTTGGTATGAAAGAAATTAGCAAACCCTGATTATGTACTGACTAATAAAAGGCACTATGTTATCTATGTTGTTCAGCTATACTATTTTACACTCTATTGCCTTGATGCATCTACCTAATTTTTATCAACTGAAAAATACTGTCACATTTTAATATTTTTCATTTAATGTTACCATATATAATGAAGGGATGAGCATACCCTTGAAAAAAAAAGGAGGGGAAGAGAGAAGTTAAATCTATCTGTCTGCATATTGCTTCAGACTTAGGTAGGATATTTACTACAAGAAACGATGCACACATATTTTATATAAACCTCTGGAACACCTGTACTATAAGATTTCTTTTAAGGTGTCTCCCAAGTTTTCTTAATCTCTTGGGAGCAAGAAAGGGCAAAAATATCTGCAGTTATTAATTATAACTTTTATTATAAGACTTTAGGCATATATTCTGATCATAAAAGAAGTACCACGCATTTCACTAAAGAATATGGCCAAAGGTGCAAAAAATTCTACTTGTTTAATCTTGAGATGTTAATCTGATTAATATATCTATATACATATGTGTGTATGTGTATGTCTATAAATATCTTTTGCATCTTTGAATTGACCACTATTTAACTATTAATACAAATGTGAGAGCACATTTTCTGTTGTATTAGCAAACAGCATACAGTAAGCTATGGCAATTCCCCACTAGGAGATAACTAGTATGTGTGTATATATATCTATTCACACATCATGCAGACAGTATACAAATATGAAAAATAGAATATAATTTTCCTGTACTTTTCATAAATTCAATCTATACATAAGTAAAATTTTTATAAACACTTGAATGTACCATTCTCTCTCTTTTCTTCTTCTAATATGTGATTTTTCTGTACTTCGAATGCTCTCCTGCTCATATTTCAGATTCAGTATCTATGTCACTTTCCTCTGAAAACACTTCCCTCCTGTCCCCTCCAGCTCAAGTTGAGTGTCCCTGTTAGGCACTCTTGGAACATCCATACTTCTCTGTCATATATTTATCAAATGTTGATTTTTTAAAATTCTCTTCTGCCACTAAATATTTTCTCTGTTAAGGCAGCAGTGGGCTTTTCTTACTCACCATTGTAATCTCTGACCCTACAAGAATGTCTGGCACATAAAGTATTTCAAATAAAATGTTTTTGATTGAGAGAGCACTAAAACCCATATCTAGGAGAATATCTAGAACATTGTATTTACTTAAGAAATATTTGTTTAAATACACATTATTGTCTTTAATAGAACTAGCAGCTCCTGCCATAACCATAATTTCACTTATGAAGTGGTAAAACAAAGGCTTTATTTTATTGCAATTCCCAGAAATTTTTCATTCATAAGTCATCAATGGGCTCAAAGTGGAAGGAGCTATATGGAATTGAATTTTATAATGGAAGAATCATCATAGATCAAAGCATGATACTAACCAAGGCCCATTTCTTGCAATAGGAAATGTACAGAACTTTTGGAAAAATAATAGTGAAGTTCTCACTTGGCAGAATGGTATAAAATACACTTATTTGGGCACATACAAAGATTTTAGGGATCATTTTCCTAAGCAGTTTGCAGGATGAGGCTCAGTGACATGATAGGTTCTTTTTACCTGGAGTTATTCTAGTTTATGAATTGTACTTTTGGATATATCCCAGAGCTAAGAACCATAACTGAACTGTAATAGGATTGAAGTCTCACTTGAATTGCCAGAAGCTGACCCACTGCCAACCCACTATTCAGCCTGGAATGAATGCTTAGTCAAGCAACCTTCAGGCTTTAATACATTATACCTTCTGCAAATTTTACTTTACGTGATATATTTCAGTCTTCAAACTTCTCACAAACTTTCAGTCTGAGGTTATGGTGTGTGTTCTTACATGGGCTTGATAGTCAGGTTTTGAGATTTACATTTTAAATCTCTTTTATAGGCAATTACTTAGAGAAAGTATAAAAGGATTAGTAATTTCTCAAAGGAGGATATTTTAATGTGAAAATAGGTCACCGATTCTTAACTGTTTATAAAATTTCAATTTTAATTATTGTTATACATACTTATCGATATATATTTGGCAGCTATAAATTATTTTGCCACATGACAAATAAATTTTATCAATTGGAATGGCATAATCAATGATAGAATTAGTGTTTTAGTTTGTGCGATTGCTTCATGCAATGGATATTTATTAAGTACCTACTATGTTACAGTAACTTAACAGGAGCATTTATGAATTCCAATCTTAAATTCACTTCCTCACTTTGTAATTTCAATAATTCTATCTTACCAAGGATTCTAGCAATAAAATGAATTCTCAATTGTAAATTAAGCATGCTATGATTGTTAAATTGAGTCTGTCACTCTGAGCATATTCAATACAGTTCAGAATAAAATTCAAAAACTTGTAAAGTCATCAACTATATAATGACACAGTTAAAGACAATAAAACATAGTTATTAGAAACACATAATTAATAAATGTACAGCACAGTCTGAGTCTATATATGATTTTCTCCTCCATAAAATTTGCTTATATAATCTGTGGCAGATTCTAAACTAAGAATAAAGTTGAACTTATTGGCCTCCTGAAACACAATAAGTCAAAAAAATTATTTAGAAATGTTACAGTTGAAACTTAATCCTGAAGGACAGGTGCCCATATTAATAACCAACAAAAATAAACGTTGGTTAATTAAATCACAAATATCTGAATTTGCAACTGATTATCACTTATCCAAGTCCTTAGAAAGAGAATTGCTTTACAGTCTATTGTGGATATCCACTGAAATACCATGTTTTCTTTATTTTATATTTCACATACTATAATAACTGTTTGGAGACTTCTGAAAAGGATTCTATTCTTCTAATTATGATATGAACCCAAAGTCAAATGATTTCCCCAAACTAATTCATCAGGTATAATTTTAAACGTATATATTTGTATACTATTTTTAGGGTCTAATTTTAACAGAAATAGAGTTTCCTACTCCTTTTTATTTTTTGTTTTCATCTATGGAGGGCTACACAACCCAAAACTCCAAAACACTGTCTGGGACCTGAGAAGTCAAATAATGTACTTTAATAAACCAGCATCTATCCACTTACCCTACTCCCACCCCCAAGTATTCACTGAGTAGATTAAAGTCAATCTTTCTACTATGTAAGTAGTTCCCTGGTTGAAGGTACTGTATAATCTTTATTTTCATTAACAATGACTGCTCATCATTATAAGAATTTCATTGCCAAACCCATGGGATTAACAAAAGCAGGTACTTGAAGAGCTCACTGTGTTTATCACTGGTTAGACTGACAGGTAGCAACCAATTCTTTTCATATCAGTCCCTTATTAGCTTTAACTATTTCTTTAGATAACTGTGAAAACCATTTTTATGGTGATTATTAAGTTTTACTCCTTAAACTGCAAAGCTTAAGAACAGGACAAAACAATTCCACCCGATCTTATAATGGGAATCCTGGTGATACATTTCTTAATTATTACATTATTTTATTTTTTCCTAGCTTTTATGTAAGAAGAATGTCTAAAGCAATAATGACTTAGGAAATTGTTCTAATTATTGGTGTGCTCAATATTTTGTTGGCTGAATTTGACTTGGGAATGGAAAGTAATTCATAGTTAATCGAAGTTTGTATTGCCGTAGCATTAACAGAATGGGTGTACAATCTTTAGGGCTGTAGCACAAAAGTCCTCAATAGCAAATCGAGGTAAAAAATGCAATGAACAAGAGATAAGAAAGAACGTAAACATTTCATTTCTGTAAAGTGCCCCAAATTTATCTCTCCATGGGTTACTACAAGGTAATGGAGAATATTTTCAAAGCCATGCTACAGAACAGACTGACAGTGAAGCAACACTTCAAGAAAAATGCAGTTAAACCCAGCCCCTTTAAATGAGCTAGGAGAATGAGAAGAGACAATGCCCTCTGGAAAGTATCATTTCTTACAATAGTGGAGACTGTTCCAACTATTTGTTTCCTTGGAGGGTTTGTGTAAATTTTTTTTTTTCTTCAAATATTTGTTATAGTTCTCCAAAGAAGTCAACTGGGAAGCTTTCTTGGAAAAATACTTTTAATAATTTATTCAATTCATTTAACTATTCAGCCAGTTTTGGTTTGTTTGCTTGTTTGTTTTATAATTTCCAAATTTCATCTAAATTTCACAATTTAACAGCTGTATGTGTCTCCCCCAAATTCATGTTGAAACCTACTTCCAATGTGATGGTATTAGGAGATGGGACCCTTGGAAGGTGATCAGGTGATGAAGATGGAGTCCTTATGAATAGGATTAGTGTCTTATAAGGAAAGGCCAGAGAGGTTCCCCATCCCCTTCTGCCATGTGAGGATACAGAGGAAAGGTAGGCATCTATGAATCAGGAAGAAGGTTCTGAACAGACATTAAATCTTCCAGAGCCTTGATCTTAAGACTTCCCAGTCTCCAGAACAGTAAGAATTACCTTTCTGTTGTTTATAAGTCACCCAGTCTATGATATTCTGTTACAGCAGCCCAAATAAGCTAATAATTCTTCATATTGATGCCTAGTAGATTTGTAAAGATGTTCCCATCTTTATAACTTAGAATTATTCTGTCTTATTTCTTCATTTTTCTGATTAGCTCTCTGAGATAGTCAACCAATTTTGTCTTAATTGATTATCTCTCATTGTATGTTTTTTTCTTTCTTTAGTTTTTGGATTTAGTGTTCTTGGCTGTTCTATCATTATAATTTAATTATCATCTTCATTATCAGTATAATTAATTACCATTGAAATGTTGTCTAATATCCACTGCAATTTTTCTTCTGACCTATGGGTAATTTTAAATTGAATTTATTTCAAACATGGAGGGACTTATCTTTGTATACTGATTTCTAAGACAGCTATATATATATACTGGTAGAATAAGCTCTGTATGTTTTCATTTCCTTGAGATTTGTTTCATGATCCAGTATATGGCCAACTTTTTTAAGTTTTCAGTGCATGCTTGAGAAGTTTATGTATTCTGCAATTCCTCTTTAAAGCAAGCAAATGAAAACAAAACCTAATTTTAGAAATGGACAAAAGACTTGAAAAGATACTTCACAACAGAGGCCCAAAAAGCCAGTAAGTTCATAAAGTTTCTAAATATCATTATTCTTTGGAGAAATACAAATTTAAACCATAGTGGGATACTTCTAAATACCTATTTGAATGGCTAAAATTTATTTATACACACACACATCCATATACTGTTAAGAACATGGGGAACTCTACATCATTCCATTTTATTTAAGTTTCCATTGTTTCTGTTAAAATAACTATTTTCTGTCTAATCAATGGTTCTATTATCTATCTTACTTGGACTTTGTCGGGATTTCTTTCAATTTTTAATATTGTCTGCCATTGCCTCTTCAAATATTTCTTTTGGTCTAATATTTATTTTTGTACTGGGACTCCAGTTAAAATAATGTTTGAAGTTCATACTATATCCTATTTATCATACACTCACCTTCTCTTCTTTTTTTTTTGTTTTTTTTCTGTTTCTCCAAGATTCTTCCAGTTTTCTTTGGTTTTAGGATTTCTATTTGGTTCATGTTAAAATCTGCTCTGTTACTTTTATATGCTTTCTAGTTCTTTGCTAAAGAACAGAATCCACTCTATTTTAAAAGGAAACAGATTAATTACACAGTATTAAATGCATTACTGAAAAATTGGCCAGGCTGAAAAAATACAAAATGGCTGAACCTCAAACCCACAAATAGATATGGACCTCCAAAAAGGCTTCTGAACTTGCTAAGATCAGGTATCCATAATTAAGAAGCTGCCCAACAAACAGTGAATGTACAACTCCTAATATTTGTCAGTTTTCAGACCACATTACCTTGGCCATAATCTGAAAACCATTGCTACAGCTGTTTACTCCAGAACTCTGCTGTCTCTGCCATAATCCAAACCAGCAGTTCTTAACCACTTTGCTCTCAGTACCTCTTTACATTAAAAAATTACAAGATATTTACAAAGCATTTTGTTTATATGGGTTATATCTATTATTATTGATATAAAAATAAAAATTAAGAAATTGTGTATTTAATAAAAAATAGCAAAAATAAATGCACTACACATTAACATAAGTAAAATATGTTTACTAAAAATAACTATTTTCCAATAAAGATGCCAAGATCATTCAACAGAGAAAATAACAGACTTTTTAACATGTGTTGCTGGGACAACTTTATAGCAACACAAAAGAATGAAGCATGCCCTTACCTAAAATAATATACAAAAAATTAATTCAAAATAAGTCAATGACCTAAATGTGAAAGTCAAAACTATAAAATTCATAGAAGAAAACATGGATAAATCTTTATAATCTTGGTTTTGGCAATAGATTGTTAGATATGAAACCAAAATCAAAAGCATCAAAACAAAACAACAACAAAAAGATATATTGAACTTCATAAAAGTTAAAAACGTCAAAGGACATTATAAAGAGCATGAAAAGACAACCCACACAATGCAAGAAAACATTTGGATATCACATATATGATAAGGGACTTGCACCTAGGCTATAAACTGCCATTTGTGACAACATGGACAAACCAGTAGGGTATTGGAGAATTCAATGTCATGCTAATATATCTAAATGGATAGCATCAGATTACACAGGTAAAGACTTCTAACTGACCAGCTACATTTTGGGGTTCCCACAACCCCCAACTTTGACTTCAGATGCCAGTTGCAAGTCAGTCATGTACTGCTGACTAGCTATAAAATCAGAGGTTTATATGACGCCCTCCTTCCTTGGGCTCAATTAATTTGCTAGAGTGGCTCACAGAAGTCAGCAAACATTTCACTTGCTGGATTACCATTGTGTTATAAAGTGGTATAATTCAGGGACAGAAAGATGGGAGAGATGCATAGGGTGAAGTATGGGGAAAGGGCAGGGAGCTTCCATGCCCTAAAAGAGCATGCCACTCTCCCAGTACCTCTGTGTAACTCCTGGAGAGGGAGGGGGGATAAGTTCCCAATCCAGAGCAAATTACCTTTGAAGCCAAAATCAGTCAAAGGGAAAAAGAAAGTGGGAGAAACCCATTTATTGCAAACAAGCAGTCATCCACTTCTGCTCTGTGTCTCTCATGACCCAACTGCAAAAAGGGGCTCCACCCAACTTCACTAGTCCAGATATGCCCTCACTCCCCCTAGTAATCACCTATTGTTATGGAGATGGACTACTTCTCTCCACCCCTTGGAAACACCTACTGATATGGAGATCCACTAAGGCCAGGTGAAAGATTCTGGAAATACTGCAATTTTACCCACACTCTGTTAGGCAGAAAGATAAATATGAGTGGGGTGGAGAGAGAATGAGGCTAGTAAAGCTCAGTAAAAGGGACTCAAAAGACTTAAACAGATAAACCTAGAGAGCCAGAAAAGACTCACAGAGTTAATGAGTTAATCAGTTGAAGCTCCAAAGGCCAGGATCAAATTGGATTGTCCAGATATTCCCCAGATAAAGAAAAGTATTTGAGCACAGCTCATGCCTTCATTGTATCAATTAGATCATGCCACTGTAAATTTAGTTAAGCCTGCTAAAAGGCCCAGCTTATTCTTTAACTTAACCTATATGCTGTTTTTTCTTCTTCCTCTAGCCCCTAATCAAGTAATTTTGTACCAGGGCAGGAGACAGACCTCAAGTGTAAATAAACCGATGTGGACAAAGAATGCCAAAGTCCCAAATTAACACAGTCACCTAAATAACCCTATTCTTAAGACTCCAAAGGAATTACAAATCACCTGCATACATCATGCCTTATGCTGACCCTTACCCAAAGTAGGCCTATATAATCACAGACCCCAAACCCTTAAGCGCGCCTCCTCTCTGAGGTTGCCCACACTCGCCTTTCTTCGAGTCTCTCACTCTCTCTGTCCTACTTCAGATAAGTAGGGAGGGGCTGCTGAAGAGCTCCTATTTGGGCTTGTAAGTTCCTGTCACCTGGGCGTGGAAAGGACTGCAGCTGTATGATCGTGCTCTTTAGCAGCCTGCCTGAAAAATCTCTTTTCTTTGCCTTTGGGAAGTTCTCAGAACATAATCTCACTCGATCCAGTGCTTTGTGGCTCCCCCAAATCCTGGGGTGGTAGGGCCTTAGTTCTCACACGGTGCAGATTCAAGTGAACACTGGATGCCAGGTGACACTGGTTTCAGGAGTTGGCTAGGTATTATGCCCTTAGGCCAAGCAGCCGTTCAATAAGCTTCCCGTTCCTCATTCTATTTCTTCTTCCTCTGCTTTGTTCAAGTAAACAGGCCTTTATCTACTTTATTCACTCCTCTCTTGGAGTGCATTCAAATAAAACTTTTAGTCTGCTTCACTACTGTGTATCTGCCTTTCAATTCTTTGTTGAGGCGGGGACAAGAGCCAACAAAAATAAACTCAACCCCCTTACACTTCCACGTGTTCACCATTCCAGAAGCTATTTGATCCCTGTCTTTTTGGGGTTTAATGGAGGTTTCATTACATAAGCATGATTAAATCATTGGTCATTGGCAATTGAACTCAATCTCCTGACCCTCTCCCTTCCAGAGAGGTGTGGGGGTGGAACTGGAAGTTCTAACCCTCTAAACACACAGTTGGCTTCCCTGGCAACCATTCCTCATTCTTAGGGCCTTTACAAAAGTCACCTCATTAATATAACAAAAGACACCTTGATGCCTCTCAAAGCAGGAAATTTCAAGGGTTTTAGGAGTTTGGAGATTTATTATAAATCACAATATAACACTACAGGATATACTGCAAAGTTAAATAAGCCAGACATGAAAGACAAATAGGTATGATCTCACTTATATGTGTAATCTAAAACACCCAAACTAATAGAAGTAGCGAGTAGAACAGTGGTTGCCAAAGGCTAGGGGTGGGGGAAATGAGGAGATGTTGGTAAAGGGTGCAAACTTTCAGTTAATAAGATGGATACATGCTGGGGATCTAACGTATAGCATGGTGACTATAGTTAATAATACTGTATTATATACCTGAAACTTGTTAAGAGAATAAATCTTAAATGTTCTCACAAAAACAAAAAAAGGTAATTATGTCTGGTGATGGATGTGTTAATTAACTAAATTGCAATAATCATTTCACAATATACATGTATATAAAGACCTGAGAAGTCACCATATTAAATTCAAATTAACAAAGTTGATGCATATTCCTCCTTTGGGCTCTCATTTTTTCTAAGGATTATTTTTTCTAATAGCTTTATTAAAATATAATGCACATATCAAACAACTCACCCATTTAATGGGTGTACACATTTGTTATGTGTATGTCTATTAAATCATCACGTTGTACACCTTAAAAATGTTGTACAATCTAAATATATACAATTTTTATTTGTCAATCATACCTCAATAAAGCTGGAAAAAATAAAAATAAGATTTCTCAGGCAACAAATGAATAAAGTGTAAGTAAATTTTTAAAAAATAATCATTCTTAAGATCCAATAATAAAAAGAAAACCCAAATCAAAACTGGGCAAATAATCTGAATAAACATTTATCCAAAGATATACAAATGGCCAATAAACCCATGAAAAGATGCTCAATACCATTAGTCCTCAGAAAATTCAAAACACCAATGAAATACTTCACATCCAATAAAATGACTATAATAAAAAAATCAGATAATAGCAAGGATTGGTGAAGATGTAGAGAAACTAAAACCCACATTCACTGCTAGTGGTAATGTAAAATGGTGCAGTCACTTTGGAAAACAGTCTGGCAGTTAGACATAAGAAAGTTAGACACAGAATTACCACTTGACCCAGAAATTTCACTCCTAGGTTTATACTCAAGAGAAATGAAGATACATATCCACACAAAAACTTTCACGTGATTATTCATAGAATCATTATTCATAATCATCAAAAGGTAAAAACTACCCAATTATTTGTCAATTGATGAACATGCAAACAAAATGTGGTATATTCATACAATGAAATAGTATTTGGCTATAAGAGGAATGAAGTACTGATACATGCTACAACATGGAAACATCTTGAATGCATTAGACTATGTGAAAAATGATAGGCACAAAAGGCCTATACTATATGATTCCTTCTATGTGAAAGATGTAGAGTAGGCAAATACATAGACCGAAGTAGAAGGGTAGTTGCTTAGGGCTGGGGGACTAAGAAGTGATAGCTGAAAAGTACAGGGCTTCTTTTGAAGGTAATAAAAATGTTCAAAGCTTGAATGTGGTGGTGGCTGTACAACTCTGTGACTATACTGAAAAACTGTGAATATACTAAAAAAAACATTAAATGGGTGAGTTATTTGATGTGTGCATTATATTTTAATAAAGCTATTAGAAAAACAGTCCTTAAAAAACCCGAGAGCCCAAAAGAAGTTGTATGCATCAATTCATTAATTTGAATGCAGTATTATAGCTTCTCAAGGCTTTATGTTAACTTGACTTTGATTAGTAAACGCTTTGTGATATTTAACCCAAAAGGCAAATAAAGCATACACTATAGATATAGAGGCAGACTGACTTGTCCTTTATAGACAGGCCCATTTCAATTTATGCAAAACTCAGACTATAAAGGATTAAGTAGTTTTTCACAGTGATGGTGCTTACATGTTCCCCTTCTGTTTAAGTATTTGTTAGCTGCAAAAATAGGCAATTGATATTGCACACTATAACCATCATCTGTCCTCATGTAATCACTGTGACCATGTTTTCAATAAAGCAAATTGTAAAAATACCAATAAGCTTGTTAATTTTACATATGACTTAATATCTGTAAATTGATAGCTCTACAAAAATTTCATTTAACTTTTGTTAGAAAGAACTATATCTGGTCCTGCAATCATATAATACACCAAAATGAAGAGGCACTAACATATTCATATTTTGGCACTCAATAAAACCAAGATCAATTTAGTAAGCACCAAACATGGAAACAAATAGGCCCTTTATAGCAGTTAATAAAGAAAGATAATTGCTGGCTTTGATCACAGCATTTAAATTTGCCAAAGAAGCACTAGGAAAGTTTATGTTCCATAAGGTGATGCTTTCTGTAAGGCATTTTCAAGCTGCACAGCTCACGTATTATAAACAGGTAATCCCTGTGTAGTTCACAAACAAAACAAAACATTGAATTTGTCTTTGTGTTACAGCACATTATATAAACAAAAAGCACTAGAATAAAACTGTCCATCAGTCTAAATATAAACCACTATGATGATATGACCAGGCAAAATGTTTAAAGAGAGTGAGTAGTGTTTGTGTGTGTGTGTGTGTGTGTGTGTGTAAGAGAGAGAGACAGAGAGAAAAAGAATTATCTGCTCCAAACTTGCGGATACTTGCAAATAAATTATAATAGATAAAACAATAGGCGAATGACTCAATCAGAAGAGTATACAAATTTCTGAGGATAAAATTGAAGACTAAATTTTATTTTCATTTTAATTCAATGTAATTATTTTCCAAAATACTAACATATCAGAAAAAGAATACACAACTCAGGTTCCATCATCTTTCTTTATGTATTTTTAATAATATTCATGCAATATACTTCTATAGTTAATGAGTACATTTGCTGTAAAAGAAAAATTATTATTTATGGAAACAAATTTAAAATCACATAAGACTTCGTACAATCCAGGAAAAGTAATGGTTGCACAAACCCTACTATATATATGTTTGAATGGGAGTGATATAAAGTGAGCAGTTAACCATGTAGGCCCTATCTTAAATGTCTGAAATGACTGTAGGAATAGACCACCTGAGGCATCTATGAGACAAAAGTATGCAAGTATTGTGCTGGGTATGTTGGCAAGTCATTACTCTAAGTTCCTTATCCATTGATAAGATTCCATTGATACAAATAAAAATAACATTTTAAATACTGAAGAGCTAGAATCTCTTACTAAGTGTCAAAATAACGACAGGGAGAGGCTCTAATTCTGGCACACTTGTGGCCTTGCTTAAACTGTTTTTCAATGTTCCTATGGAAACTTCATTTGACTTGATGTTCACCAAACCTCCATATTGACTAATCTAAAAAAAATAAACAAGACTGTGTCTCAAGTTTCAATTCCAAGGCCATAGCACCAGGCAGTGTACCGTTTTACTTAATGAAAGTTGCATCTGGCATTTCTGAGGCCACAAGTACATGACAGGATAACTCTCCAAATTCAAAAGTTGCTTGCAGTGAAAAGCTCCATGTTGCTTTTGTCTTACAAATTGTATCGCATCTTCATATTTCATCCTATCTTCAATTAATGCCAGGGGAACCAGCACTGGAGCACTCCCAAGACGAGCGGCAGAGTGAACCACAATACAAGAACAAGGATCTTCATGAAATTTCTTTTTTATAAGTTTTAAGCACTTATCGATAGTCTGGCTAGATGGTGGTGCACCATCATCAAAAGGCCAGTCCAGAAACTGGATGCCTTCTTTTTCTAAAATGGCAGCGTGGTAAGTTGCTTCACAAACTGTTACTATCGTGGCAACTCTATTCTTCTTAAGTTCCTGTAAAAATTTGTTTAAGGAGGCCTTGGTTGGACTGTGGACAATAAGAAATCTCATATTCCTGTATGCAATCCCTACAGGAGCAGGATGGTTCGTCCCTCATATTGAGTTAAAATTTTAAAATACAGAAATATAAAGGAAATGAAGTCTACTTCAAAATACTCCAGTTCAAATTTCAGTGAGTTGAATATGAAGGTGGAGTAATAGGAAATGAAATCAACTTTCAAACAAAAAGTATCAATATTTCAGTTCAGTAATACTGAGTTAATAGAAAACCAGCTTTACCCCATTTGGGTCAGAACTCTTGCAAGATGTTCTTCCATTCAGTTCAGTTCTTCAATGTTCAGGTCATTCATTTTTATGGGAACTTCTCAGATAGCAACAATTTTCTAGGATTCACTAGTCTGCAAAGAGGTTGGACTGGGCCTGGAAGTAATACCAACTGCCCTTTACAAAGCCCATAAATGTGTGACCAAAGACACTGGAGACCTCTGAGGGATGTGTTTACTCATTGATGAATGTGGCCTAATCAGCCTGTCTGGAGACGGAAGTGATGCTGCTCAGAGCATAGGTCAGGGAAAAGCACACCACTGAGCCAATCTGTTGCCACCCGAGTCCAAAATGCGCTTTCAATGGCCAATATTATAAGCCCTCCCTTTCTCCCTTTCATTGTTTGCGCGAAGGACAAGGAGAGAACCAGGTCACCATTCAAGATCAGGGGGTCACGACCAAGCACCAACTGGGGGGCAGAGGTAAAGTGAATCCAGAAGTATCACAAAGAGAAAGCAGCTGTCCACGTACCAGAGCTATTTGTTTCTGCAGTAATGTTTCATAAATTAGTCTCGAGATTTTTCCCAAGCAATGCTTCTAATGGAACAACAGGTCATGTTTCATATTAGATGACCATTAAACGTCAGTTCCCTTTCATCATACAAACAACAAACAAAAGGTGACTTGAGAGGTTGCTCTGAATGAACATGACAATTTAACCATCATTTAACAACAGAGTAATGGTTATGATACTAATTATTCCTTTGGTGCAGCTGTTAAGTAGCACTGTGCTCCAGGCTGGCTTAGAAATCATTCAGTTTTTTCCCTCCATCTGCTACAAAACTGATGTGTTTTAGATCTAGCCTCTACAGATATTTCAAATCAATTTCCCCACATTCAAATATGACCTGGTTTCTAAGATTTACAAATAAAAAGCACTAAAAAGTTGGAAATAAATAAAAGAATGAAAATAAGTCAACCAGTCTTAAGGGGAATCTAAACCTTCTCATCTCCATGGACTAATCACAATGTCTTCTATCTAGGATAAGAAGGAAGTTGGAATGGGACTGGGGAAGGGACTGTTGAGTAAGAACAACTGACTCCTTTGGTCCTGAACTGGGGACTGGGACAAGAGAATGCAAATGACCAGTGTGCTTTCTGAGAAATCCAAAGGTCCAATGTGACTCTTTCCACTATCTAAAGGGAGTGAGAAGGAAGGAGTATGGAAAAAGAGATTGTGGAGAGTGAGGACATGTTGGATATATGTGTAAAATGATAACTTAATTGTATTTCTCTTCTCTGGGTGGATAACAAAAATATTTTATGTTTATATGGCTATATTCATATTCTGTATTCAAGCACATGGTGAGGAAATAGGGAGTGTGTAATTCAAAATTACACTAGACTTTCCACAACACAATATGATTAACTTCTGTAATTGACTGAGTCATGGGAAAATTGGAAATCGAATGATTTATATTCATGCATGCATACACAAATATACATTATGTTCATTATATTGTGTGTATCATAAATGAATTCTGCATCTGCAAACATATACACTACATATATCCTTCTCTGAGATGGTATATCCAAATTAGCAATAATTAAAAGTGGACAACCTAAGAAACCATTTGTCATATTTACTTATTTTCTCTATAAATTTGTTCCCTCTTATCATACATTTTAAATAAAAATCTAGAAGAAAAAAATCTTTTTTTCAAGATTCTCATTTTGTTAATATATTTTGTAAAACTATATCTGCTGTCAAAACACATGCATCTCCCCAGCTCCTGACCAAAACTCCATGGAATGAGAGGGAATATATACATTTAAAAATAATAAATTCATAACATCCCATAAAAATGTGAAAATAAAATGTATTTATCCCAAATAAAAGGGTGGCATTAATGGATATGTATAAAGGGAGACCATAGGGGTATTTTTGCATTACTTCACTACACATTCATTAAGGCTCTCTAATTGCCAGACATATAAATACAGGTAAATTCCAGACCTGGTCCATAAGAAGCTTGTTATCTACAAGAGAGATACACATACATAAAACTAAATTAGAAAGTCAAAGACATTATGCTCATAATAAGGACAAACTGATTTCAGTGGAGGATGTGAATAAATCTGCCTGGCATATGAAACAGGATCCTAGAACAAGGCTTCTCAGACAAAGTGACATTTATTCATTCGTATATTGCTCTTTCACGGCTTTGTGCACAATCTCTCTCTCCAGCAGATGTATACTACCTAGGTTTTCATGAAGATAGAATGCCCATAAAAAAATTGGCAGTAAATATCAATGGGGAAATGAGGCAAGTGAGTAAAGAATGACCCATCATGCAAGTTGGGCTGAAATACAACTAAGAAGAAATGGGAAAAATAATTAGCTCACTAACTATTCTTTGCTGCCTGAGGAAAAGAAAAGAAAGCTGGAAGTCTTCTGAGATAAAACAGAATAATGTTTCATCAGCCAAACCAAAGCTGAATAAAAAAATCAATTACTCTTAAAAAATTCTAACACCTATTCAAGGGATTCTTAAAGAGGGAACATGAGATATTTATGTAAAATACAATAAAAATGAGAGATATAAGATATACTTTACTTGGCAAAGATAATGGTAAACCCAGCAGAAATAACATTTTTGAATTTTTGAGTTATTTTGATATTTTAGTTTGGCTCATGAGAAATAAAAGATTACACTGTCTTACCAAATAAAGAGTTAAGAAAAGCATAAGACTGAATGAATAGCTTTTTCCCTTCTTCTTCATGTCTAGAATATTTTCTAAATTGCTAGATATTTTAGACATCAGAAAATGATAATTTTTCACATAAATTATTATGCTCTAACCTATCATTAAGTATTATTTATTTGTAAAATATGTTCCTAAATAAACAGTATTAATTATATGTGATCTAAATGTTTTATTCTCAATACATTTCTTTAAACTTACAATTTACAGAGTTCATTTGTAATAAATACCTTGTGTGACCATAATTCTCAAAGCTGAAATAATAATAAACAATTGTATCTAGATCATGGAAGGGGGAACACAGACAAGCATTTTAAAAAGATGTTGATTTAACCATTTTAGCCCATCTTGTCGTATAATTTTTTAAAAGAAAACAAAACCCCAAAGTTTTCTTAATACTTCATTTTTCTTGTCATTTAACCAGATCAGGGGGTTAATGAGGAAGGAGTTTAATAGAATAGGAAAGAAAAAAAATGAGGGGAGGGGATGATAATAACCAGGGCAGAAGAGGGAAAGAGAAAGGACGGCAAGAACATGGGGAGAGATATGGAGAAATTGCTTTTTCCCCTTTTCTCCTGAGTCCTTAAGGATAGTTAAAGGGAAGTATGAAGAGCAAACTCATTGCCAAATAGCACCCTATGTTAAATCAACAGGATTGAATATTCCCTGGGTTTCTGTTACAAATGGAACCCCTTCCTGTCACTATGGTTAAACACTTTGCACAATAGATGCTGTTACCTGACTGTTGCATTAGTGCTTTGATAGAATATGCATACATGCAATGAAGAGTGCAACAGGAATGAATTTCTAGATCAGAACCACCATTAATATTCTCACAATAAAATGTGTTCCAGTCTTTGAGAGGCAAAACCAATCAAAGCGTCTGGCATTCATTTGAATTAAATGAGAGTAGAGTTAGTGTAAACCTTTCCGTGGGAAGTAATGTTAGGGGTATCTTCAGTCCAGGCATATAAACTTAGAACCTTACAGTATGACAAAAAAAAGGCATTATTTACTGCTTAGAGTTAAGGACAAAATAATACATACTTCCGCTCAAAACGAATGTGTCTCCATGGGACAAAAATAAAGATAAATTGTCAGCTAAAACATCATTAGGCCTTTTTCCTTTATATCACAGTTTCAAAGCCTACATAAAATTTGGAATCCTGAAATGCATATTTCATACTTTAAAGGAACATGAAAATTCACATTTTTTAACATAAATATGAAAGAATAATTGTTATTTAATAAACTGCACATATTTAGTGAAATCTAATAAATTTTTACCTATGTATACACCACACCCATGAAGCCAATGAAGATAATAAACACATGCATCATTCCCCAAAGTTTCCTCCTGGCCCTTTGTAATTTCTCCCTTTAATCCTCAACACTGCCCCTGACCAGTGCATCTGTAGGCAGCCCTGTTAGTCTCTTATACACTCACTTGAATTTCCTGGAATTTTATTTAAATAGGATCATGCAGTATATGCTCTTTCTTGTCAGGCTTCTTTCATGCAGAATAATTGTTTTGAGATTCATCCATGTTATAGGTCATATTATGGGTTGAATTTTGTCCTCCAAACAGATATATTAAAGTCCTAACACCCAGTACCTCAGAATGTGAGTTTATTTGGGAATAGGGTCATTGCAGATGCAATTACTTAAGATGAGGTCGTACTAGAGTAGGGTGGACTCTTATTCCACTCTGACTAGTATCCTTGTAAGAAGAGGGTAAGAGACACAGGAGATGTAGACATGCAAGAGGACAATGTCATGTGATGACAGAGGCAGAGACTGACGTGTTGCAGCTGCAAGGTGGGACCTAATCCAGTGTGACTGGTGTCCTTATTAAAAAGGATAATTTGGACACAGACACAGACATTCGCATAGAGACTATGTGAAGATACCCACAGGAAGAATGCCACGTGATGACAGACGATTAGAGTGATGCATCTGCAAGCCAAGGAACACCAAAGATTGGAACCCACCAGAAGCTAGGAAGAGACAAGGAAGGATTCCCCCTGTACACTTCAGAGGGTGCATGGCTTTGCCAACACCTTGATTTGAGACTTTTAGCCTCCAAAATTGTGAAACAATACAGTTTTGCTTTTTAAGCCACCCAATTTGTGGTCTATTGTTACAGTAACCCTAGGAAACTAATACAACATGTATCACAATATCATTTCATTTTGTGAACATATCACAAAATTTGTTTATCCATTCACCTGTTCAGGACATTGGGATTGTTTTCAAGTATATGCTCAGTGGTTTCACTAAATCACAGAGTACATTCCACTTCTATTTGCCTAAGTACTGCCAAATTGATATCCAGATTTGCAACAGTCAGGACACAGGTTCCTATTTGCCACATCTACATACCAATACTTGAAATGTGCAGCCTTTTCTTTTAAGCTAACGTAAAGTGGTATGTCCTTGTTATTGTAATTCAAGGTTTTGATTATGAATGAGTTTGACCATCTTTTCATATAATTTACCTGTTGGGTATCCTCTTTGCTGAATTGTCTTTTTATATCCTCTATTTATATTTTTATTGTTTTTGATGTTGCAAATACCTTCTCATCTTTTATCTGTCTGTTAGATTTAATCTGGGTGTCCCTCATTAGGAAAGAAAGCCAGAAATATTTATTTTGAAGTAATCAAATCAATCCTTTTCTGGGCCTCATGGTTGATGTGTTTTGAGTCTGATTTAGGACAGTCTCACCCAACCTTAGTTGACAAATACATTCTTCTAAATTGCCCTATACTAACTTTATAATTTTGTTTTTACATCTAATATGGAGCTTTATAAACCATGTGAAATTCTTCTTTATATTTGATAAAGTAGGGAACAGGTTTTATTTTTCTATATATGTCAAACAGATTTTCCTAACATCATTTATTAGACTAAGACTGACCATGTCAGAATCAAATGCTATTTATTTATTTCTGGGCCCTTATTTATCTTCTGTGTGGTCACACATCATCCAGGAAACCTAAAGAAAGTTATAGCATTTAGCTTTAATAGGGTTTTTTCAAACTCTTGTGATTAATGAACATTTTTCATCATGTGAGAGATAATGAAAGAAATCTGTTTCCTCCAATTGATACACAAAGCTAACGGTAATATATTACAACTATTTGTCTATTCCTGAGTCAATAACACATTTCATTGCAGACATTGTAAATAATTGAATATCTGCAGTGATAGAATCTGGACCTGAGTACTGCCTTTCGAATAAGCCCACCCACCATCTCAGAGAGACCTAGGTGTCATCTTACCTAGGCTACAAGCATCCTCCAGAGGACAGGTCAGCAAGCCACAAGCCCACCTTTCCCCTGACCCCTCCCTTCAAGGAGCCTGCCAAAAACCCTGGTCATAAAAATCCTCTTGACCTGTGAGAGACTCTCTTTCCCTTGTTCTGCTGGCCAGGACAGAGGGGGCCCTCTCAGGTTCAGCAATAAACTGCTTTGACTGTTCAGTTAGCATCCCCTCTTTTTTCTTTCATGAAGAGAAATTTCCCCTCCATTTCTAATTTTGTAATTTTTCTCCTAGAAATTGTTGTCTTAGTTTTTCAGTGGCTTTTTCAGTTATTTGAATTGGTAAAAGTAAACACATTTTGACTTGTATTGAAGTAATAAATTGATGCAGGAGAAAGTGATAATATTGAGTCTTTCCATATAAGAAATAACAGCTTAATTTATGCAAGACCCCTACTGTGTGCTTCAGCAGATTATAGTTTATTCATATAGACTGCATATTATCTGTAAAATTTACATTACTGTTTAAACTTGGCTATGAATTAATTCCAAATATTAGTATTTAACCAACTTCCTCTCTTTGGACAATGAAATGCTATTCATATACTAGTTTGTCACAAATAAAATTGCAATCCTAAACATGTACATATCTATGTGGATATGTTCCAAGACCCATCCCCCAGCGGTCATCTGAAACTGCGGAAATTACTGAATCCTATGTGTGTTATGTTTTTTCCTGTACACACATACCAATGATAAAGTCTAATTTTTAAATTAGGCCCATTAAGATATTAACATTAAAATAGGACAATGACAAGACACTGTTAATAAAAGTTATGTGAATGTGACCTCTGCCTTTTTGTCTAAGTATCTTAACTGCATTGTACTCACCCTTCTTATTTTGCCTTGTGATGCTGAGATGATAAAATGCCTACGTGAAGAGATGACAATGTGAGGTGAATGACATACGCATTCTGACGCAGGCATCCTGACGTAGCATGAGGCTCCTATTTACCTTCCGACGATTCGTCAGAACAGAAGGCAGCTCGACCAAGGAGAACTGAAACTGCGGAAAGCAAAACTGCAGGTAAGGGGAATGACTATATCACATAAACAAGTATCTGTGTTTTAGAGGTATGGAGTTACCTCAAACCTTGTTCTGTTTCCCTCAGTCACCCTTAGGAGTCTTTTCCAGGAAAAGCATCTACTTCTTAAAGATGTACAACAGTGACACGGAACCTGAAACTGTCAGCCACATTTCTCTGAGTTGGAGTGCAAGTCCTCAAATACTCCAGCTCTTCCTAAAATAATTCTTAAAAGAATATGATGATTGGTCTAAGTCTGAGGCAGTGGTAAGAAAACGTTTTCTATAAAGGGCCAGATAGTAAATATTTCAGGCTCTGTAAGCCGTATGGTCTCTGTCACAACTCCTCAACCATGCCATTGTAGCATGAAAACAGCCATAGACAATACATACACAAATCAGTGTGGCTATGGTTCAGTAAAACTACATTTACAAAACCAGGAAGTATGCTAGATTTGGTCCAGTGAAGTAGTTTGCTACCTTCCCCCATTCCAGACTTTGCACTAAAACATCCAAGGAACTTTAAAAAGGTCTCTACAGATAGCAAATAAGCATATGAAAAGATGCTTTGCATCATATGTCATCAGGGAAATGAAAATTAAAACAATGAGATGCCACTACACAGCTCCTACAATGGCCAAAATCCAAAATACTGATATCAACTGAGGAGCTACTGGAACTCTCATTCATTGCTGGTGGGAATGCAAAAATGGTACAGCCACTTTGGAAGACAGTTTGGAAATTTCTTACAAAACCAAACATATTCTTACTATGTGATCCAGCAATCATGCTCCCTGATATTTACACAAAGGGGTTGAAAACTTAGGTCCACACAAATATCTGCACATGGATGTTATAGCAGCCTTATTCATAGTTGCCAAAACTTGGAAGCAACCAAAATGTCTTTCAGTAGGTGACTGGCTAAAAAACTCTGGTATATCCAGACTGAGATATTATTCAGTGCTAAAAAGAAATGAGCTATCAAGTTATGAAAAGACATGGAGGGACCTTAAATGCATATTACTAAGTGAAAGAAATCAATCTGAAAAGGCTACATACGATATGATTCCTACTATATGATGTTCTGGAAAAGGCAAAACTCTGAAGACAGTAAAAAGATCGGTGGTTTCCATGGTCTGGAGAGGTGGAAAGAAGGGATGAATAGGTGGAGCACAGAAAACATTCAGGGCACTGAAAACACTGCATGATATACAATGATGGACATATATCATTATACTTTTGTCCAAACCCACAGAATGTACAACACTAAGAGTGAACTCTAAACTATGGACTGTCAGTGATTATGATGTGTTGATGTATATTCATCTTTGCTTAAAAAAATGTATTATTCTGGTCAGTGATGCTGCTAATAGAGGAGCCTATGCACATGTGAAGATAGAAGGTATATAGAAAATCACTATACCTTCCTCTCAATTTTGTTGTAAATCTAAAACTGTTATAAAAAATAAAGAATTAATAAAAATTTATGTCTATGCTCTACCACCTAGAAAGTCTGATTTAATTGAAGTAAGTCAGGAAACTTGATTTTGCTTGTTTTTTTAAGCACCCCTCAATCAACAATTGAGAAGCCAGATTTGAAAACCACATCCTTGAGGCATTTTCTCAAAGTGTATCTAGTTTTAGATGTTGCAAATATCACCAGAGCACTCATTAAAATTAGATTGCAGGGTCCTATTCCAGGGACCTATTGAATCAGGATCTCCAGAGAAGGAGAGCAGATCTGCAAAGTCTAGCAGGAACCGCAGGGATTGCTGTCAATCAGAAAAAAATTAGGAAACACTGCCCAGTGGCAACTTTCTGCTGTCTGCATTACTCTGCTTTGAAGCTCACAGAGTGCCTTGAACAAACTGCCTTCTATCTGGAGATCATCCATCCTTAAATGTTGGCCAAATTTTTCTGGATGTAGGGAATTATGAATACATGATTTAAAAGGCATAAATTGCCAAAAGTCATCTTCCAAAGACGTACATTTCTGAATCTGATATGACTGAGGAAGCTATGAGTTCACAGTAGAATTCTTCAATCTTTACAGAAAAGTTTCATATTGAACCTTCTTTGAAATTAACACCCAACCCTAGTCCTAGTATGGGACATTCCCTCAGGATGTGAGACTCTCCAGGGCACCAGCAAAGGAAATCCTGCTTTAAACCTGAGTCAAGGAAGCATAAACATATAAAGTTTCTTGTGGTTTCTTGTTTTCTACTTATTTCGGTTATGAGCCATCTGTTAGAAATTGGCATTTTGCCCCATGATGAGATATCCTGAATTTAGATAATGTCATTCTAGTTCAATGTGATGGTAGGAGGTTTGTTGATCTTTATTTAATGACTTTCCTCCATCAGGCTGTAGTTAAGGAACACATCTTTGAAGGAGAGTCTCATGAGAGAAAGGAAAGAAAGATATAGTTTGACATACTGAATGCTCAAATGATGTATTTCTCACATATATAAAGAACTCTTCTCAGCTTTTTCTCAGTACTAAAGGCAAGTCATTAGCCAGAAAGAAAATTACCTTTCAATAGCCAAAGCTGTACTTGTTAGTGATCTTAATACTGTCATATAGAACTGGAAAGTTCATATGGGACATTTTTAAGACACAATGGATAAAACTCAAGGATAAAAGTTTTAAGTGGTTTCTTTCAGATGTAGTATAGGCATTTGATAATGAAGTTAAAACTTATTTTATCATATTATGAAATATTTCTTCCCTTTACATTCAATTCTCTTATTATCTTATGAAATGTTTAATATCCTGTATCACCCATTAGCAAAAAACAAAATGTAAGCTATTAGATACCAAGTAATGAAGCTAATTTCCACCATATTTTATTCTATGAGGAAGTGTATGTTCCAAAAAGCTTTCTTTGTAATAATTATACAAATGTATAATGCACTTATATTGTTTTGACCAACTGAATACTAACCATCATTGTAACAAAAATATGTCCGCAAGATATTAGTTTAACCCTTAAATACTTATGCCTATAGGCATAAAACACATTAAAATTTCAATCTATATATACACAGTCTTTTCATTTTCTTAATTAGGGCAGGATGGTACAAAAGAATAACTTCCAAAAGTTAAAGATATAAAGTGAACACATGTAAAATATTTGTTTAACTCAATAATGAGGGAAATAATGAGGGAAACAGCATGTGGGAAAGCTGGTTGAGAGGAGAATTCAAACAGTGGTTCTGTTGTCAGTTTAAGAAAGGCACACTGTGCAAAGTCAGTAGAAGGAGGAACATAATAAAGATCAGAGAATAAATAAAATCAAGAAGAATAAAACAATAGAAAGAAACAATGAAAGCAGGAGCTGGTTCTTTGAGAAAATAAACAAAACAGATAAACCCTTAGCCAGACTTATCAAGAAAAAAAGAGGGTCTACACACATAAACAGAATCAGAAATGAGAACGAAAAATCACTACGGAAACCACAGAAATACAAAGAATTATGAGAAAATACTATGAAAAATTATATGCTAACAAATTGGATAACCCAGAACAAATGGACAACCTTTCAGAAAAATACAACCTTCCAAGGCTGACCCAGGAAGAAACAGAAAATCTGAATAGACCAATTACCAGCAATGAAATTGAAATGGTAATCAAAGAACTATCTTAGAACAAAACCCCTGAAACAGATGGCTTCGCTGCTGAATTTTATCAAACATTTAGTGACGACCTAATACCCATCCTCCTTAAAGGCATCCAAAAAGTAGAAGAGGAGGGAATACTCCGAAACTCTTTCTGCAAGGCCAGCATCACTCTAATACCAAAACCAGGCAAAGACACCACAGAAAAAGAAAATTACAGACCAATATCCCTGATGAACATAGATGCAAAAATACTCAACAAAATATTAGCAAACCAAATTCAAAAATACATCAAAAAAGATCGTCCATTATGATCAAGGGGTATTTATTGCAGGGATGCAAGGATGGTACAACATTCGAAAATCCATCAACATCATCCACCACATCAACCAAAAGAAGGAAAAAAAAACCACATGATCATCTCCATATATGCTGAAAAAGCATTTGACAAAATTCAACATCCATTCATGATAAAAACTCTCAACAAAATGAGTGTAGAGGGCAAGTACCTCAACATAATTAAAGCCATATATGACAAACCCAAAGCCAACATTCGACTTAGCAGCGAGAAGCTGAAAGCTTTTCCTTTAAGATTGGAAACAAGATAAGGACGCCCACTCTCCCCACTTTTATTCAACAGAGTTCTGGAGGTCCTAGCCATTGCAATCAGAAAACACAAAGAAATAAAAGGCATTCAGATTAGCAAGGAAGAAGTTAAACTGTCCCTGTTTGCAGATGACATGATATTGTACATAAAAAAATCCTAAAGAATCCACTCCAAAACTACTAGAACTAATATCTGAATTCAGTATAGTTGTGGGATGCAAAATTAATACACAGAAATCTTTGCATTCCTATACACTAACGATGAACTAGCAGTAAGAGAAATCAGGAAAACAATTCCATTCACAATTGCATCAAAAAGAATAAAACACCTAGGAATAAACCTAACCAAGGAAGTGAAAGACCTATACTCTGAAAACTACAAGACACTAATGAGAGAAATTAAAGAAGATACCAATAAATGGAAACACATCCCATGCTCATGGATAGGAAGAATTAATATTGTCAAAATGGCCATCATGCTTAAAGCAATCTACAGATTCAATGCAATCCCTATCAAAATACCAAGAGAATTCTTCAATGAACTAGAGCAAATAGTTCTAAAATTCATATGGAACCACCAAAGACTCCAAATAGCCAAACCAATCCTGAGAAGGAAGAATAAAGCAGGGGAATTACACTCCCCAACTTCAAGCTCTACTACAAAGCCACAGTACTCAAGACAATTTAATACTGGCACAAGAACAGACCCATAGACCAATGGAACAGACTAGAGAGTCCAGATATTAACCAAACATATATGGTCAATTAATATATGATAAAGGAGCTATGGATATACAATGGTGAGATGACAGCCTCTTTAACAGCTGGTGTTGGCAAAACTGGACAGCTACATGCAAGAGAATTAAACTGGATTATTGTCTAACCCTATACACAAAATTAAACTCAAAGTGAATCAACGACCTGAATGTAAGTCATGAAATCATAAAAGTCTTAGAAGAAAACATAGGCAAAAATCTCTTGAATATAAACATCAGCAACTTTTTCCTGAACCCATCTCCTCAGGCAAGGGAAACAAAATAAAAAATGCACAAATGGGACTACATCATGCTAAAAAGCTTCAGTACAACAAAGGACACCATCAGAAGAACAAAAAGGCATCCTAGAGTATGGGAGAATATATTTGTACATGACATATCTGACAACAGGTTAACATCCAAAATATATAAAGAAGTCACATGCCTCAACCTCCCAAAAAGCAAATAACCCTATTAAAATATGGGTGGAGTATATGAACAGACACTTCGCCAAAGAAGAATCTCAGATGGCCAACAGGCACATGAAAAGATGCTCCACATCACTAATTATCAGGGAAATGCAAATTAAAACCACAATGAGATATCACCTCACACCTGTTAGGATGGCCAACATAGAAAAGACTAGGAACAACAAGTGCCATAAGAAGAAAACAAATCCTACCATTTGCAACAATATGGATGGAGCTAGAGGGTATTATGCTCAATGAAATAAGGCAGGCAGAGAAAGGCAAGTATCAGATGATTTCACTCATTTGTGGAGCATAAGAACAAAGCAAAAACTGAAGGAACAAAGCAGCAGCAGACTCACAGAACCTAAGAATGGACTAACAGTTACCAAAAGGAAAGGGACTGGGGAGGGTGGGTGTGAAGGGAGGGAGAAGAGGAATAAGGGGCATTATGATTAGCACACATAATGTGTGTGGGGGGCACAGGGAAGGCAGCATAGCACAGAGAAGACAAGCAGTGACTCTATAGCATCTTACACTGATGGACAGTGACTGTTATGGGGTATGTGGTGGGGACTTGATACTGGGGGAAATCTAGTAACCACAGTGTTGCTCATGTAACTGTATATTAATGATGCCAAAATTAAAAAAATTAAAAAAAAAGAAGGCACACTGAAATACAGTTGCTAAGTGTTTGACAGAGCTGTTTGATATCTCACTGGAAACGTTAATTATTAGGATTAAAATGTAACTTCATAAAGTCTAGACCTTAATAAATAGTAAATAGTAAACCAAACAAAATGACAATTCCCTGAAGAACCAAGTCATCTGAAGTCAACCTTTGAGAAAATGCTCCAGTAAGAAAAAGGAAAACACGCTCTCTTTACCTAACTTCAAATTGAACTCCTTTATAGTCTTAAGTGTCTTATCTCTAAATTTGTGTTAATTTTCTATTAACAGAAGTCAACAAAACATGTTTAAACATAAAAGAGGTGAGGGCAATTTTCAAGAAGTAAAAGGAAAATACAGAATCCTCTACATGTAAAGATCTTGTCCACGTGTTTTTTTCAATGGATGATGACAAATAAAATCTCTTATGATATTTAAGTTTCATTAGTGACAATTTAAAAAATTATGTCATGGTTTTATTTTAAATTATAATTTTTACATCCTTATATATAAAAATTATATAAAAAATATGTCCTTTGAGATGATTTCAAATTATGCTGAAAAATTTAGGTGCCACTTAAAATATGTGGTGGGACCATAATTTCTCAAAATTCTTATAGGGAAGATGTTAGCAAACATGTCTGATGGCCTATCTTTAAGAAATATTTCCTCTGTTCAAATTTCGCCATCAGTGTGACTCTATCTACATTTGATCTTCCTGCAATATTTCAAATTATCTAAGAAACACGGTTGCTTGTTCTTTAGCACTATAACAAATAGCCGCTGGGAAGAGAGCAGTGAGCAAAAAGCCTAGGCACCTATCCTCATAGTCCTCACAGTCTAGGAAGGGAAATTGAGATTAAGCAAGTGACTGCATACAGAAAAATAAAATTGTAACTGGGGCATGTGCTATGAATTGTGGGTATACAGAACCTTGAAAGTGAGAGATGATGGAAATGAATCTTGAGAGTAAGGGAATCTGCAGGAAGAGTTAACTTAGTGAAGACAAGGCATTCAGTCATCTGAATTAATTTTTTTCTGTCATCTCACAAGCCTCTTGGATGAGAGGGCAGATATATGTGTTTGATTTGAGTCCCTCTTAAATTTTGTTTAGGAATTTATTGTCTGTTTTTTTCCTGACAATTTTACTTTAGAAACTTCAGAGCCACACTTCTTACCAAGGTGGGATAACAGGGACTGGATTCATCCTCTCACTTGGAACAACCAAAACCAGACAACAGTTCCAAGACACTGAACATCAGGCAATAAAAGAGTGATTCTTGAGAGATGGGAAATGAACAAGGGGAGGCATAGAATTGCCCAAGCTTATTCACTAAGGAAATTTCCTGGTATGGCTCTGGAGGATCCCTGGGAAGGAGTTGCTTGTCCAGGGAGACCACAGTGACTAGTATTCTTAGAACAGAGTACTGGAAAGAGCTGCACACACAGAGAACTCTGGCAATCTGCAGAGAGTGCTCCTCAAGTTTTCAGCTGATTAATAATCAGCATATTTTCATGAGAACACATTATGCAAGGCTGGGGAAAGAACCAATGATAAGGAGTAGAGGGGAACAGTGCCTGGTATTCAATCCATGGAGGGCTTGAACAAACTGTTCATTTTTATTGGCCAGGCTCTTAAAGCAGGAGCAGTAAAGCTGGTGCTGTGAAAACAGAGTGCAAGGGGCAATCTTGTAAGAGCTAAGGGTAGAATATGTTGACTCTGTTTCACCTTCTTTGTCATATCCTCAGTGCAGCCTTCTTCATCATTGTTGTCTTCCCTATTGATATCCTCAGAGAACTGATTTTTTTAATAAAAATACATATATGGGATATTACTATTCATATTCTTATATATCCATTTTATATTCTGTTTCTTAGAAACATATCTTTGAGATATACTCCTAGGTCTACATATTTAGATTAACTTTACTCTGTAATTATTTTTAATGGTCTTATTGAACAGGTTCACGTTGATAGGACGCGAGCATTACCATGGCACATCCTTCTTGCTTTGTGGACTCTCTCCCCTGTCTCTTGTATAATATTTATACCTTTTCCCAGTTACTTTCAGATAGTGATGGCAATAACCCCCTCGTACCTTTTAGACACTATAACCGATCTCATTTGAAAGTAAATTGTTCAGTGTGATGAACCTTCCAAGATGAGCTTCCAAAGGGTTCATCTTGATTCAACTTGATGTGATTCAGTTTCAGGTGGGAAATCTACAGAGAATCAGCTTGCTGTCTTGCACTCTCTCTCTCCCATCTCTCTCTATATATCTCTATTTCTACCTCCCCACTCTTCTTTTCCTAACTAACTATATAGTTTCCCACCATTCCAGGAAGAGGTGTGGGGGAGGTGAATTTAAAGCATAGACATATTCATCTAGCAATCTCTAGGTTTGGCACTTACCAAATTACCACAAACTGGATAGCTTAAAACAACAAAAAATATATATTCCCAGAGTCCTAGAGGCTGTAAGTTCAAAACTTAGTGTCATTGGGTGGAAATGAATGTGTCAGCAGGGCTGCATTCTCTCCAGAGGCCCTAGGGAGCTGTATTTTACCTCTTGCAGCTGCTGTGACTGCTGGCATTCCTTGGTTTGTGGCCACAAATTTCCAGTCTTCCAGGCTAAGATTTCAAATCTCTCTCTGCTCAGTCTTCGCATTGTCTTTTCCTCTGTATGTGTGTGTCAAATCTCCCTGTGCCTTCCTCTTTTAAGGATACATGTGATTGCATTTAGGGCCAATCTGCAGAATCCAGAATAATCTTCCCATCCCAAGATCCTTAATGTAACCCACATCTGCAAAGACTTTGCTATACGAAGCAACATTCATAGGTTCCAGGGGTTATGATATGGATATGTTTTGGGCGGATATCTGACTCAGCTTGCTATAGAGTATATGATTACATGTTTGCTGATTTGGGGTATTTCATTTTCTGTGAACTACTAACTTATGTTTTTTCCACCATTAAATTTAATCATCTGTGTTTCTCTAATTTTATGGTAGAAAAGAAAATATTACACAGAGAAAAAGGAATACATATTGGATTTTTTCCCACCAATACAGAATGTTTTATTAGTCTTTCCCTTTGTCACCACTCGGATTTCCTGTCACTATTAAGACAAAAAAAAATCATGATGAAGAACCTGTACCATACACAATTAGTAAAATCTTCACCAAAGAAGCAAATAAATCTATGATTTATTTTCTTGAAATATTTGATTTCTGTAAAATTGATTTTAATAAGCAAAGTAATGTGAGATGAAGCTGCATTTTCCTCCTAGTTTCTAGACTGCTGAACCAACATCATTTTTGCTTAACATAGCTTATCCATATTTAGCATATGAGACCCCATCTATGGATCTCTAAATTGTATTCTTTCTATTGAAATGTTTGTTTCCTATTGCACCCATATAGTGATGTTTGTATGTTTCTGAACCTAACATATTTTGTTATTTGGTAGAACTCATACTCTAACATTTTTCTTTTTCATAAATGTTTATGTTACTCTTGACTCATAATACTTCTAGATGAATTTCAGAATCATTTCGTATTTTCAGAAAAAAAAGAAAGTCCTAATAGTACTTTTCCTTGCATTGCATTACATTAATGAATTTATGTTTGGAAAATGGAATTCCTCACAATGCTGTTTTCCTGTCCAAAATCAAGGCATGTTACTATTAAAGGATTGTTACTAAAAATCTTACTAAAGGATTTTATATGTATTAAGAAAATTTAATGCTTTCTTCATATAGGTTTTACATATTACTTATATTTATTACTAGGCATTTAGTTTATTACTAAACACAGAAACTACTGTGCTTATTATTGGATAAAGGAGATTTATTGGTTGTCATTTACTAATTATATACTCAACACCCTTACTAAATTCTGTTTTTGTTTTACAGATTCTTTTGTATCTTCATAGTATACAGTAATAAAATATGAAAAACGATATATGTCCTTCTTTTCTCTAATATTTATAGTTCTCATTTCTTACTCTTTCTTATCTAATTGCATAGACTAGGAGACAACAGTTTAATGTAAAGTAACAGTTGATAATTGGCAACTTTATCTTATTACTGACTATAATATAGATGTAATAGATATTCCTCTAGAGATTCACTATTAAATATGCTAATTTTCATATAAACACATAGAACATATTTTACATTAAAACACACACATATATACACATGAGTACATACAATGGGATGATACCCAAAATATACTGCAGCATCTACCCAGCAGAATCTGACCTCTATCAATGAGCACTGAGCAACAAGTCAAATTGTGTATCACCTCGTATGCTATATGAGTACGTACTAGCTATGTATTGGCTGTACATACTAAACCCATTTAAGAAATCCATAGTGGATACACACTAAACCCATTTAAGAAAATGCTGACTTTTTACCAGACATGGGTGTAAAATTTGATAATTTTGTTAGCCCTATGTGAGATGAATATTTTTTCCGTATTAATAATATGAAAATACACTGATAAGCTACAATTGGTGGTATTCTATTTAGGAATTTGCTTCCATATAAATTAAATTTTTCTTTGGGGGATCTTCTTGTCTGTTTTTTGTTTTTTGTAAAATTCCAATCCAATTTCTGAAGTGTTTGGAAGGTTTTTTAGTTTGTGCCCTGGAACAGTTAAAAATACCATTGTAGTTAATTTATTTTCTTTGAAGATTAAACAGAACTTGCCTGTAATATTCTCAGAATATTTCAAATAACATAAATCCCAGTGTAAGTCAGCTTAAATTATAAAGGAAATATTTTCTCTGGTTATTCAACAACCCAAAAGTAAAGTTTCAGGTGCAGATTGCTCTAGGAATTAAATATTAGAGATGGGTTTCTCTCTGTGCAATCATTTGCCTTGCTTCTTTGATACTGGTTTCTATAGGAAGTTTCTTCCATTGTTCTCAAAGTACGGCTGCCATCAACTCTAAAAGTATTTCTCATTTGCATCCAGCAGCAAAGACAATCTTTTCAAGCAGTTCTCATGGAAGAAGAGCAAATAATTCCTAGAAACGTATGCATTTCATTTGCTTTGCCTGTTTTTGCATATCTATTCATGTATAAGTGACAAATGTCAAGGAATACGCTAATGTATCTCTGGGGTTGGTGATGGAGTAGGGTCTAACACTAACTGCTTGGCTAAGAGTTGACAGTTGAAACTCCTATTGGAAATTTAGGATACTTCTCAAGAAAAGGGAGGGAGAATGGAAAATGCAGAGTAAATATCTATTATTATTACAGAGTAAAGTATGTATTTTATGTACATACACACATAGCTATAATATTAATTTGTTATAAAGATATTTATCCATGGAACACCAAATTTAATCACATCAAACTGATAGAGATGAGATCCTAAGCAAAGTGTGGGAATGACAGATGTTAGATTCCAGGTAATGGTAAAAGGAGAGTTTTATCTCACTAGTTGGTATTTTAATAGGAATATTACATTTATGTATTAAGTACCATTTTCTAAATTTCAAAGAGAGATGGAAAGAAAAAATGAAAAGAAAAATATGCCAATTTTCTTACATCTAAATTGAATACCTTAAAAAGAAAAACTTAAAAAAGTTAGTGTAAATCATTGCTTAGACTCCAATTTCAAGGTATCAATATGAAGTTATATATTGGTATACTCTGATAATAATATTTTATGTGAGAAATAATAATGAAACCACACTAATTGTTAGGTATAAAAGAAAATTGTTACAATGTAAGATTAACTAAGTAGAAAATATTTGTCAACATCCCTGTGGTATTTTAAAATTTTATAATTTTACATACACTGTTACCTACAGCACAAAGATCATTTTGTAGATAGATACTCTGAGACTGAGAAAGGTTATATGAATGATCTCAAGGCTGATAGATGGAAAGTACTTCAATAATGACACAAACTCAGGCATTCTAAACCCAAACCCCATGCAATACACTTTTTACCTGTCTGAAATATTAGCAAAGATAAATAAAGCCATCATGCATAGTACTATTAAAAATGTATTTTTCTAAAGGAAATTTATGTTTTCTAAAATAGTGTGATTTCCCCCATAATATGTAACCTATTATACTTTGAAAATGATCCTTCATATATACAGGATCAAGAGAAATCATAAAAAAATTAATTACATTTAAAGAATAATACTGAAATCTGAGAAAAATATGAATAGCTTTCCACATAATATCTTATTTTCGGCATGAAGTAAATCTACCATTCTTTGATATCTCACAAGCTTTGGAAATACACCAAAAATACTGTACGTTTTTCACTGCCAAATTCAATTGACTAAAGCACTCTTCAGACTTTGTAGGATATCTTTGAAAATTTGTGGAGCAAGAACATCCCAAAATTATTGGATGGCTTTTCAGCATGCTCAGCCTATTCATATGTCCTTCTTTTCTAAAGAGTTGCCTTAATGACTCTTGAACAAAAGTAGTTTTCTACAGTTTTCTCCAAATACTACCCACATAATTGCTCAATTTAGTCATTGCAGTGGGGGCAGGAAATAATGTCTCTCAAATTTGGTTTGCTTTTGATTCCAACAGCTTGGATAACAAGAACCTAGTAAAAACAGCTAAAAATGTCAGCTACATCAAAACAGCAATCACGTGCAATACTATAGAGGCATGGTACATATAAAACAATTTCTTTTATTATTCTAGTGAAGGATAGAATGATTAAATTTGGCTCTTGTAAAATGAAGTGTGCATGTTACAGTTCAAAGGTAACTAACCACCAGATTAGAATCAAAAGAATACCTTACAAAGCAATAAAGGGGAAAAGGGGAACAAAATCAAACAACCCAACAGAAAGGTAGAAAGGAACACGAGTTGATGCAAGTCTAGTGGCTAGGAAACACAGTCTACACACTCAGACACACAAGATACTTAATTTCATGCTGTATATAATTACACATAATTTCTATTTCAAGCCCTCCACTCTTCTGGAGCTAAAACTTATCTCAGTAAAGTAAATAGG
This sequence comes from Phataginus tricuspis, assembly GCA_029783875.1. Classification (NCBI taxonomy): domain Eukaryota; kingdom Metazoa; phylum Chordata; class Mammalia; order Pholidota; family Manidae; genus Phataginus; species Phataginus tricuspis. Next base: position 20,708,325 of record JAQQAC010016209.1, read on the forward strand.
CCTCTATTCCCAACATTTTTCTCATGTTAGCCACTAAATTCTAGCATGTGGAAATGCATGAGGAGAAGTGGTGATAGAGATTCCATTGTTAAGGCCAAAGTATCTCACCCCACATATAAGGTACTTACTTACTTAGCATGGTGCTTGGCACTCAGTGAAAGTTAGCTATTTTATCTCTCTGAGTGCTGAAGCAAGAATGAAAATTTCACTAGGTAGCTCCCTCTTTAGCAACTCCTGTGTGAATGTGATGACAGTGGTTTTCAGAGTACTGTGTTTTAATAGAGAATTAAAGCAGTATTAGCTTAACGTGAGATTTTGAAGCATGGCTCAAGCAGAAAGAGGTACATTGTTACTGTTTATGTGCATAGATTGTTCATAGACCTTATATATTGATTACAGGTTTCTGTTTTATTATTAATAATATATATTGTAGGTGCATATAATGGTTTTAATGTTTAAAGTACTTTCACCATACAATTCAGGACACATTCTAATGTAGGAAAAAACAACTCAGTCTAATGAGTCAGACAAACATATCTGAATACAATCTCACTAGTACTAGTCATGTAATTCTGGGCACACACTTCATTGTGCCTCTGTTTCTTCTTTAAACAAATAGAAAATACATGTTCTGTTAGTCCAGGCTCTCCAAGCAGCAGCCATAATGAGACAATTTAACATGCACGGATTTTTATTAGGAAAAATGTTAATGAGAGGCAATGGAGAACTAGTTGGAGGGTACTGGAAGAGCCATCAGCTTATGACATATTCTGGCTCCAAGTGAAAAGAGAGGGAATGATGGAAGCATCCTAGATCACCATGGAGTCTAAAGAATGTTCAGGAAGGCCTTCAGAAAGTCCTCAAGTCAGTCTCCAGTCAGAGGAATCTCGCTTCCCAGGAGCAAGCCTGCTTTAGTACCCCTGCCATGCAGATGTTGGTCTGGGAGCAGCCCCTAGGAGGCACAGCCTGGAAGAAAGTGGGACAGCAAGTGCAGAGCACAGTGGCCGGGGCCACTAACTTTATTCAGTTATACTCCCTCTGCACAGCATGAATTCTCATTCGCTTGCAGGTTTATTGTGAAATTAGAAAAAATATAGGTAAATTACCTAGGAAAGTGTGCTTGACATAGAATTCAAGCTCAGTAAAGAAGAGCTATCAACATATTTCATTTGTGAACTGTTTACCATAATAAGTGCGATATTCATAAGACACATATTCTTTAATCCCCACAGAACTTCTTCCTATTAGGTGTTTGTATTAGCCCGCTGGAGCTGCCATAGCAAAGTACCACAGACTGGGGGGCTTAAACAAGAGAAATTTGTTCTCTCACAGTTCTGGAGGCTAGCTCAAGATCAAGGTGTCAGCAGAGCTGTTTTTTTCTGGGGCCTCTCTCCTTGGCTTGTAGATGGCCATCTTCTCCCTGTGTCTTCACATGGTCTTCCCTCTGTGCAATATGTGTGTCTAAATTTCTTTTTCTAAAGACACCAGTCATAATGGAGTCAGGTCCATCCTGATGACATCATTTTAAATTAATTACCAGTTTTAAGACTCTATGTCCAAATACAGTCCCATTCTGACGTACTGGAAGTTAGGACTTCAACATATGGATTTGGGGGGACACAATTCAGCCAAAACAGCATTGTTCACCATACATCACAGATATGAGAACTGAGAATTAGAATGTCAAATAAGGTGCCATGGTGACACTTCTAATGAAAAGCAGAACCAGGATCTCTGTAATTATATGCAAAGCCCATTCTCTTTTCAGAAAAGTGAATTACACACCTGCCCCTTGTATGTACTTGGCCCTTTCAGGTAGAGGATGAAAGCAGAATGTCACTCAGCTTAGTGGATGTGGACCCATTATCCACAAAGTTAAGAAAAGCTCTTTAATCAAACTGCACACATCTTTAGACCACGGCCTCAAATTGAGGGTGATGTTGCTCCCTTGAGGGATATGTAGCATTTTCTGGATACATTTTGGGTTGTCACAACTGGGGATGTGCTGCTGGCATCGAGTAGGGAGATGTCAGGGATGCTGCTCACTATCCTGCAGCACACAGGAAAGCCTCCCAGGACAAGCAATTACTTGGTTCAAAATGTTACCAGCGCTGAGGTTGAGAAGCCCTGTCACAGAGCAAGATAATTATGGTCACTGAGTCAGGACTAAAGGGATAGGAAATTATATAGACCTATTTTGAAAGTTCAGGATTCTGTCCTGACCATTCCAGGTTATGATGTATATTTCTTTTCCCAGGTCGGCCTGGTTGGTGTAGCCTCTGGGTAGTAGCCTGGCAAAAACAAGAGTTACATGATTCAAACTTACTCTGGCTTTACAAAAACGTCCTTGTCCCTCTCACACTTGATCCTTCTAGATGAAAAGTTTGGGTGAGAGTAAGAAATGACTGAAAATAGGGCAAAGTCATAGTTGCTGTAAAACAGGGAAGAAAGGGCAATATTGACTTTAGTCTTTCAGAGCTGCCTCTGGAGCCGATCTTCCCCAGGAAAACGTCTGGTGCCACTCCTAAACTATAGGAAGCTCCTTCAATGTAATTGGCTGCTGAGACTGCCATCCTCAGCCAGAAGGTTCTGACCACCTTTCTCCTGAACTTTATTGAAACATCTATCAGAGATAACGAATGATCCCAGCTCTGGATGTCATCCCCAGCACCAATCTCAGTCATCTCATGGCATGAAGTAAGATCAAGAAAGATCGGACTAACTGCATTTAGCAGACACTCCAAAACAAGGTGTATGCTCAGTGATTTTAACTGAACTGGGAACCTAAAGGGTTACCTGCTAGTATTCTCAACCTGTGCTCCCTGACTAATATAGGTACTACCTGGCAGAACTCTCGATTTTAAGTCTTTTTTTCCAGGGGCAATTTTTGCACTCTTTTTTTTAAATAATTTATTCTGGTATCATTAATCTACAATTACATGTGCAATATTATGGTTATTAAACTACCCCCTTCATCAGGTCCCCCCCACCAACCCCATTACAGTCACTGTCCATCAGCGTAGTGAGATGCTATAGAGTCACTACTTGTCTTCTCTGAGTTGTACAGCCCTCCCCATGCCGCCCCCAACGTTACTTCTGCTAATCGTAATGCCCCTTTTTCCCCCTTGTCCCTCCCTTACCACCCATCCTCCCCAGTCCCTTTCCCTTTGGTAACTATTAGTCCGTTCTTGGGTTCTGTGAGTCTGCTGCTCTTTTGACCCTTCAGTTTTATTCTTTGTTCTTATACTCCACATATGAGTGAAATCATTTGATACTTGTCTTTTTCGGCTTGGCTTATTTCACTGAGCATAAAACCCTCTAGCTCCATCCATGTTGTTGCAAATGGTAGGATTTGTTTTCTTCTTATGGCTGAATAATACTCCATTGTGTATATGGACCACCTCTTCTTTATCCATTCATCTACTGATGGACACTTAGGTTGCTTCCATTTCTTGGCTATTGTAAATAGTGCTGCAATAAACATAGGCATACGTATGTCTTTTTCAAACTGCACTGCTACATTCTTAGGGTAAATTCCTAGGAGTGGAATTCCTGGGTCAAATGGTATTTCTATTTTGAGTTTTCTGAGGAACCTCCATATTGCCCTCCACAATGGCTGAACTAATTTGCATTCCCACCAGCAGTGTAGGAGGGTTCCCTTTTCTCCACATCCTCACCAACATTTATTGTTGTTTGTGTTTTGGATGTTGGCCAACCTCACTGGTGTGAGGTGATATCTCATTGTGGTTTTAAACTGCATTTTTCTGATGGTTAGAGATGTGGAGCATCTTTTCATGTGCCTGTTGGCCACCTGAGTTTCTTCTTTGGAGAAGTGTCTATTCATGTCCTCTGCCCATTTCTTAATTGGATTATTTGCTTTTTGTTTGTTGAGGTGCGTGAATTCTTTATGTATTTTGGATGTTAACCCCTTATCAGATATGTCATTTATGAATGTATTCTTCCATACTGTAGGATGTCTTTTTGTTCTACTCATGGTGTCCTTTGCTGTACAGAAGCTTTTCAACTTGATATAGTCCCACTTGTTCATTTTTGCTTTTGTTTCCCTTGCCCGGGGAGATATGTTCATGAAGAAGTCGCTCATGTTTATGTCTAAGAGATTTTTGCCTATGTTTTTTTCTAAGAGTTTTATGGTTTCATGACTTACATTCAGGTCTTTGATCCACCTTGAGTTTACCTTTGTGTATGGGGCCAGACAGTAGTCCAGTTTCATTCTCCTACATGTTGCTGTCCAGTTGTTCCAACACCAGCTGCTGAAGAGGCTGTCATCTCCCCATTGTATATCCAAGGCTCCTTTATCAAATATTAATAGACTGTATATGTTTGGGTTAATGTTTGAATTTTCTATTCTGTTCCACTGGTTTGTGGGTCTGTTTTTGTGCCAATACCAAATTGTCTTGATTACTGTGGCTTTGTAGTAGAGCTTGAAGTCAGGGAGTGTAATTCCGCCTGTTTTATTCCTTCTTCCCAGGATTCCTTTGGCTATTTGGGGTCTTTTGTGGTTCCATATGAATTTTAGAATTATTTGCTCCAGTTCATTGAAGAAAGCTGTTGGTAGTTTGATAGGGATTGCATTGAATCTGTAGATTGCTTTAGGTACTAAGGCCATTTTGACAATATTTTTTCTTCCTAGCCAAGAGCATGGGATGAATTTCCATTTGTTAGTGTCCTCTTTAAGTTTTCTTAGCAGTGTCTTGTAGTTTTCAGAGTACAGATCTTTCACTTCCTTCGTTAGGTTTATTCCTAGGTATTTTATTCTTTTTGATACAATTGTGAATTGAATTATTTTTCTGATTTCTCCTTCTGTTAGTTCATCGTTAGTGTATAGGAAAGCAACAGATTTCTGTGTGTTAATTTTGTATCCTGCAACTTTGCTGAATTCAGATACTAGTTTTAGTAGTTTTGGAGGGGAGTCTTTAGGGTTTTTTATGTACAATATCATGTCATCTGCAAATAGTGACAATTTGACTTCTTCTTTACCAATCTGGATGTCTTGTATGTCTTTGTTTTGTCTGATTGCCATGGCTAGGACCTCCAGTACTATGTTGAATAACAGTGGAGAGAGTGGGCATCCCTGTCTTGTTCCCGATCTTAGATGAAAAGCTTTCAGTTTCTCGCTGTTAAGTATGATGTTACCTGTGGGTTTGTCATATATAGCCTTTATCATGTTGAGGTACTTGCCCTCTATACCCATTTTGTTGAGAGTTTTTATCATGAATGCATGCTGAATTTTGTCAAATGCTTTTTCAGCATCTATGGAGCTGATCATGTGGTTTTTGTTCTTCTTTTGTGGATGATGTTGATGGATTTTTGAATGTTTTACCATCCTTGTATCCCTGGGATGAATCCCACTTGATCATGGTGTATGATCCTCTTGATATATTTTTGAATTCGGTTTGCTAGTATTTTCTTGAGTATTTTTGCATCTACGTTCATCAGGGATATTGGTCTGTAATTTTCTTTTTTGGTGAGGTCTTTGCCCGGTTTTGGTATTAGAGTGATGCTGGCTTCATAGAATGACGTTGGAAGTATTCCCTACTCTTCTATTTTTTGAAAAACTTTAAGGAGAATGGGTGTTATTTCTTCTATATATGTCTGGTAGAATTCAGAGGTGAATCCTTCTGGTCCAGGGGTTTTGTTCTTGGGTAGTTTTTGATTACCGATTCAATTTCGTTGCTGGTGATTGGTTTGTTTAGTTTTTCTGTTTCTTGCTTGGTCAGTCTTGGAAGGTTGTATTTTTCTAAGAAGTTGTCCATTTCTTCTATGTTTTGCAGCTTGTTAGCATATAGATTCTCATAATATTCTCTTATAATTCTTTGTATTTCTGTGGGGTCCGTCGTTATTTTTCCTTTCTCTTTTCTGATTGTGTTTATGTGTGTAGATTCTCTTTTTTCTCTTAATGAGTCTGGCTAGGGGTTTATCTATTTTGTGTATTTTTTCAAATAAGCAGCTCTTGGTTTCATTGATTTTTTCTATTGTTTTATTCTTCTCAATTTTATTTATTTCTTCTCTGATCTTTATTATGTCCCTCCTTCTGGTGACTTTGGGCCTCATTTGTTCTTCTTTTTCCAATTTCAGTAATTGTGTCTTTAGACTATTCATTTGGGAGTGTTCTTCCTTCTTTAAACAGGCCTGGATTGCAATATACTTTCCACGTAGAACTGCCTTCGCTGCATCCCACAGAAGTTGTGGCTTTGTGTTGTTGTTGTCATTAGTCTCCATATATTCTTTGACTTCTGTTTTGATTTGGTCATTAACCCATTGATTAATTAGGAGAATGTTATTAAGTCTCCATATATTTGTGGGCCTTTTTGATTTCTTTCTAAAATTTATTTCTAGTTTTATACCTTTGTGATCTGAGAAGTTGGTTGGTAGAATTTCAATATTTTTGACTTTACTGAGGTTCTTTTTGTCCTAGTATGTGGTCTATTCTGGAAAATGTTCCATGTGCACTTGAGAAGAACGTGTATCCTGTTGCTTTTGGGTGTAGAGTTCTATAGATGTCTGTTAGGTCCATCTGTTCTAGTGACTTGTTCAGTGCTTCTGTGTCTTTACTTATTTTCTGTCTGGTTGATCTGTCCTTTGGAGTGAGTGGTGTGTTGAAGTCTCCTAAAATTAATGCATTGCTTTCTATTTCCTCCTTTAATTCTGTTAGTATTTGTTTCACATATGCTGGCACTCCTGTGTTAGGTCCATATGTATTTATAATGGTTATATCCTCTTGTTGGACTGACCCCTTTACCATTATGTAATGTCTTTCTTTATCTCTTGCTACTTTCTTTGTTTTGAAGTCTATTTTGTCTGATAGAAGTACTGCCACACGTGCTTTTTTCTCCTTGTTGTTTGCATGGAATATCTTTTTCCATCCCTTCACTTTTAGTCTGTGTGTATCTTTGGGTTTGAGGTCAGTTGCTTGTAAGCAGCATATAGATCGGTCTTGCTTTCTTATCCATTCTGTTACTCTGTGTCTTTTGATTATTGCATTCAGTCCATTTACATTTAGGGTGATTATCCATAGATATGTATTTATTGCCATTGCTGGCTTTAGATTTGTGGTTACCAAAGGTTCAAGGGTTGCTTCTTTACTATCTAACAATCTGACTTAACTTTCTTGTTAAGTTATTGTAAACACAGTCTAATGTTTCTTTATTTCTCTCCCTTCTTATTCTTCCTCCTCCATTCTTTATATACTAGGTGTTTTATTCTTTGCCTTTAGTTAGTATTTGGATGGTCTTCTTTCTTTGCTATGATTTTATTTTCTCTTGTAACATCTTTTTAGCCTTAGGAGTGCTTCCCTCCAGAGCAGTCCCTTTAAAATATCCTGTAGAGGTGGTTTATGAGAGGCAAACTCTCTCAACTTTCACTTGTCTGGAAAGTGTTTAATCCCTCTGTCATATTTAAATGATAATCGTGCTGGATACAATATTCTTGGTTCGAGGCCCTTCTGTTTCATTCCATTAAATATATCATGCCATTCTCTTCTGGCCTGCAAGGTTTCTGTTGAGAAGTCTGATGATAGTCTGATGGGTTTTCCTTTGTAGGTGATGTTTTTTCTCTCTCTAGCTGCCTTTAGTACTCTGTCCTTGTCTTTGATCTTTGCCATTTTAATTATTATGTGTCTTGGTGTTCTCTTCTTTGGGTCCCTTGTGTTGGGAGATCTGTGGGCTTCCATGGACTGCGAAACTATTTCCTTCCCCACCATGGGGAAGTTTTCAGCAATTATTTCTTCCAAGACACTTTCTATCCCTTTTTCTCTCTCTTCTTCCTCTGGTACTCCTATAATGCGAATATTGTTCCGTTTGGATTGGTCATACAGTTCTCTTAATATTCTTTCATTCCTATAGATCCTTTTATCTCTCTCTGCCTCAGCTTCTCTGTTTTCCTGTTCTCTGATTTCTAGTCCATTTACCGTGTCTTGCATCTCATCCAGTCTGCTGCTAAGCCTGTCGATTTCTTGTCTCATTTCTGCATTGTCTTTCCTCACTTCCCTCACTTCCTCCCTCAGCCCTTGCATATTTCTCTGCAGATCCATGAGTAGGGTTATTACTTTTGTTCTGAATTCTTTTTCAGGAAGGTTGTGCATTTCCTTCCCTTCAGGTTCCCTCTCTGGTGTTGTCTGTGTCTGGGTAAGTTTTGTTTGTACCATATTCCTCTGTCTTTTCATGGTGATAGAAGTGGTCACTGGTAGGTGCCATGTATGTCAGCTGGGCTCTTTAAGACTTTTAAAAAAAAAAAGGAAAGAAAGAAAAAAAGAAAAAAAAAACAACACCCACCGGGAGTAGATTCGGTGGGGATGCTGTAGGTGGTGCTGTTACTCCACTATTCTGCAGCCACGCCCACGCCACCCCACATGGCCCTTTGTAGCTCCACCTCACGGGGTGTGGAGTCCTCTCAGGTGTAGATGCAGGCTGTGTGCTGTCCTGTATCTTCTGGTCTTTTTAGGAATATTTGTATTTGTTGTATTTTCATAAATACATATGGTTTTGGGAGGATATTTCCGCCACCCTGCTCACGCCGCCGTCTTCCTGGAAGAGTCCACTTTTTGCACTCTTGAGACTGTACTTCTTGGGTGGGAGCTGGGCATTGCCATGTCTCTCCTGAAAACACTGTGACTGGCACCTTTGGGTGGTACACTTTCAGCACCTTGGATCCTGCAATAACACCATAAACAGAAAGGCTAAACTCTGCGGCAACAGTATCCATACCAGGGCCCTCAGCTTTGCCTGATAATTCAGCTGCTTTAAGGAAAGGACATTTGGTGCTGTCTATGGGAGCATTCTACTGCTCTGCTTGCTGGGATGAGGCAGTGGGAATAGTGCTTAGTGACTCCTTTGTCATTTTTATATATCTTCAATGCCCTCCCCACCTGCCCTCCCACTCTTCTAATTCCAATTTTCCTCTTCACCCCTGACATCTCTCATTCCTTGCTTACAACCCCAGACACCACTTGATCCAAATGTCATCATTGCTCTGAATGTTTATTTTCCTTTCCACTTTAGTGCTTTTAACTTCAGTTGTTTCTCAGCAGGGCACAATGCACACACATAGATGTGAACTCACTAATGTTTAATGTATCATGTTGCTATCAATTTGATCCAGAATAGAGGATTATTGATTTATTTTTATTTTTATTTTTTATATACAATTTATTTTGGCATCGTTAGCCTACAATTACATGAGCAATATTGTGGTGATTAAACTACCCCCTTCATCAGGTCCCCCCCACCAACCCTATTACAGTCACTGTCCATCAGTGTAGTGAGATGAGAATCACTACTTGTCTTCTCTGAGTTGTACAGCCCTCCCCGTGCCCCCCCCACGGATTATTGATTTATGATCGTTACTTATGATATCAATGTTTTTACCTGGTTTAATCCCTGATCATCTTGGAAATAACTATGGTGCCGCTGCTGCTGCTAATGAACTTAAAAGGTATTATTGAGTGCTAAATATGTTGTGGTTAACTTACATACAGTTTCAAATTTTTAACACAAGATGGAGAAATTGTGTCCAGAGGAGAAAATAAGTCAATTGTCTAAGGTGACGCAACTAGTACGTGTCAGAACTTGCACTGTGAGCAACAGCTGCCCGAATAGGTATGTTTAGAAAGTCACTAAGCCATAAAAATTACCATAAGTCATGTACAGAAAGCCAAAATCTTGATGAACCCAGGGACATGCTCCAAAAAGGCTCACCTAAATTTTGTGCCTACTGGGCCATCCCAAACTGTCTTTTCTTAAATACCTCACTTAAGGGTCCATGTAAAATTACTTTAAAAAATTTTAAAGATGACATTAAACATTTTTGACATGGTATCTTCTCATACCCTGTATCTAGAGAGACTGAACATTTTGGTCAACTTTTCACTCAGCGTGCAGACAGTAAGCATTGCTCTTCTGTGTTTTGTTGCCCTCTTAAATGTTCCCTTAATAACAGGTTATGCCATCTGATGGGCAATTTGCCTTTGTACCATTTTGCCTGTCATGTTGTTTCCCTAACATTAAGGAGCTGAGACTATAAAAAGGTTCAGAGAGGTTACACAGCTCAATAGAGTGCGTGTCTTTTTGTTTTGTTTTGCTTTTCTCCTTTTTTTAAAAAACTTCCCATTACACTTACACCCTCCTTCATCTTTCCTTACAAACTCACTGGGGACAATACAGTGGAAAATGCAAACATTCATTTTTTTTCCTATGGTGCCCATTTTTCCTATGGCCAATTAAAACTAGTCAAAGAGAACAGAATAAGCAGAAAGGACATCAAAAAATTGTTTCTTCTCTATTTGTGAATAGCTGCTCTTTTAAGGAACTGGGACTACTCCCACCAAAACAAAGAGTTAAATATATTTTTTCAAAACAAAATTGTGTATGCATGTAAATGTGTATACTATGGCTAACATTCCACATGACAGTCTAGCCAAAAGGAAAACCTGAAATGCTTTTGAACAAATTGTCTTTTTTCACATACACTCACAACATGAATAATCCCAGTACAACATTTAATTTAGCTAGCATGGCTTGAGAGACATGAAAACGTAGTTTCCCTACTGTGTCATGCCCTCAGTAATGTATGATTATATCTCTGGAGGTCATGTCTACATTTTAGCAGACTTTCTATCTGATGAAATGACCATTTCCTGTTTTAGGAATCACTTTCTTTGTAGCTCTTATACAATGCTAAGTTTTACATGTCTCCTATTGGCTCAGTAGTATCTTTAAAATGATCTCTTTTATTTTTGTAATTACAAGGTTACTTTTAATTCCTGAATTTTATAGTTCAGCATGAATATAATCAAATGGTCCAAAACAAGTGCAGTGGTATTTTAAATGCAAAATAAATATCTGTCTGTGGAAAACTATACTTCATATTTACACAGACAGCCCATCTTGTTCAAGGGATAGCCAAAATTAAAATTAACTCTAAAATCTTCAGAACAGGAAATATGCTTTAATTTAAACTAGTCCAGGAAAAATGGACCCAATTAATTTGCTCCTCTAAAAATAAAAACTCTTAACTCTTTACTACAACTTATTTTTAGGAATTCATTTGCGTTCACTCTTTAATGAGGCACCTTTCATATTACACCTTTCTTCATTTATAGAAAAAAAAACTATGTGTACTGTATGAAATTTGACATTTAAGTAACTTTTCTTGATCCAAAATGGCTTCTAGATATTAAATGTCACTTCATTCAGCACTATTTTTATATGCTAGCTTTCGTACATTACACTTTGAAATTTACCTGCTGCTTTGGAGACAGACAAAACTTTATCAATGAATCAGGAAATGACTTCCAAGTATTTTTCACAATCTTGGCAATTCAAAGTGTTCTGTTCTCCCCACTCCTAAGTCCCAGAGAATACCTTTTTAGAATACTACTGGACTGATTCAGGACGTCTCTTATCTAAAAAAAAAGTTCTATTAACAACAGCACATTCTGAATCCAGTTTCCTTTTTTATTCATGGACATATACACTGAAAGTTTTTTGACTCCAATTACCCATAAGGCTGAATTTGTGTTAAGTCTTCACAGAAATTGAATAACTTAACTTCACCTTTTTATTATAGCTGACTTTATTTTCCATATGAAAAGAAGGCAACTGATAGAAAATCACAGCCAGAACCACTAAGCAAGTAATGTTATAGGCTTTGCAATTGCACTGTTAGCACTTGTTTCTGAAACAGCCCCCTGGAACAAAACTACATTAATATTGTATTATCACCCTGTTTCCTCCCTAAGACTTTTCTTGCTAAGAAGTTACCACTCAAGTTCTTGCCTTTTTTTTTTCTTTTTTTTAAGATTATGGGAAGTTTGGTTTCTATAGAACTAAACCCTCCTGGATTATAACACTGACCATCTTTGCTACTTATTGCATACTTGTAAGTCACATGAGAAAGTTTTTGGATTCAGATTTTTCGGCTGACTGATGTTTGCAGAATTTTCGTAGTTTAGTAATGTGGAGGGTCTTCCATAAAGATTTTATGAGCTAAAATGTGGTCTTTTCCTGAAAGATGTGTTGTCATCTTCCTTTTCTTCTTCTTCATCAGAGTAATCGACAATGCCAACCGAGCTACTACTGTTTGGGCTACTTGTTGCACTAGCAGCACTGGCTGAATGGGGTGAAGTAACTTTGAAGCCACCATAAGATGTTCTTTTAGGACGATGTACCTTGTTTTCATTTCCTTTTGTTTTTTCAGTCTCCGTCAATTTATCATAACAATCTTGGAAACCACTTTCCAATGCTGTTTCTTTAAAATGCATTTCTTCCTTCTTCCTCAAGACCCTGGTACCTCTGTGAAACATTTCACTATGCAGTGTAGAATGTGAGTTCTTCCATGTTTGATTCTTCTGGTCTGCTTGCTCATATTGAGCCTTTAATCCTTTGAATGTTTGAACATATTCAACTGAGCCAAGTGCACTATAATATTTTTTAACTATGTATGTAACCAGAGACTTGATATTCTGCACTCTTATGTATTCAAACAGCTCAATAATAGCTGAATTCAACATACTGTACCGAGTTCCATTACACAGAAAGGCATTTACAACAGGCTCAAAAAGATTTCCCTTGATGATGTAATGATTATAAAGTTTATCATTAAGGCCAATCATCCTTCTCATAAAGCGAACAGCACCCAAGATAAGGAAAGTGTGCTTTGAATTCATCACGATCAATATTCTTCTTAGCAAGTCATTGTTCAAAATATAACGTTTTATGTAATATGTGTGATGTTGCACACAAAATATAAGCACTTCTAAAATTAAGGAAAGCAGCTGTGCTGTTTGATAATTATTAAGGCAATTTTTGTTTTCATCAGCTCCAACTACACCATTCTCTTCACTTTTATCTTTTGAAGTGATGGCAAAAAGAGGTGCTGTTAAGTTATACATACAATGTTTATAAAAGAAACATAGAAATTCACACCTTTCAAATGTGCCAGGTGTTGTCAGCATGTTGTCAGGATCAAGTAGAGCACGAAGAAGTTCCGTTATGTGAACAGCACCTTCTAACTCAGGATCAGTATCGCAGATCATTTGTTTAATTAGTAAAGTAATGAAATGATTATAATCATCACTCTGCTGGACTTCCCCCATTATAAATTCTTGGATCATGGATGGAAAATTCTTCACCAGATAAGAAAATATATTAGTAGCAGCTGACCTTATTTGCAGATCATCCACGTTCATTACAACTTTAAGAGCAGGAAGAATTTCCAATTGTGTCAGTGCTTCAAATAGTACTTTCTTACATTGAGGATGTAATGCACAAGTAAATGCACAGAATTCCTTGAAGAAAAACAGCAGTTCATGCCGTTTACCATCATCTGTAGTTTCATCCTTTAGCTGTGTGAAGACTTCAGATAAAAGGCTGCTATCTTCCTTTAGCATGCTAATAATCCCAACTTGCTTGAAGAAAATAAACTTTCTAAGATTAGTAAATAACTTCTTGCCAAACACTGATGATACAGGCTTAAGGATGTCATAGATGTACTGTACCCTGTATGTCTGACGTATTTTTTGTCTAAGTTCAGAGTCTCTCATAGGTACAACTTCCTTGAACTTTGCATTTTGGGTAAAAAATTCCCTGTGCCTTTTTACTTGAGCAAAAGCAGGGTCATATTCAAGGCATCCCAGCACATCCATGATACACTCATCAGAAAACATGATCTCAAACAGAGATGGCTTGTTTAAGAGTAAGATTCCTTTAAAAATGTCATGCAAATGGTGCAAGCCTTCAATATCCTGTAGGTTCTCACAAGTGTGGAACATTTGTAGTAATGTTTTAATAGAGTTCTCATTTTCCAGGACCAGAACCAGCCTTTCTATAGCAATAGGTGAAGAGAGAGCTGAGGTAACTAAGTCAGCAAACAGTTTAAGTTCCTTGGGTTCACAGGGAAGCAGTGGAAAAAAATTAGCAGCTTCTGTCACTTCATTAGAGTGTTTTTCCTTAGTTTCATAGGCGCGGTGCGCAATGGCTGGGTCTTTACCTTGAACCGAGCAAATGTCTTCCCAGATCTCGTAACAAACTTCTGGGTCTTGGAAACTTAACAAAATGACATGGTTCTCAACTTCAGACCAAACAATTGACCTCCCCTGTCGTTTCTGATAAATGGTGTTTGGATTTATCCTTGATAACAAGACCACTGAGCCGCTAGAATCTGATCGGACTAGCAGAGCCATGGCCTGGTCCGGGTCCATGAATGTTATTGAGATGTATCCAGCGCCTAGTTTGTTCCATTTTTGGTCCTTATTCATTGTGTAGACTGTTACACTGCGCCGCTTGTCCTCCATGGCGCCCTCTGGCTGCTTCTCTCCAGCCCTGGTCGATGTGCACTTCGCTTGGGCAGGTGAACAGTTGAGGCCACCGTTACGGCAACAGTGACATGGCTGAGGGGGCGGCTTGAGAAAATCGCAACAAAAATGGCAGAAAAGTAGTGGTCATAGGGACACCGGCAGCTCCCGAGGTCAGCAGGGTTCGCCTGGAGTCCCACTACTTCTCCCCTCTATTTCAAACTCCCCTCCCTACATTCTGACCCCTCGAACTCTTTCTTTATGTGGGTCTATGACACAATTTTCTCAGCCTGCTCAGAGTTGTCTCTAGGAAAGCCTCGATTATGGAAGGATTCTTATGACTCCGCCAGGATTCTACCCAAAAAGAAAGGTTCTGTACCTGTTGAGGTGAGTCGTTGCCAAGCTAACAAATGGAGGCTTGGAGATTAGATAAAAGAGCTCTCTGTTCTTTCCATAAAATCTTTTGTCCCCCAGAAACATTTTTACTCAAGGGTGTGAGGGGATGGAGGCTTAGGACCTTAAACAAAAGAGTTTAATCACTTCTGGCCTGAACAAGTCCATACCTAATATTTTATGTTAGGAAAAGGCCTTTTGTTTTTTTCCAGAAAGAAGCAGGAACCATTGAACTGCAGACTATTAGCAATAACCATAGATCTGTAGGTGGGTTTTCTCCATTAGGTTTAGCTTAGGTGTATATCACTCACTCACCTGTCCTTGGCACAGGATATGGTTCTGTGAGGGAGTTGGCCACTCCTTTACTTTGTTACTCTGTTAAGCTCAGCCTAAAGCTCTACATATTTCAGAATGGGGAAAACCTTTTTTTGCAGTCTCACAACCCTCTAACCACAACCCTCATTCTTAGGGAAGCAGTAGGCCAGAGGGAAGCTAAATTGTAATTAGCCAAGAATATGGAACATCACAGATCAATTATTTTATTTCTTTTCTTAACAATTAGGGTAATAATAACAACCACAACAACTCAGTAACAGTACTTGACTACTTCTTAATATTATAAAGAAAGGGAATAACATAATTGATCACATATAATACTTGAGTGCTTATAATGCTCAAAACACTGTGACAAGAACTTTTACATATTTTCTTAAGTTTCATGACCTAGTGATATAGGAGTATTAAGCATCCATTTAAGATCAGGAAAGGAACTTAGAGAAGTTAAATAAATTGCCAAAGGTCACACTGCTAATAAGTTGAGGAAGTCTGATTTGAACACTTTCTTTCTGATTCCAAAACTGGTTTTCTCAGCCACTGAATTATGTTATCCCCTTCTTTTCTTGGCCTTCATTAAACTTTATTTCACATTCCTTCCATCCATATAATTTGCAATCAACATAAAATTATCAAGAAGATGAAAGTCATGCACTTCCTCCTTTAGATCCACATCTGTGTATAGCCAACCAAAAAATAGAAGCTTGTATATGGCAACTCTGTTAAATATAATTTTAATAGTAGCCAACTTGATTTTTGATGTAGCAGCATCTTCTGCAGTTTTTAAAAAAAGAAAAAATCCCCATCCCCCCCCAAAAATTAACCCTGTTATTGCAAGGAATAAACAGAATGGGGCCACATCAAACACATTTGGACTTGAAAAACACTATTTGTAACAGTTACTTCATCTTACACAACATTGGATACATGTGACGATTCTCAAGTAGAGCACAAAAAACTCTTCCGCACACTTCTTTGCAATGTCAATCCAGGAGATTATAGTAAAGGAATATTCCTTGGCACAGTACAGCTGGGGCACTTGGGAAATTGTATACAAATGACAATCGTGTCATGAGAAAATTCACATAAGTGCCAGGATACTGCTGGTTTAGAAATATTTAAATTAAAGAACTTAAACATAAGAATAAACGACTAATACAAAAATTGATATATGTACTAGTTTTAAACTCCTATCTTATTTCAATGAGAGAATATGCAAATATGTAATTATAATAACATGTAAGTAAATGTTCCAACTATTTTCTCTGCTGTGGTTATATTAAAGTTTCTATCAGAATCAATTATAATTCTGTCAATTGTCTGAATATGCCCTCAGGTTCCATTCTGAGGAGAATTCAGGGAGAATCTACACTTTCTCACAATTTTATCTCAGGGAGTTTCCCTTAGGCCAATTAAGGTCCCTTTATCTTAATTAGGTTAACTAGAATCTCTTTACAGTCTAAAAGAGCTTAAATCCACATTTCCTATTGCTATTTCTGCAGTAGTTTCTTCCAGTTCCTGTCTTATTTGGTTTGGGAAGTAGAACAATATCCATTTTTGTTTCAGTAGCTTTGCCTACCTAAGGTCATTATTTTGTTGTTCTTTTACAGAGAGCAAGGTAATACAAATAAACAAACGCCATATTCTAGGAGCTGTGTAAGTCCCTTTTATAGGCATTATTTATTTTTTATTTAATCCTCGCACAAGAATGGACTGAAGAAGATATTATTACTACCATATTAGAGAATAAAAAACTTAAAAGTCCAAAACTGAATCAAGCATTTGGTTCAAACCTCTGCACTAGTGATGATGCTAAGATTTGAAAAGTTGGCTGTAGTTCCAACTCTCCACTCTGCTGTTCCCAATATGCAGTGTTTTCTCATAGGCTGTGCATATGTTGTGATAGCAAATGTTTATAGCAATGTGACTTCTAGCCCAACTATCACTGCTACTTGATGTTTCTTCATTTTATTTTGTGAAGGAAAATCACTGAGGCCAGTGCAAAATCAAAATGAGTAGATTTACTCTTAGGACTCAGGATGCCTTTTCTGTTTTGGATGACTGTCTATCTCGTGCTTCCTCCTAATGACCTTAGGGTGATAAGAAGTAATTCTGAAGACTCTGCCCCCAAAATAAACAGTTTTAAATCAGGACCTTATAATTTATCTACATTTTATGACAACAAAGGGCTTAACTTTTACATTTCTCAGAGTTATTTTAGAAGACAATAAAGGAATGAGTCATGTATTTCTGAATTTTAGGTATACGTAACTCAAACTGCATGAATACATACAGAACATTTAGATATCTAAGTATTCTGTAAAAAGAATGAGAGAACACTTCACAGTGGAAAGAGCAAGGTGATTTTTAAAATTACAAAATAGTTTTTAAAACTGAACTCTTCAAATATATCTGCTCTAAAATTTTCAACTTTAAAATCATTCATGAAAAACACACATGTATGCTCTGCAAGTTCTCCAGGTAACTTATTTTGTGGATTGTTGCCTTTTTTGGCCACCACCATTTCTGATTTGGAAGTCTATAAGTCACCTCCTCTGGCTTCTACCTTTTCCCCCTACTAATGTGTCCTCAACACAATAGCCAGAAAGAATTCACTTACAACATGTCATATTTTCCCACTCCTCTACTTAAAATCAATGTGTTTCTGCCTTATTTACAATAAAAGCCAAAGTTCTAACCAGGGCTTATAAATCCTAAGTTTTTAAGACCTGGCCCCCTTAACCTATCTCAGCTCTTCACTTAATAGTCTCTCTCCCTTATTCTGTTCCACCCATAGTAAGCCACCTCACTCTGTTTGAAGCACATCAAGAACACTTCTGCATCAGGTCCTTTGCACCTGCCCTTTCTTCTACCTGGAACACTGTTTCTCAATATCTGCATGGCTCACACCCTCACTTCATTAAATTATTCAAGTGCCATTTTTTTTTCCAGTGAGACCTTCCAACCACCCCCATCTATCTGTTTTTGATATACCTTTTCCCCATAGCACTTGGAATCATCTGACTCTTCTGTACTTCATTTGTTCTCTTTTCTGCAACCAGACTATCAGCCATATGAGGGCTATGATTTATCTGTTCATTTTTCTCACTGCTGTGTGCCTGGTACCTGCTATAAGGCATGATACATAGTAGTTTCTCAACAATTATTTATTCAATAAATACATAAATGAATACATTCTTTTCTAGGATGATTTTCAATAATCCATGTATTCCTCATGCAGTTTTTGAGCAACTGATATGTACAGGCACTATACTAAGCACTGCTAATGAAGCAGATGTTTCTAATTTACAAGATATATCTGGCATTTCCCCTATTGTTCCAATCCTCTTTTGGATAGTTTTCTTCTTATTGATGTGACCAAGGAAGCAATATTCTCCTGTTTTAGGCTTTTAATTGCATGAAAAACTATTTTATTGAGTAAGCTGGATGCTTTCCTTCATTTCTGTCAAACATTTCTTTCCCAACCTTGAGGTAAACCTCAGGCAGAAACTACAGCTTTTCTGTCAACTCTCAGGTATGAAAGAACCCTAATTCCCTAATATGAATATTTCCAGTCCATTTCAAGCTTCTGTTTGAGTCACATCTTGTCTAAAGCAAGGTCACGGCCAAGCCTAGAGTCAAGGGATGAGAAAGTATGCCCCACCTCGAGTAGGGGATCATAGCAGAATTGCACAGCAGGCGGTGTGGTTTGAGGGAAGGATGAAGCACTGGGGACATAATGCAATCTTCCATAGCCTGGATTAAACAGGTATAAACCAGAACTTTAATAGACAAAGAGAGATATATGGTCACCCTATATATAGGAGGTTAGAATGCGTGGATATTTACAACCTTTTCTTCTCAGCTGAAAATGTGATCCTGTTATGTGTGCATTGTAGCAGTACTGGCTACTAACTGCCCAATTCTCAGTGGTAAGAACCACTTTAAGTATTTTCTTGGATCCACGGGCAGTTTCTGTTAGCACCACCACATTCTCCATTGAGTGCTTGGCTTTCTTGGAAGCTCCAAAATCTTTTGCTCACATCACAGGGATTTAAAGGAGAAAAAGTGGGGAAAGAATGTTGTTCTCTTGACCACAAGCAAATTTCTGACTTTGGCTTTCAATACCATGCTCTTCTCTTCTTCTGTTCCAATCGTTACTTTTAGATGCTTTTTGAGTTTTGTTTTAAATTCCAAAAATCATAGATCTCCTCTTCTTTTCTATCTTGATAGATCATATTATTTCCTGTTCCTATTTAGATCTCTAGCAATAACATTAGCTGACTACTTACTAATTACCCTACAACCGTATTATTTAATAACAATGAGCATAATCTGGAGGTAAAAACTGCTCAATTTTTGCTTAGAGATAGTAAACATCTTCATATCTTCAGTACAGTACTGTATATATTTATATCTGAAATACAAATTTTCATTTTTTTAAGGTGGCGACTGATTTCAACTTAACATTTTTGCCTTAATTCGACTGGCATTTTAGGAGTATCAAATATATTTGTTTTTTGTTGGGATAATTGGATTGAGTCAGAAACAAAAAAAAAGACAAGTGTTTTCATGACAAGTAGGGGAAGATCTTAAACACCTTGGCTAGCATTGGTTTTAGATATATTACTGCTTGAAGTGTGAAGATCTGGTTCATTCCTTCTGAAAAATAACCTTTTGTGTTTTGTTACTGACCTGCTGTCACTGTCTTAGGCAAGAGAGTTGGCATGGTGGTGTAGAAATGTATGTTTGAATGGCATGCTAACATCATTCAGAAAAATATCAAGCTTTTGCTTATAGTTACGTAAAAGAATAATTTTTAAAACCTTAAATTAGCAAATTTCATTATCAGACATATAGGTGGCATATACAATACCATGTAAAACAGATAAAAGGTCTTTGTAATCAATTCGTATTGCATAACCTTGTAAGTACAATGACTGACTTTTTCCCATATGTCTCAGATGGCTATTAGGGATTACATTTCACAGGAAATGTGACCCTATAACGAGAATTTGGTAAGGACCCGATATCTTAAGTACTTCTACATTTGTGTATGTGTTTGTTGGCTGTTTTGGTTGATTGGTTGGTTGGTTACTGAGAGTAGAATAGTTGTTGTCTACCGAGTAGATGCCATTAGCACCTCCTCTCCCAGTTGTGACAACCAAAAATATCTCCAGACAGTACAAAATGCCCCCTTGGGGGGCAAAATCATCCCCAGTTGAGAATGACTACTAGTAATCATTTTCAGTTCTCATCTACTGCTTAAAAATGCACAAAGTAGTTCAAAAAAGACAAATCTCACAGTCCTCTTTTCATGTCTGATATAGTAAAACCAGCTTATTTGAACTTGTATAATCCAAGATTTCAATTAACCAGGGTTTCTGCACATTTATTTATAGTAAAACATAAAGTGACATTTGTTATTAGAACTTTCTCCAGGAAAATAGTTAAAAAGTGAATCTGTTGTTTTAGCAACCCCCTTTCTTTTCCCTCAGAGGTCCTTCCCTGTAGCATGCAGTATTTCCACGCTCCCCTCTACTAGCCCAGGTCTGCTAACATCATCCTGTAAGGCCTCACCTCCCCATGCTCACCTCCAGGACCTTTCCCCTTACCTTGTACCAGCTCACTGGCCTTCCGGAATATTTTTTTTTTGCCATCTAAGACCTCAGTTTCTGCTATATCCACTGACTAAAACTCCATGCCAGTACATTTTCACGTCCCCTCTCATCATCACTCACATCAAGTCTCAAAAATCAGTCCCTCAAAAGTATTTCTCTGCCCATCTAAGATAGCTCCCCTTTCTTTCCTGCTCTCAACCATCACTCTGTTTTAGCTTAATAGAATTTTCACAATCTAGAATTACCACATTATTTCTTTAATTTTATTATCTTATTCTACTCCCACTCTACTTCCTCACCCCACCAAAGGCAAAGATGGGTCCTGGCTCAGTCTTATTTTCCCCTGTACCACATTATCTAGAAGACAGTAGGCATTTAGTGAATATTTGATGAATGCGCTCATGAAAGAATGTGTAAAGATCACTCTTTCTATGTGCCACAGAGACATGGATAACATTTGTAAGGAAACATTTCACAAAATGGATTTCACTGAAATGTCATCACCTGTCAACAGATTTGTGTTTTAGCCCACTAGTTAAACTCACAGTCAACTTTCCCTCTTATCTAAATTTGATAGTCTAACTATCAACACTTTTTCAACTCTTCCATTCCACACCAATTATCTTTCAGCAAAAGATTTCATCTAATATTTCACCAATAGACAACAATTCAAGGATCACCTTCTATTTTCAAACAACTTTATCAATACATTTAGCAATTACTACCTTTCTCCCTTTCATCTTAGAAAAAGGAGTGAGCCTTCTCTTCTTCAAGAATAATCTCTTAACTTGTACTCTGTGTATCATGCCGCTTCTGGCCTCCTAGAACCTCTTATGCCTTAAATTATTCCTTCTGTGGCTTCAATCTTTAAACTCTGCCTAGGAACAATTTCTTATCCCCCTTCAATTAAATGTACTCAAAGTTACCCCATCTCAAAATAATCAAGCAGACTCTCAAAACAAGAATCAAATTAATAACTTTAACAATAACATTGATATTACTCTAAAATGAGAGTGAAAATGTTTATGTTCACTGTTACATTTCCAGGCTCTAGAAAAGAACCTGGTACATGGCAGAGACACAATATGAAGATTCATTCATTAATCAGCTCTTAGCAATTGTTTTCTGTGTGGCCAGCACCATTCTAAGTACTCCATAGATGCTCTCACTTAATGCTCATAAGGCAGATATTATTATTAGTGTCACTTTATTGATACAGAAACTAGGTTACACCAAAAATAAGGAACTTCAAGGTCATGGATGCCTTGCTCTCTTAATCTCTAGACATGCTATCTCCCAGTTATAAATAGATAGTTGTACCTGTAGCAAAAGATAGATAAGTGGATAGAAATTTATATATACAGGAACACAAATATTTAATATAAACATATAAATATTCACATATATCACTATCTATCATCTATCTAAATCTCTAGTGAATGATGTTCAATTCTAGAGTGGAAATACTGCATTATAAAAATAATTAAATCCTTCTTCATTATATTAAAATCTGCTACCTCAGTCTGGTTTCACTAACCAGATTTTTTCAGTTCTTTCCTAAACTGCTTTCTGCATGGGAATAATGAGGTTAGCAGACTTGTCCAAGTTCCCACAGTAAGTTTGTAAACATTCAGAATTTAAGTTTGAACCCTGGTAGTCACACTACCAAGAATCTGTGCACTTAAGCTCTTTGTTACACAGCATGTCACGGTTCTCTTTTCCTTTTCTTTAAATAGATATTAAGCTATGTTATATATCTACGTTATAAAATCATTAAGTTCAGAATCATAAGCACTTTGGGACAAGCAAGTATGTGTCTATATCCCCCTTCCTGTCCCTTTTCCTTCTTACTTGAAATCATGGAGAACAAATAGACATCAAGTGTTCCTACTTGGTGTGCTCTCTTTCTTAAAGTATTTGCCCCCCTAAATAGAAGCATACCTATCCAACTTACTAGTTTTGCACTAAATAGAGATAAACTAACCTTGAGTTTAATTCTCTTTTTTTCTCAAGCCTCTGATGTGTTACTTGAACTTGCCTTCAGCAGTATCTTGCCCCTTTCACTTTTCACACTTTTTTTTGTCTTTCCAAATGTCTGGTTTTTTTCTTTCTGTATTTCTTCCCACTCTGGACACTTAAAAGATGTTTGTAAACACAGGTTTGATAGTCATTTGTCTCTTATGTTTTTCACTAGGATCACTCTTCATAATAATTGCATATGGAGGTGACCACTAATTCTCAAGCAGTATCGTTTTTAATGCAGTTGGAGGACCCCTTTTAGAATTTTCCATTTAAGAATATCTAATTGATACCTCGCTCCTCTCTCACACACACATAAGCACATGCCATCTACAGCTAGAACTGGATTACTTAACCTGGCTTTATTATCCTGAGCTGTTCTTCTTCTTTGCTCTAACTTTAAAGGCCTCCAGGTAAGAAGATAATTTTCACAGATAATATTTTCTAATATCATTCAGCCTTCACCAGTGGGACACATTTTTGCCTTTTCTCTCAAACAAACCTTCCTGTTTTAATTTCCTCTTATTCTCTATTCACTGACAGAGGCAGAGAATGAGGACTCGCAAATGCTGAATTGCTTTCTTTCATCTGAAGGTAAGCTCCAGCCTTCCTCAAGCCAAACATAACTGACCTGACCATTGCACTTACGATCTCTTTTGTAACCGATTGTTAATGTGACGTTTTCTGTTGCATTTGCTTTCTTCACAACTAACTCCAGTTGCATATCTCAAAGAGAAATACTATTTTAATATGTAGCAATTCTAAATATCTTTACAGAAGTCCTCCATCAGTCTACATTATACCTATTTAATTATCCAGCCTCCATGTCATGTGTACTTATGTTGCCCTCAGCAGTATAAGCCTGTGTTTCTTTTTCATTTGACAATGGAAAAATGACAGGAAGAATATGCCTTTTTTGCAATATTCTTGAGGTTGCTCTGGGCACATACTTCCAGGAGCATTTGCCATTTATTAAAAATAATCGGCAAAGGAAAGCAAATAAAAATGATAATGCATATCCATTCCCTTGGGCTCTAATGTTCAGGCTCAACTGGAGTCCTGAGGGTATTTTAACACTTAAGGCGTCTGGACTCTACATCTGTCCCTCAGGTCTTTCAGTTATTTCGGGAAGTGTCAGTGGCTCACGGTACAAGAAGCAATTATCTCCACACAAAAAATAGTTCAAGGAAAGAAAGGAAGAAACCTAGTTAGTGAAAGAGGGTACCAAAAGAAGAAAACTTATAAAGATAATAAAAGAGCATATTGAAAAAAGTGCAATGATATGTGTTTACTATTTATATTTAAAAGCAAATATATAGTGGCAGATAGCTCTATTAGTCTATATCTACATTTGCATCTATATTTATATCTCACCCACACAGACACACATATCTAGTCTCTATGTGAGAGGAAGTGGATCTGGTGCTTAAGCTCAAACACAAAAATAGATACTTCAAGTTGAAACCATGGCTCTGCCAGACACTAGTCATATGGCATGGACAAGATACCTCCTATGTCTGGGCCTCAGTTTATCCATCTCTAATGTTGAGCCATTACCTACATTATTTGGATGTTGTGGAATTAAAAGAGGTAACAGGTATAGAACTCTTAAACTGGTGCCTGGTGAAGTTATTGTTTAAACACGTTGCTTCATTTAAAAATCTTATAGCTGAACAACAACAACGAAAGTGTTCTTTAACACACTTCACTCTATTATAAGGGGAATGCGTCCAAGAAACAGAAGGCTTTTTGGTGCTGTTGGATGAGAGGCGAGGTGTTAAATGCAGATTTACCAAGGCTTGGATGTGTGGGCCATTAGCACAATGAGCTGTTTAATAGAGACCTGAGGGAGATACAGAAGAGGCATGAAGGGCCTCTCTCTACTTCCCTGGCCTGGCACTATCTGAGGTGAGGGAAGCGAAGGAGAGCCTCAAAGAAAGGGATCCCAGGATTGGCTCTCTGACTGGGCAGCGTCACCGGAGGGGCTGGTGTAAGGGCTGTTTTGGAGTGCAATGGTGGGAGTGCTATGAAGTAGGAGTACTCTCCAGGAGCTTCCCTGGGTGCTCCAGCTCATCTTGACCTTTCTCAATACCTTTCCAGTTAATTGGTTTTCTTGTGAAAAGAGGTCAAGTTGCAGTTTCACTTTACAGTCTGAGACCAGAGCAGAGTTCATCTGCACAGTCTCAACATTTTCATGGGTTACTACTTACACAAAAGGACTTTAAATTGCTGAGAACACCAGGATCATAACACCCACTTCCCTTAGAGGTAAGTACTGTACCCATAATTGTGAAATTTCCTACAATGACATTTTGATCACCACAGTCATGTTTCCCAAATCACATACGGTTTCTTTAGTTGTCAATTCACTTTCCAAAGTTCGTAAATTTTCCTAGATTTTTCCAGTCCAGAACCAAATTATATTTGAAGATATTTACACATCTCTTATAAGCAAAAATAAAATTAATATTCAAGGATCTACAGGTTTGCAAAATACATTTCCCTCATGAATGTTAAAGAGCATAGCTTAGGAGCTAAGCAACTGTACTGGATTCAGAATATTCAGAGGATTAATCCTGGATGTATTTTGGATTGTAAGTGTGTCATCTGGGTAAGTCGCCCAGCTCCTCTTTTTGCTTCATTTTCCTTTGATGGGATTGGAAAAACAGTAAGATCTCTCTTTGAGACTGGACCTGGGAGATAAAATTTTAAATATCTTTCCACCTAAATTTTGCCATACAAGTGCTGAAAATATCAGAGAATGAATTTCATGCTCAACTAACAAAATTAATTGCAATAGAGTTTAAATGCAAACCAACACACTGTCAATGATTAGATATTTAAAACTGTTAATTGATATTTATGCAAGTTAAATGAAGTTATTTCAAGTATCCAGTGATTATTTACTGAGTGCCTCCTGTGAGCCAGGAAATTTGCTGGAAACTCAAAGGTGAATGCAAAGGTGAGTGCTCACCCTTAGTCCCTCTTGAATCCTCAGCCTTTGAGGGAAGCAATTAAACACCTGTAATGTAAGCATCTGATAAGGGCACACAAGACAACCTAGACATATCACAGAGGTCTTCCCAAAGGAAATAATTATTAAGTTGTATCTTAAAATATATTAAGGATTATAAATATGTGTGTGGGAGGGCAGCAAAGGGGTAAGAGGAGAAGGGACCACAGCTAGGAAGAAAAGCAGGTCCCAGGTCATGATTATTAAACTAATTAAACTTGAAAGGATGAGCCTGGGAAGCATCCTTTCTGTATTATAATTGCGTGAAGAAGGGAGAAGAAGTGTAAACCAGGGGTCTTAATAAAGAATGTTGCATAAATCTTAGTGAGAGACAGCTGTGATCTGAAGTACAATTTTAGCAGTGAGTGTTAAGAAGTTGGTAACTTGAAGAGCCGTTTAAATATTTTAATTAACAGAACTTCTTGAAGGATTAGAATGAGAGTGATCAGGGCAAGTGGAGACAATATAAAATAATTACCAACTTGATAGATGGCGATGTCTTTCGATTAGAAAGAAGAGCAAGTTTAGGGGAAAGGGTAGTTTGGACGAATTGAGGTTGAGGTACCTCTAAGAATGAATATCACAATATTAGGGCTGTGGTATGATACAATGATTATTTCATCTGTTCATTCTATTTATGTGGATGAAACACAGTGATGTTCTACAGTGTTTGGATTTTAGAAACAATAAACTGAATATTTTCATGCCCTAGAACTGTTCCATCAGAAAAGCTCAAGGTAACTCTCAAGGCTAAAGAGAGAGGTGTCAATGCATAGTAATAAAGAACCACTGCAAGACTGGCAAGTGAGATTAATTTTACCTCCTGTGCCTCTCATCTTCTGGCAGTATTGCTTTTCTTTCTTTTGTAGGTTTGCCTCTGTTTGATTCCAGCCAAACTCTACCAATATATAAACAGATAAAACTGTGTTTCAGAAATTGTGAATGGCAAAGTTGAGAACTGCTGCCCACCTCTCCTCCTGCTACCTGTAGTTAATCCCTAGGACAGGTTGCACGTAGGCAACTCATTGAAAGAAGAATGATACATTTTCTGTTCTTTCCTCACCCTTAAATTCCTGGGAACAATGGTGAACAAGAGCTGGAATTGTGTTTTCCCAACTCTTCTATCTTTCCCTTCCTGAAGAGTTATAAGAACAGTATGTAGAACATAACATCCTGCTTTCTTGGAGTAGATTTAAAATATCATGGTGATGGGTTTGGAGAGCTCTGGAATTTGGACTTCCATGTTCTGAGAGGGAATGAACAGAAATGATTCCAGGCAAAATGGTAAAAAAATAATCATACTTCCTGTGTGTGTGTGTGTGTGTGTGTGTGTGTGTGTGTGTGTTTTGCTGCTCCCCGTGGACTTTGTTTAGATCTCTGTCTGTGCAGGCCTTTGCCCAGTATTCTATTGCTCACTCAATGCTCCTCTTTAAACCCTTTTTCTGGAAGTTCCCAAACCCATTTTTCCATCAGCCATCACAATCTACAGACACTATATTTTAGGGTATACAGTGTATGGAGGGGAGGTGTCAATGAGTTTTAGTAATAAGCAATGTTAATGACTCTATGTTCAGTCATTCAAAGACAACTAACATTTTAAACTTCAAGTACACTTTCAACAGTAAATCTTCCAGTTACTTTCAAAACGAAAATATCTAGATACAGATTGTTAGCTCACCAAATAGGGACATGTGGCCTGGTTGCAGTGACCTCATTGATTTTTAAGGTCACTTCCCAACTATGATTTTCAATGAATCTTTAGTCTCATGTGTCCAATTCTGCTTTGCCATTCTCTTATTTTGGGGATGGATATTTTTAGACTCGATATCCAGGAAGGCAGTTTCTTTCTCAGTTATATACAGAGCTTTAAATATTGTTAACCCTATACCTCCAAGTAAGACGGAAATTTGAACTAAAATAAAGTATTAGCACCCACCCCTTCTTTGAACAGTAGCAGTTATAATTATGTGGGAGGTACAAAATTAAAGATCATTTTGAAAATGAGAATTTCCTCTTCTTGTTATTAAAGTGTATACATGCTGGAGAGTAGATTCATGAATTAGTAAGTGCTTTTTTTTTTTTACTTGCTTGCTGAAAAGAGAAAGTTGACTTTTGCTAGAGCCATTTAATTCTTTAAGAGTAATGAAATAACTGAAGACATCTCTACCTGGTTTTAAGAGAAACAAATATAGGGTGTCTCACCCATAAAGAGTTAGGATTACATTTGCTTTCTTTGTGTGAAAGATACATAATTCATAAGCTAATGAGTTGTAAAGTTCTTCTCACAGTTAAAATTATATTATCACTCCCAGGAGTTAAGATAGTCAAACTGTTCTGTAATAATTCATTCAAGTTTATTATATCTTCCCTTTTAAAACATAATCCCTTCTTTTTAAATGTGCCATTAAAAGAATGCCCAGCAGAGAGGATGGGAGTTTCTACAGTGAAAATGGAGAGAAACTTTAGATAGTATTTATATAGTTGTCTTTTGAAGAAGAGTTAATTGTTAAAAAATTAGGAATAAAAGTTTGACCGTTCAACAGACAAACTATAACTACCATTAGATACACTTTTTCAAGAAGCTTATTTCTTTTTGCCTTTATAGCTTCATCCCTGTGGTACAGAGCTTTCTATAATGACTCTCAATGGTCCTGCCTCTTGGTATTTATGCCTTTGTGTCACCCCTTTATTTGTGCATTGCCTCAACCTAGTAACTTGCCACTAAAGAACAGAATATGGCAAAAGTGAGGTGACATCACTTCTATAAAAGACTATTTTTGTCTTGCTTACTCTCTCATTCTGGTACTCTCTGGCTTTTCCCACATGCTTGATCTGATGAAACAAGATGCCATATGGAGAGGCCTATATGGCAAGGAACTAAGGGTAGCCTCTGATCAACAGCCAGCAAGAAATTGAAGCCCTGGGTCCAACAACCCTTAAAGAACTGCATTCTGATTAAAACCATGTAAGTTTGAATGCAGATCCTTCTCCAGTGGAGCTTTCACATCAGATTCAACACCTTGATTGAATGCAGATCCTTCTCCAGTGGAGCTTTCACATCAGATTCAACACCTTGATTACAGCCTCGTGGTCCATGAGCCAGAGGAAACATGTAAATTGCACCTGGATTCCTGACCCAGGTCCTATGAGGTAATAAATGTATTTTAAGGCACTAAGTTTTGGAATAATTTACCATGGAGGAGCAAGTAACTAATAAAATCCCAAATAAATATTCACTACTATACTGCATTTTATGTTTTTACATTTCTATTCTCTGTAAATTTATCAAAGCTCAGTGAAAGCACTTATGTAAATTAAACATTTATAAACTTGGAATATGTATATAGTCTCAGAAACATTTTAAAATCAGGCTGTTCTCATGGTGAATTTCTTTGTCACCAAAGAAAGTAGGAACATTTTTATTTGATGGACAAGTAATCTTTCTCTCCAGTGTAATTTTAACCTGAGGTCCTGAGATGCATGATTGGTCATTATAGGCATTTTGGGTGGGAAAATTTTTCTCTGCAAAAGTTGATATTACCTGGTCCCCTCCCATGAAATGACAGTAGTGGGTCCCAGATACAGGGAAAACAAAAATACACCAAACAATTCTACATCTGCCTGGAGAGGGTCATATTGATTGTACATTAGAAGTACAATAAATTCCCGGATGGGCTTCAGCCTGTCTATGAGCCTCTTATCCAAAAAAAATCAGTGGAAGATGTGTGCCTTTGCACATTTTTCTGGTGGGAGAGTTCATGGATTTCCTACGATACTAAAAAAGTATTTGTGGGAGAGTTCCGGGAAGATGACCGCATGAGGAGGGTGGCGGAAATCTCCTCTCAAAACCATATATATTTATGAAAATACAGCAAATACAACTATTCCTAAAAGAGAGACCAGAAGATACAGGAAAGCACCCAGCCTGTATCTACACCTGAGAGGACTCGGCACCCCACGAGGCAGGTAAGATACAGAGCGGCAACCCGGTGGGACCCGAGCATTCCCCCACCCCAGTGCACCGGCGGGAGGAGAGGATTCAGAGCCGGGAGGGAGTGGAAGTACAGGCCCATGAAATAACCAGCTCCAGTGATCTGCGCCGGGAGCGCTGACACACATCGCATGGTGTATCGGAGATTGGAGAGACAGAGGGTGCAGGATCTGAGCCTGGGAATGCACCCAGGTCCTTGCAGCCAGCTCCCCGGAACAAAAGAAAAGCGCACACTTTTTTTTACCGGTCTTAAAGAGACAGGGGCCCAATGGAGGAACAGGATCGTTCCAGCACACTCGGCCCAGCAGGCTGGGAGTCCTGTGGAAATTTGAACCCCTTGGCTGGCGACTGGGAAAAAGTAGCCCTACTGAAACTTCCCACAGAGATCAGCAGCCTCCCATTCATTCCCGCCTTGGCCAGAGCTACAAAAGGCCCTGCAGAGCAGCGGGGCCGCAGCTGCAGAATAGTGGAGCAACATTGCCACCTACAGCATCCTCAGAGAATCTACCCCCGGCAAACGTCTTTTTCTTTGTTTGTTTCTTTTTGCTGTATTTTTTTCTCTTTTCTTTCTCTTCTCTTTCTCTTCTTTCTTTTTTTTTTTTTAAGTCTTAAGAGCCCAGCTGACATACATGGCACCTACCAGTGACCACCTCTATTGCCGTGAAAAGACAGAGGAATATGGTACAAACAAAGCTTATTGAGACCCAGACACCAGAGACGGAGTCTGAAGGGATGGAAATGCACAGTCTTCCTGAAAAAGAATTCAGAATAAAAGTCATAACCATGCTGATGGATCTACAGAGAAATATGCAAGAGCTGAGCAAGGAAGTGAGGGAAGTCAGGAAAGATAATGCAGAAATGAGACAAGAAATCGACAGGCTTAGCAGCAGACTGGACCAGATGCAAGAGACTGTTAATGGAATAGAAATCAGAGAACAGAAATACAGAGAAGCTGAGGCAGAGAGAGATAAAAGGATCTCTAGGAATGAAAGAATACTAAGAGAACTGTGTGACCAATCCAAATGGAACAATATTTATATTATAGGAGTACCAGAGGAAGAAGAGAGAGAAAAAGGGATAGAAAGTATCTTGGAAGAAATAATTGCTGAAGACTTCCCCATGGTGGGGAAAGAAATAGTCTCACAGTCCAAGGAAGCTCACATATCTCCGAACATAAGGGAAACAAGGAAGAAAACACCAAGACACATAATAATTAAAATGCCAAAGATCAAAGATAAGGACAGAGTATTAAAGGCAGCTAGAGAGAGAAAAAACATCACCTACAAAGGTAAACCCATCAGACTATCATCAGACTTCTCAACAGAAACCTGAGAGGCCAGAAGAGAATGGCATGATATATTTAATGTAATGAAACAGAAGGGCCTCAAAAAAAGAATATTGTATCCAGCACGTAATCATTTAAATATGACGGAGGGATTAAACACATTCAAGACAAGCGAAAGCTGAGAGAGTTTGCCTCCCATAAACCACCTCTACAGGATATGTTAAAGGGACTGCTTTAGAGGGAAGCACTCCTAAGGCTAAAAAGATGTCACCAGAGAAAATAAAATCATAGCAAAGAAAGAAGACCATTCAAATACTAACTAAAGGCAAAGAATAAAACACCTAGTATATAAAGAATGGAGGAGGAAGAATAAGAAGGGAGAGAAATAAAGAAACATTAGACTGTGTTTACAATAACTTAACAAGGAAGTTAAGTTAGATTGTTAGATAGTAAAGAAGCAACCCTTGAACCTTTGGTAACCACGAATCTAAAGCCAGCAATGGGAATACGTACATATCTATCAATAATCACCCAAATGTAAATGGACTGAATACACCAATCAAAAGACACAGAGTAACAGAATGGATAAAAAGCAAGACCCATCTATATGATGCTTACAAGAGACTCACCTCAAACCCAAAGATATACACAGACTAAAAGTGAAGGGATGGAAAAAGATATTTCATGCAAACAACAAGGAGAAAAAAGCAGGTGTTGCAGTACTTCTATCAGACTAAAAAAGACTTCAAAACGAAGAAAGTAGCAAGAGATAAAGAAGGACATTACATAATGATAAAGGGGTCAGTCCAACAAGAAGATATAACCATTATAAATATATATGCACCCAACACAGGAGCGTAAGCATATGTGAAACAAATACTAACAGAATTAAAGGAGGAAATAGAAAGCAATGCATGCATTTTGGGAGTCTTCAACATACCACTCATTCCAAAGGACAGATCAACCAGACAGAGAAGTAAAGAAACAGAGGCACTGAACAACACACTAGAACAGATGGACCTAACAGACATCTACAGAACTCTGCACCCAAAAGCAGCAGGATACACATTCTTCTCAAGTGCACATGGAACATTTTCCAGAATAGACCACATACTAGGCCACAAAAAGAGCCTCAGGAAATTAAAAAATATTGAAACTCTACCAACCAACTTCTCAGATCACAAAGGTATAAAACTAGAAATAAATTTTAGAAAGCAATCAAAAAGGCTCACAAATACATGGAGACTTAACAACATTCTCCTAGTTAATCAATGGGTTAACGACCAAATCAAAACAGAAATCCAAGAATATATGAAGACTAATGACAACAACAACACAAAGGCACAACTTCTGTGGGATGCAGCAAAGGCAGTTCTAAGAGGAAAGTATATTGCAATCCAGGCCTATTTAAAGAAGGAAGAACATTCCCAAATGAATAGTCTAAACACACAATTACTGAAATTGGAAAAAGAAGAACAAATGAGGCCCAAAGTCAGCAGAAGGAGGGACATAATAAAGATCAGAGAAGAAATAAATAAAATTGAGAAGAATAAAACAATAGAAAAAAATCAGTGAAACCAAGAGCTGGTTCTTTGAAAAAATAAACAAAATAGATAAACCCCTAGCCAGACTCATTAAGAGAAAAAGAGAATCTACACACATAAACAGAATCAGAAAAGAGAAAGGAAAAATAACGACGGACCCCACAGAAATACAAAGAATTATAAGAGAATATTATGAGTATCTTTATGCTAACAAGCTGGAAAACCTAGAAGAAATGGACAACTTCTTAGAAAAATACAACTTTCCAAGACTGACCAAGCAAGAAACAGAAAAACTAAACAGACCAATCACCAGCAACAAAATTGAATTGGTTATCAAAAAACTACTCAAGAACAAAACCCCTGGACCAGATGGATTCACCTCTGAATTCTACCAGACATATAGAGAAGAAATAACACCCATTCTCCTTAAAGTTTTTCAAAAAATAGAAGAGGATGGAACACTTCCAAACTCATTCTATGAAGCCAGCATCACTCTAATACCAAAACCGGGCAAAGACCTCACCAAAAAAGAAAATTACAGACCAATATACCTGATGAACGTAGATGCAAAAATCCTCAACAAAAGATTAGCAAATGAATTCAAAAATACATCAAGAGGATCATACACCATGATCAAGTGGGATTCATCCCAGGGATGCAAGGATGGTACAACATTCGAAAATCCATCAACATCATCCACCACATCAACAAAAAGAAGAACAAAAACCACACGATCATCTCCATAGATGCTGAAAAAGCATTTGACAAAATTCAGCATCCATTCATGATAAAAACTCTCACCAAAATGGGTATAGAGGGCAAGTACCTCAACATCATAAAGGCCATATATGACAAACCCACAGCTAACATCATACTTAACAGCGAGAAACTGAAAGCTTTTCATCTAAGATTGGGAACAAGACAGGGATGCCCACTCTCTCCACTGTTATTCAACATAGTACTGGACGTCCTAGCTATGGCAGTCAGACAAACAAAGAAATACAAGGCATCCAAATTGGTAAAGAAGAAGTCAAATTGTCACTATTTGCAGATGACATGATATTGTACATAAAAAACCCTAAAGACTTCATTCCAAAACTACTAAAACTAGTATCTGAATTCAGCAAAGTTGCACGATACAAAATTAACACACAGAAACCTGTTGCTTTCCTATATATTAACGATAAAGAAACAGAAACAGAAATCAGAAAAACAATTCCATTGACAATTGCATCAAAAAGAATAACATACCTAGGAATAAACCTAACGAAGGAAGTGAAAGACCTATACTCTGAAAACTACAAGACACTCCTAAGAGAAATTAAAGAGGACCATAACTAATGGAAATTCATCCCATGCTCTTGGCTAGGTAGAATAAATATTGTCAAAATGGCTCTACTACCTAAAGCAATCTACAGATTCAATGCAATCCCTATCAAAATACCACCAGCTTTCTTCAATGAACTGGAACAAATAATTCTAAAATTCATATGGAACCACAAAAGACCCCGAATAGCCAAAGCAATCCTGAGAAGGGTGAATGAAACAGGGGGAATTAAGCTCCCTGACTTCAAGTGCTACTACAAAGCCACAGTAATCAAGACAATTTGGTATTGGCACAAAAACAGACCCACATATCAGTGGAACAGAATAGAAAATCCAAACATTAACCCAAACATATACAGTCAATTAATATTTGATAAAGGAGCCTTGGATATACAATGGGTAGATGACAGCCTCTTCAGCAGCTGGTGTTGGCAAAACTGGATAGCTACATGTAAGAGAACGAAACTGGACTACTGTCCAACCCCATACACAAAAGTAAACTCAAAATAGATCAAAGACCTGTATGTAAGTCATGAAACCATAAAACTCTTAGAAAAAAACATAGGCAAAAATCTCTTGGACATAAACATGAGCAACTTCTTCATTAACATATCTCCCCGGGCAAGGAAACAAAAGGAAAAATGAACAAGTCGTCTATATCAAGCTGAAAAGTTTCTGTACAGCAAAGGACACCATCAGTAGAACAAAAAGACATCCTAAAGTATGGGAGAATATATTCATAAATGACGTATCTGATAAGGGGTTGACATCCAAAATACATAAAGAACTCACGCACCTCAACAAACAAAAAGCAAATAATCAAATTAAGAAATGGACAGAGGACATGAATAGACACTTCTCCAAAGAAGAAGTTCAGATGGCTAACAGGCACATGAAAAGATGCTCCACATCGCTAATCATCATAGAAATGCAGATTAAAACCACAATGAGATATCACCTCACACCAGTGAGGATGGCCAACATCCAAAACACAAACAACAACAAATGTTGGCGAGGATGTGGAGAAAAGGGAACCCTCCTACACTGCTGGTGGGAATGCAAATTAGTTCAACCATTGTGCAAAGCAGTATGGAGGTTCCTCAAAAAACTCAAAATAGAAATACCATTTGACCTGGGAATTCCACTCCTAGGAATTTACCCTAAGAATGCAGCAGTCCAGTTTGAAAAAGACATATGCACCCCTATCTTTATCGCAGCGCTATTTACAATAGCCAAGAAATGGAAGCAACCTAAGTGTTCATCAGTAGATGAATGGATAAAGAAGAGGTGGTACATATACACAATGGAATATTATTCAGCCATAAGAAGAAAACAAATCCTACCATTTGCAACAACATGGATGGAGCTAGAGGGGATTATGCTCAGTGAAATAAGCCAAGCCGAAAAAGACAAGTATCAAATGATTTCCCTCATCTGTGGAGTATAAGAACAAAGAAAAAAACTGAAGGAACAGAACATCAGCAAACTCACAGAACCTAAGAACGGACTAATAGTTACCAAAGGGAAAGGGACTGGGGAAGATGGGTGGGAAGGGAGGGATAAGGGGGGTAAAGGGGCATTACGATTAGCAGATGTAATATTGGTGGGGCACGGGGAGGCTGTACAACTCAGAGAAGACAAGTAGTGATTCTATAGCATCTCACTGATGGACGGTGACTGTAATGGGGTTGGTGGGGGGGACCTAATGAAGGGGGTAGTTTAATAACCATAATATTGCACATGTAATTGTAGATTAACGATACCAAAATACATTTAAGAAAAAGTATTTGTGGCCCCAAATATGTTTAGAATACTTGAAATTCATTGGCAGATTAATTTTGTTATAGGGTTAAACATCGTTTTAAATATCAGAAGAGTTACTTAATTGATTTAATGATTTGTATACTCATTCAATGTATTTCTTGAGGACCATGCTGGGCATTAGAGTCACAATACTAAAAAGACACTGGTGATTCTTCTCCTATGGAGCTAACACTTTATTGGGGAAACCAGATATCATTCATGAAGAGTTCTGGGAAGACAAATTAGGAAATGTTTGCAAGCATATAACTGAATGTGCCAGTAAGTTGCCTGTTTGCTCTTAGATACATTTTCTTCCCTTCCTTGCTCTGTTTTATATTATAGGACTAATACTGCAAACAACACTGTGCAGGCTTTTCTGACATCTGGCTTCTTTATGGGTTTCATTAATGGTAGGCAGGGGTAGAAGTTTGGAGGGTCCAAAGAATAGAGAGCCCAAGATAACCCTCCTGTCTCTCTTTGCTTTAGGAGGGTCTCTTGGTGGTGGCTCTGTTTCCTCCTTGGCTGTAATTCCAACTGGGCGGCTTCTACCTCTGAGGTTCAAGTATCCATTTGGTGCCTCCAACTCCTGACATATGGTGACACTACTTCTTCCCTAGGCTTTACTCCAGTTCCAGTCTATTGACCTACATAGTGTGGGTTCTGTTTCCTAACTGGTGCCTGTTTGCTACACTAGGACACTCAACCTGGCAGGTTGTCTCGGAGGCTTTCTTTGAAGATGTTAGATTTGAGCTGAAGTCTGAAATATTAATGTGTATAAACTAAATCACAATAGGGTAAGACAGACAGAACATTCCAGGAAGAATGTATGCTGGTAATTTTCCAAAACTAGAAAGTCAGTGTTATTGAAGTTTGGAAAGCTATGGGAAGATGAAGTACATTGGATATTGTTTTACAGGATTAACAATTTTGTTTTTATCATAAGAAAAATGGGAAGCCTTTCATGGGTTTTTGAGCAAGTGGTTTTTAGCAACACGGTGACATGTTCAAATGTGTGTATCTTTAAATATGTGTGCTTTTAAATATATACTAAAGTTTTTAAATGAGGAGAATAAATTAGGAAGAAGTTTAAGTAGATGTTTATACAAGAGACAAAACGTTATTGTAGTAAAAAAGTGATGCTAGTTTGGGCAATGCTGGATAAAATCCTAAAGCTATTTGAAGTGCTTAGTGATACTTTGGATAAGGGGTTGGTCAATCAGATGGAGTAAGGAAGATGACATAATTGATTTTTCTTGGCAAAAATGTGAATGATGAAGCTATTTACTGCGTTAGAAAAACTAGAGAAAGAATGGATTTCAGAAGGAAGATAGTTCATTTTGGATGTGTTGAATTTTAATGCCTTTGGTAAAATAATACAAAAGTCTATTTGCTAGGATAGTCGTGTTGGATTTACCATTAATAATCTCCTTAACTGTACTTATTTACTTTTGATTTTTTGGGTGGTCAACTAGCAAAGAGTTGGTCTGGATATATTCTAGATGTGTCATCTGTGATCTTGACTGAATGAATTTGTTAATTGTGACCTTGGTAAGATACGCATTCCATTCTAAAATATTTTAAATAACTTAGTTTGGTAAGCTTAGTTTTCCGTGAGCACATGCTATTCATTTTATTGTTTCTATTTCTCACATCCCTTAACATATATTAGATGTTTAATGAAGTTTTGCAAATTTCAATTGAATTATGCTTTTCTAAATGAAACCTACATTTTTCCCATCCCAGATTAACATTATTAATTACATGGCAAATTGAATAAATTTTAGAAATGCAACAGCTCTTTTAGTTTGTGGCGTTTAACATGGTCCTATCTGAAAATTTGGGTACAAGGGAAAAACAGAATGCCAAACATTTTCTACATTTCAATGATACGTCAATGGATCAAGTGCTAATTCCAAACTTTAGTGCTCAGAAAATATTAATTCCTTTAGGTTCCATGAAAAAGAGCTAATTTTATTAATTTACATTTCTTGACATATTCATTTTGCTTATTTTTATTATTTTTTTACAACTCACCTTTAGATATGATATTATAATATTTTCAAAGTATATAAAATGAAAATGTGGACATCTATTTGAGTCAAATCACAAGAGACATTCAACAACTTCAACAATAACAAGAGTAAAAATATGATTTTTGAATATGGTTATACTTGGTACTTTGAGAATGCTCCTTTATAAAAATCTGAAAGTATTTTCAGTGAACTATCTTATTTTAGGGTTTTATAATGTTAGTAGAAAGAACTTGTGAGAAAATTTGGAGGACAACTTCCCTTTACTGCAAGATGTTAGATTAATTCACATGTCAGTTTCACCTCATTAATATTCTAAACTATGTCAAGAAAGGCATCTGTCAAGATCACATAATCTATTATTTTGAGATTACCACTCGGCATTTATAATAGTGTCTTATTTATGTTTCAAGCAAGCTCCCTGTACCTGAAAGACTAATTCCAAATTGTCTTGTTTTTAATTTGTATTTGTGTGTGTGTGTGTGTGTGTGGTGTTTTTTGTGTCTCCATTCTATAGGTGGTTTTATTAATTCAGTGATAACATAAAACTCCAAGTAGCTGTCATCTGTAATCTGGTAGTTGCTTTTTCAGAGAGCATTTAAAACAACATTGCATTGACCTAAACATTTTTACTTAAATGTTTCTTTAAACATTTTATATCAGTTAACATACCAGTTTATTTGTGTAACACAAAATCTTATCAGTAAGAGATAGTGTGCTACCTCAAAGAGAGGAGAATAAACTGTTCAATCATCTCTATGCATAGGACAAGACAATATGCACTCTTTTTCACAAAGACATGCAAGATGGAGTTGGAATGTTTACCATTTATTAATACAAGACATGATGAAAAGGTTATTTTTCAAGTAGTAAATGCATAAAGGCTATGTAAGTTTTTGTAAAATACTGTATAATTGGTGATGGGAAAGAAAACCAGATTAATTGAATTGCTTAATATATATGATTATAATAAAACCATTTAAGAAATACTTTGGTATTAAATTACAGTACATCAAATTATGTCATTTAATATAAAAATCAAGCACTTCATCTAGCTTTGAATAGATTTCCACTCTTGTATACTTGGGCTTTTCTTACTTAGGTTTAAGGCATGATGGAGAATGTGCACAGTCATGGTTTGAATGTTGAAGTGGAAGGTGTGGCTAGCTGCAAGCAGTGCCAATCTCCTTCTTTCTGTCTTGTTTTTTCACCCCCATTTGTATACCATTTTTTTAAAGTTTTGAAGTGTCATCTATTCAGACAACCTCCAACAAAGAGTGACCTCTGCCTCAAATGAACTGACCTAAGTCAAGCAGGAAAATGCATAGGAACTGTGGAGGAAAAAATCTGTGGCCTTCATGGATTTAGATGCTATGTTGTCAAATACTCTAGAATGGGGAAAATTAGTGTGAATGAGTTAGAATTTAAATTAACACATAAGAAACCCAAGGAGGTATTTCTAGTGTTTGGCATTTGTAATCAATGTCATTTCAAGGATAAAGACATATTGTTGGCATCTAGGTAAATTGTTTTAAGTATTGTTTATTGATAACAGTATCAAAGGATCTGAGTATCTTAGCATTGATTGGCAAGTAGCAAGTATTAACAATTTCAAATAGATTTGGAGGATTATTAAACATTATTCATCTGTTCAGGGACAGCAAAACAAAAAATGTGCTGATAGATAATAGGAAAGTATTTGTTTAGTGTTTACACACCTCTTCACAATGTCTTGACTAGTTATCAGTGAAAATTCAACCTTTCAAAATTATTTTTGTTCAGATTAAATTAAAATCGTCTAGAGCTTCACAAATCCTCCTCTATTTAAAACTTGTAAAATCTTTTGCACTAGCTTGTAAAGACCAGAAAACGTGACCCCTGAAGTATAGGAATTCCCCATACCCACGGTGATGGCAAATGGGTAATATATCCAAATTACAGCAACAATAACTACAAAAACAAAAGCAAAACAACTTGTGATTTTATGCTTAAGCTAAATAAAATATCCTCTGTATGCCTGTATAGATATTGAAAATGAGTTAGAATCAGATCAGTCTTAGTTGGAAATAATGAGTACCTAGCTGAGAATACTGTGTAAATAAGTTATACTTTATTTGCATAAAACATTTCCAATTATTTGTATGTTTTTAACATCCTTTTTGCGCAAAAAAAGATTGTTATATTAGACACACAGGCTACTGAGTGCATTATATATAAGAGCAATTCTAAAAACTAAGTTATTGTGAACTATGTATTGAAAGGAGAGAAAGAACAGCAGAGACTCAAGAAACCAACGCAGAAAGTATGAACAAAGATAAAATGATCAGAACTGTATGAACACAAAAGCAATAAAAAAATAATCCACTGTAAAAAGGAAATCAGAAGGAGTTGGAGTCATCTCTTTATAAAAAGAACGGAAAGGCAGATATAACCTAATTCTGGGTGAATGGATTTACTTAAAGAGTTTTAAGTCATGAGCACTAAGAATTTTTCATG
This sequence comes from Phataginus tricuspis, assembly GCA_029783875.1. Classification (NCBI taxonomy): domain Eukaryota; kingdom Metazoa; phylum Chordata; class Mammalia; order Pholidota; family Manidae; genus Phataginus; species Phataginus tricuspis. The sequence goes on from JAQQAC010016209.1 coordinate 20,748,487, forward strand.
ATTTGAGAAGAGAATTAACACGATTATGCAGAACCTGCAGTGAAAATGATCAGACAGTACATAATTTCCTTAAGAACCAAGTTTGTTGGTGATACAGTGTAGTGTGTGTGTGTGTGTGTGTGTGTTCATGAGATTATATTGACATACCTAATTTCAATATTGGTGTTAGAACTGGAAAAGTAAAGTTGTGCGAAGAGCTTTACTGAATAAAACTCTTGAGCTAATGTGTGAATGTATTAAATCATTTGCATGCATGCTGTGGTAATCAAAAGTTCCACATATTCTAATACAATTGATTTTACAGCTCTTGGGTATCGGTGAATTCAGTGAAGGAAAGATGGTGAAGAAAATACAACCACAGAAAGAGCATGCTATGGGCCAGATTTCTTTAGCTAAGTTCTTTCATTCTTAGGTGGTTGATATAAGTTGATTAGGTTCGAGCTTCAGTGTGCTTTGGTATTAGAGCCACCTGTAGTGGTTTTATCATCATCTGGGATCCAAAGAATAAAGTAAAAATAGCCCCAAATACTCATTATTCTATAATACGGTTAAGAATACTAAGGAACAGGTTCATGAAGAAGTCTGAATCAGTAAAGAATTTCACAGCCTAATTTTGAGTTACCCTGAACTTAGCTTAATTTCTCAACATGTATAATGCTGGGCAATGTTTAAATGATAATTATGTGACACCAAAAAATCCTGAATCAAATGTTAACTGCTAATCAGGAATATATGTATTAAGCATTATCTCACATCCTAGTATTTGAAGTCACTAAAGATATGTGCCAAATTATGAAACCTGTACAAGTTTTAACAAAATAATATATTCTATTAAAATGCACGTGTGCTCACTGATATAAAACCTTCATTATCTTCATTAAATGTACTATAGCAAAGAGAAACCCCTGGGACCTGTTTCCAGTTACTTCCCATTCTCACTGACAGCCTCAGACAACCACTAATCTACTACATATTTTCTTGTTCTAGACATTTCACATACTTGTTATTTTTGTGTGGCTTCTTTCGCTTACCTTAATGTTTTTCAGGTTCCTTGGTGCCGTTTTTTTGTCTCCACTGATTTCCCTTTTCTGCGTACTTGGCTTGTGAAAATTAATAAAGGGAAACCTCACTGACACGGCCTCAGGAGCACTACAGAACCTCTCACGACCCCATAAATCTCAGACCTCATTAAAGACGCTACACATTCTAGTAGCTACTTTACTCCCCAGTAGCAGAAAGGCCACTTCTGCCTTGCGCCCTGCTACAGCACAACCAATGAGAGACTGCCACAACTCAGCCAATGAGAAGCCACGAGACATGGGACTTCCAGTTTCCTCCAATGGACTTTCTACTTAAAACAGACCTCAACTTTGCCCCTTCGTCTATGAAAAAGCGGCTCTCTCTTTGCCTCCCGAATTTGCCTGTGTGGCTTTACTGTTGCTTCTGTGTTTGGGACTGCAGTTCTCTGCTGTACCCATATAAGCCTGTTTTTTTTTTTCTTCCTGGTAAAATAACTGACTGTTTTGTTTTTAAGGTTAATAGGCTGTTATGACTAAAGATGCTATAAAACTTCAGGTGAAAGTCTAATTTGGTTAGAAGTTAATTTTTCAAGTATAGAATCCTGTACTGAATATTTGTTTAATGTTTTATTAATCAGGAAAACTTTTCCAAAGTGGTTGTAACATCTTACATTTCCATAGTAATGTACAGGGTTTCCAGTTTTTCTACATCCTAAATGCTTGTTATTTTCTGAGTGTTTCATTATTACCATTCTAGTGGGTATGAATTGGTATCTCCTTGGCATTTTAACTTGCATTTTCCAAAAAACTAATAGTCCCAACCATCTTCCCAATGTTCTTCTTTCCCATTTGTATATCTTCTTGAGTGAAGTTTCTATTAATTCCCGTATTTGAGTTATTTGTGCTTTTCCTGAGTATGTTCTTGATATTCATGTTTGAAGCTCCAAGATTTTTTAATTTTGTGAAGTTAAAATTCTCTCCCCTTTGTTAATGTATTCAAACAATCATTGCAAATGTCAGAGGAACAAAGATATGCATGTATAATTTCTTCTAAAAATTTTGTCATTTACATTTACATCTGCACCATTTTGACTTCAGGGTTTTGTTTGCTGGAATTTAGGGTCCGCATTCACATTTTGCATGTGGACATCCAATTTCACATCACATTTGGAAAAGACTACCATTCAACAATAAATTAGTTCGACAATGTTGTAGAAATTCAATTGAACCAACATGTGTAGGTTTATTTATAGATCTGAATTCTGTTCTATTGGCCTATATTTCTGTCCTAATGCCAGTACCACACTCTCTAGATTAATACAGCCTTGCAGTACATTTCAAAATTGGAAGGTGTTTGTACTCCCACTTTGTTGTTCTTCCTCAAGTTTGTTTAGACTCTTCCTGGACCTTTGCATTGCCATATTAATTATAGCATCAACTTGTCAATTTATACAAAAAATTCAAATGAGATTTTAACAGTGATGGTTTTGAATCTGTAGATCTACCTGATTCTATTGGCATTTTAACAATATTGAATCTTCTAAACCATGAACATAGATTTGTATTCCACTGAATCATATTCTAATGTATAGATGTCACTTTTTTATATATAATTTCTAGTTGACTGACATTTGTTCCTTTCCATATCCCAGAATCACAGGTGTTTACTTAATGATTTCATTTAAGATTTTAGAGATTGTTTTCCTTTTACTCATTATATAATGCTTTCAGTTTTGTTTTGTTTTTTTGTCAGTATGAGCTGTCTATATTTGTTTTTCTGAATGTGGATACTCAAATGGGGCATCTTTTGCAGAAAAGACTACCAGACTCCTCACTGAATTTAAAAAGAATTTGTTTTTTAGAAGAGTTTTAGTTTTATACAAAAATTGAGCAGAAAGTACAGTGAGTTCTCATATATCCCCTGTCCCCTTTTCCCACAGCCACAGTTTCTCCTATTACTAACATCTTGCACTGGTGTGGTCCATTTGCTGCAACTGATAACCTAATACTTAAAAATTATTGTTAACTAAAGCCCATTGAGGAAACACAGACCTAGTGATTATGCTTATGAATCTAGATTTTCTGGGTTCACCATGTGAGCTGCAATAATTAGTGTGTAATATCCATTACATTGTATTGTGTGAAAATATATTTTTTTTGCAACAGGGAAACACATCTAAACCAAATGGAAATGAACACAGTCATTTAAAAAGTTTATTAACCTAAATTATTTAAATATCTTTTAGATCAATCTAATCTAGCTCTAAGTCTAGCATTTTATTAGCACAAGGATTTTAGTGGAAACTCACTCACATTAGAGTCAGAAGATTTATGTTTAAACCCAGTATCTTCCATTCACTAGCTCTGTGATTTTAGGCATATTTCTTAACTCTTATCAAGTTTAGATTTGTCTTCTATACAAATGATGTGATCACTAACTCCTAAAGTCAGAAATAATACGTGAGGGGTTCATGGACCAGCGGTTCTGTGGGAAACCGAATGAAGGGCACACATGAGGGGGAAGTGGGTAGACATTCTTCTCTGGCACTGTTTGATCAGCCAGGGTGTTTACGGCATCCTCTATGTCTCATTGCTTATTAGTGAAAGAAATTACCAATGGAGTGGATACAGGGAAGAATGAAGAATTGGACTGATTCGTGAAGGCAACCAATCTGCCACTGCTTTCAAGCTGAATCGTTAGGAAAAAAAGCCAAAAACTGTCATATACATGTAAATATCAATAAAGCCAGTGCCTGGGTTGTAAGGATATCTTTGTTAGGAATCACTGCCAAATTTCATGATCCTATTTCTTTATATTGGAATATACTGTTTCCCAAACTTTCCCCTGTACTTACATTTTGTTTCACTTTAGGGGCAGAATTTCTCACCTGTTCATTGATGTTTTTTGCCTCTTTGCTTGCCACAAATGAAGCTTCTGCCTCTGCTCAATATTACTCCTGGCATCAATAATTATATTCTCACTGATATTGAAACACTCTTTTTTCTGTTCTAATTATAATTCCTTCATTGCAAAGCAAGTGATCATCCTAAAGTAGTAAAATTCACAAAATAACAATGTTACGATTTACTCATCTGATGTTATACATAAGGTGTTTAACCTGAATAAATGTAAATATATGATATGCAGACATTAGTACCCTCACTTTACAGATGAATCGAAACTTGGAGGTTTTAAATAACTTGTCTAAAATCATCTAACAAGTAAGTAGTGGACCCTCTATTTGAACCCATGTATGTGTGACTTCAAAGCTTTTGCATTTACACAGTACAGAATATGTAAAACTGTTCACTAAATATTTGGCATTAATGAATTTGCCAAAATACTAACTTGCAATTCTCATTCAGTCTTTTTTACTTTTTTATTATAATTTAATTTCTTTATTATTAATTGCAAAGTCTTTTTTATAAGATCATTATACCTACTTAACTGATTTCAGCTTATGAGAAGCTATGTATTATAAACTTGTTATTGCAATAAATAGATCATCATTTCATGGTAGTGGACATGTTTATCATTTGATCCCACAATAGTATGGTAGGCAGCTGCTAGTGTGCCTCCCAAAAATCCTGGCTTCCTGGTATTTGTGCCCCGTGTGTACCTTCCCTTGGGTATAGACTAGACCTAGTGGCTTGCTTTTAATGAATAGAATTAAAATTATTAGAATATATTTTTCTAATTAATAAAATATGGCAAAAGTGATGGAATGTCACTTGTGTGATTAGGTTACAAAAATGTGTGTCTTCCATCATGCTGGAATTCTCTTTTCTGCTGGTACTCTCTCTTGCCTTCTCACTTAATGATAATGTAAGCTGCCAAGTTGTGAGATGCTTTAAAGAGAGGCCTACATGACAAGGAACCAAGGAAGGCCTCCAGCCTCAAAGCTCATGAGGACCTAAGGCATCAGTCCAGCAGCCCATGAGGAACTGAATCCTATGACCATATGAATAAAGTAGGAAGCAGATTCTTCCCACTTGAGCCTGTAGATGAATGCATTTTTAAGAGAAACCTAATGCCAGAGGATGCAGTTATATTGTGTTTGGATTCTTGACTCACAGTTACTGTGAGATAATAGATGCTGTTGGTTTAAGCCATTAGATTTGGAGTAACTTGTTACACAGCAATAAATAACTCATACAAATATGTTATTTATGCTTTCTTAAACTGCTATATTCTGGTGGTATGCTGTGACAGGGACCCTACATTAAAGTGAAATGTGACCTTGAAGCAATTATGAAATAACTGAGGCTAAAACTTTTAAAAACCTTGGTAATTCAGAAGAAAATGTACATTAGCTCCCCCTTTCTTTGTTCATATTTTGGCAAGATTGGAGCAAACAAAGCAATGTTTCTCATTGAAGACAAAGAAAAATCATGTTATCACAGATTTATAAAACAGTGAAAAAGCTTTCATTCTCACTTCAAATCTTTGTCAGGAATGAGAACATACCTATGTTAAGATATTTATAGAGTGAAAATTGAGAGTTTCACACAACTCTCCACTCCAAAACAACTTCGTATACTCTATGGTCTATGGAAAGATAAGTGTGGAGGGTTTTTTTTGTTTGTTTCCTTTTTGGGTTTTTCTTTTGCAATGAAAGTTTAAAAAATAGCACACTAGTTTCCTAAGACTGTTGTAAGGAAGTACCATAACCTTGGCAGCTTAAAACAACAGAAATTGATTCTAAGTTCTGAAGACTAGAAGTTTGAAAGCAAGTGCCTGGCAAGGACCTTCCTCCATATGAAACCCCTGGGGAAGGATCCTTCCTTTCCTCTTCCCACTTCTGGTAGTCCCAGCTGTTCCTTGGCTTGTGACAGCAACACTTCCATCTCTGCCCCCACCTTCCCATAGGTGTCTTCTCTGATGCATTTGTGTTGTGAGATGGCATTCTTCCTTTCTGTGCATATCTGAAATTTCCCTCTTCTTATAAGTACACTAGTCATATTGGATTATGACTCACCCTAACGACCTCATCTTAACTTGATTACATCTGCAAGGACCCTATTTCCAAATAAGATCAAATTCAAAGGGTCCTGGGGTTAGGACTTCAATATATCTCTTGGGGGGACACAATTCAACCCATAACATAGAGTATTTTTTTTCCTTTGTCTTATAAGTTATTTTTTTAAACATCTATCCTTGACTTTGTTACATCATTAAACTTCTTCTATGTCAATCAAATTGTACTTTCTATCATCCCACACCTTTCTGAGATGTACTGTATACTGTCCTATTTTCCCTGGAAGATTCTAAGTTGTTGTAGCCTTCAAGAGATTATGGTCAATGTTGTAGCACAGTCTTCTTTATATAATTCAGTAAAATAAAAGTTTTATCTAAAAGAAGCATTTAAAAAATCTCACGTGTTAAATCAGGATACTTTTTCCATTGTTACAACTGGTCCTAACATTCTGAAATTTATCCTAATTTTAGGGTTTCAAAGTATTGTGTAATTCTCAATCATAAATTATGTTAATATAAGATGGTTAGAATATCAGCCAGATATGTTCCTGTCATCCACAGGTTAATTGAAATTGCACTCCCTTGGCAGATGAGAGAATAAAATGATACTTCCCCAAAGGAACAAACTATAAAAATAATCGTATGCATTTGTCAGATATATATTACTTACATATTGTGCTTTAGTTACTGAATTAATTAGCAGTAGCATTATTAATAGAAAGATAATATACTTTAGAGTCAGACAAACCTGGATTTCAACACTTGCTTTACCACATGCTAATAGTTTTTCTAAATCTCCATTCTTTCCATCTGTGAAATGGAATGATAGTAGTATATATTTTACAGACTTACTTTGAAGGTTAAACATTATGGTATTAATACAACACTATTAAAAAATGTTCTTGATTCTCAGCAAATAAAATTTAATAAAGTTCAGACACCCAAAAACAAACACTCAGAGTTTCTGATTATCCTGTATAAAATGAATATAGCGTCAACATTGATGATTTATGTGATATAATCTATGTCAGTATATGGCATGGTATATGCCCTTAATACATACTGCTGTCCTTACCACAGGTATTGTAAGATACAAAGATTGATGACAGTTATTCCTAATTTTTGCAACATATAAGTTCATATATTTTACTGAGTTTGTTCTCATTCATTAATCCATTTATACATTTGAAATAACATCATACATTTTGTATAATTTAAATAACATTAGAAGATAGAGAAAACCTAGAGTACAGTAAGAAATTAAAGCTCCCAGAAGTGAGTATTAAATAAATATATAAAATAAATTGATTTCTCAGGATAAAACAGCCCTTGAGTTTCAGAGCTAGGATGCAAATACAGATGTGTTTAGTTCAACCAGTCTGATCCATTCACCTCAGTGCCAAATTTACACACTTAGGGAATGGAAGAAAGGGCAGGGGCTTTTGAACTAAAGCCAAAAGTACAGTGAGAAGAGCCAAAGAAAACTAGAATTATATCCTAATAGGAAAGCCAAAGGTGCACTTTGAACTTGAAGTGGAAGCTCAGTGAAATACATGTGTACAGAGTACAATCTGACCAACCAGATGGAGTGGTTTAAGTTTGGACTAACCATCAAACTCACAAGACATAGTACACTGTACCCAATATCCAGTTTAGTTCATTTTTAAGCAGGCATACCCAGACAGGCCAAACACAGCATGCACAGCAACACTGTGGTGATCTTGTGATTCATAAACACAACTTCCAGTGCTCTAGTCATTCCAGCCTTAGAACATGTGTGATCACACTAAATGAGATTAGATTGGCATAGACTACTTCAGTTCAGGAAATTCAGTGGCCCTGAGATTCCTTCAGTTTTTGTACCTTGCAAGCCATGTAGCTCTTTCAGGGCAAAAAAAAAAGCAGCTCCTATCCTCTGGTACAACTTCATCTCATCAATACTAGTTACACATCACTTGATGTACCACCTTGACAATGAAGTATTGGTGCTTGGTCTGACATGTAGTGCTCAGGAGGGCTTTCCTGGACCTAACACGCACTCATAAATTCCTTGAGTTATTGTTGCAAGGAAGATTGGAGTAAGTGCAAATCCTCAGACATCTTTGAAGATAAGAGGATGGCCACACAACCCACTGTTATACCAAGAAAAACTGTTCTAATAGAACAATAGTTTATAAGTTTATTTTCCAATTAGGTATCAGATGGTAGATATAACATTCTGCCATTAGCCACAGTGGCTTTTCACTGGCTTTTAGAGAGCCAGGGTAGAGACAGAGAATATAAGAAACTCAGAAACTCGAAGATTTTAAACTGCTCCCCTAGCCCTGAGATTTTGACAGCATGCCGTGTCCCTCCAACTCCCCCATGGTATTCACCTCCTTTCCGTTACTTGGAGAGCACTGAATGAGATTCAGCTCTTGACTTGGTATCCCTGATTAATTTGTGAGGATTTGTACAAAGCTGCAGCCTCTTAAAAAAACTCTTTCAGGCTCTGAGCAGACACTGCTGTAGGTCTGGGATACAAGAACATTTGTCAGTCAATTTCACATTTCCTGACTTCTTAACAGAGAGCATAATTGCACAAAATATTCTTGTAAGTGAAAACTTAAAAACAAAAAGTAACTGCAGGTTGTCTAATGATTACTGAATTTTAGAAAATTTAAGGTTGCTTTTATGTCATTTCTATGAAAGTTCACTGATTGCTCTCCATTCTGTGGAAGGACAGAAGTAACCTATCTCTGAAATAAAAATCAAATAAATCACCATGATTAATCTCAACTCTTTTGTTCTTTTGCTTACAACAAAATGTAAGTGTTACTGTAGGGGAAAACATTAAGACTTGGCTTTAATTGGCTTATTTCATTTAGCATAATGCCCTCAAGGTTCATCCATGCTGTAGTTTTGAACATCAACTTAGAAGGTTTGTACAACATAATAGAGCATGAAGAAAGTGAATATGTGCAGAATGTATGTATTGACTATTTTTGGAAGTCACAATAATATTTATGAATAAAAGATCTTATCAGTTAAGATAGAATGAGGAAACAGGGCTCAAAAACTAAATAACGAGGCACTTTTTTTTTTCTTTCCTTTAATGCCCCAGGAAAAGCCTGCTTAATGAAAGGTATTTATTTCAACTTGATCAAAAAATCCAAATTCTATGTGTCCTACATCTAGCTACTAGAGTATTCTAAGTCATAGGCCTCATGAGTTTGACGACTTTGACTTGTTAATGAAGTCATCAAAGGAATAGGCTAAGTCTTTAGTTAAAACTGTTTGTTCCAAGATGCTCTGCAAAATATGCTCCAGGCTTTTCCAAGCCGACTCTTTCATTTTTTTCCCTCTTAACTTAAAACTAAAGCCTCCTTGTCATGCTTAATTAAACATCTGAATCAAATTAATTATTTTGTAACCAGACTGGTGTGTAGGATGTAAATTTCAAATTTAGCATGGGACATTAAATGAAGAGACAGATTGTTCTTTATAAAATATGATTATCTTTTTATGCCTTCAAAAATACAATATATAGAAACGGGGAATGGACATGAAAATTGTCCAGGTTTATATACAGGATAAAAATGAAAATATTCTAACATACTTAGCAAAGAGGAATATATTATATTCTTAGACTTCAAGCGACTGATACATGTGTGCATGCTGCGTGCATGCGTGTTTATACTCAAACTCCTTTCATGAAATTAGCAAGGATTTTCTTCCTTTTTGTGAATCATCCCTCTGCTACTACGTAAACTGTAAACACACTTTTGTAAGAAGATGCCTAATAAATTCTTCCTACTGATTCTTATTATCTTAGAGCACCAAGAAATTATTATCAAAGAAAGCCTAATTTAAAAAAATCACATCCATCTGCTCAATTTTTTATTGGCCTGCTGACAAGTCACTTGAAGATAACATGGGTCAGGGCCTGTTACTTCGCACTGAAAAGAAAATTATGCAAATTGATTCATATAGTGTTACACTTTGGGAGTAATATGCACTCTGCGTCTTTAATTTAATTTTCTACAGTATTATCTCAAGAAATGTTTTTGGGTTCTCATAGATAACATTTAAAAGATTCAACTACTAAAAACACTCCACATCTTGTAATCGACAAGCAAACCAAATATGTGCAGGAGCTAGGCTCCAAAGCTTGTACGAGTTTCTGCCTGTGTTATGTAGAGTATTGTACCTTACAGTTTTTAAATGTCAATTACTGTCATTTTACATTAAAAATAAAGCTTGCAAGTGAAGTCTTAATCTCTTTACTGTTGACAGCTTCTGGGGGGAAGCTATGTAATTTAACCACCTTAAATAATTCCCAGAGCAGTTTCCCTTTGCAAAGGTAAATTGACTTAATTCCCTTATCCTTAGAATCACCAGAATTCTCCCTTATACACAAATTGAAATTTTTCACATGTGCATTCAAACAGCTGTTCACCCTTTCAAGCATAAATGGAATAGAACAGTTTGACTCTGTATAAAATCTTAGTTATCACTTATGAAATATTTTTAGCAAACTGAATAAAATAGAAGAATTGCATGCTCTACTGTGTTAGGGAAAAGATGAATTGCCAGTTCTTTAAAGAAGGTAATATCTTATTATAATAAAGCATTTCTTGACATAAAGTCTGCATTCTAGACCCCTCTGTACAAGATGTGAGGAAGCTCTGGCTCGCCACTTGATTGCTCAGCTACCTTGGGGTAAGTCACAAATTTTGTGCCTGAGCTTCTTTATCCAAAATGTAAAAATGGTGATAATTTTACCTGTCCAAACTAATAGCCAGCTTGTGGGAATAAAAATTAAAGAAACATTGAAAGTGAAAGCAATTTACCAACTAAGAAGTGAACACAAGAGAAAGGTTAAAAAAAAAGTTTGTGAATAAGTATTTTGTGTGTGATATTTTAATTAGATAGTTTTATTGGAATATTAAGCTTTTAAAAACCAATTTTTCAACTGTACAGCATATTAAAATATTTATAACTTAGTTGAAATGTAAAGTTTATGTATTTATATAAAAGTGGCTTTTTAAAAAATAGTGTTCTTTCCATTTAGATAATATTTCTTTTTGTGTTTTGTAATATTCATTTGGAAAATTCTAACATTATAGGATAATAATACAACAGTTTAAATGTAAAAGTTCAAGCAAACTGACCATTTTATTCTCCAAAAGAAAAATCAATTTATTTTAAATATTCAGTGTCTGCTTTTAACTTCTTAATTATATATTTTTAAATAAACAACTTGATTTCAAGACCTAAGTTTGGGAGGAAATAAAAGATACAGAACATGAATATTAAATCCCAATATTCAATGTTTAGTAGATTTATATTTAGAATTACATTGAGATATTAGAAAAGAAGGAGAGAACATTAATGTATTCAATGGCAAGTGTAGAATTTATGATCCTTGTCAAATAATATTAGTACATTTTACAATTTTCATAAATGCTTATATTTAGGTATGAATTGTTTAAATCTTTTTTTTTCAATTTATTTTGGTATCATTATTCTACAGTTACATGTGCAATATTATGGTGATTAAACTACCCCCTTTATCAGGTCCCCCCACCAACCCCATTACAGTCAGTGTCCATCAGCGTAGTGAGATGCTATAGAATCACTACTGGTCTTCTCTGAGTTGTATAGCCCTCCCCATTCCCCTCAACATTACATCTGCTAATCTTAATGCCCCGTTTTCCATCTTATCCCTCCCTTCCCACCCATCTTCCCCAGTCCCTTTCCCTTTGGTAACTATTAGTCCGTTCTTGGGTTCTGTGAGTCTGCTGCTGTTTTGTTCCTTCAGTTTTTTCTTCGTTCTTATACTCCATATATGAGTGAAATCATTTGATACTTGTCTTTTTCAGCTTGGCTTATTTCACTGAGCATAATACCTCTAGCTCCATCCATGTTGTTGCCAATGGTAGGATTTCTTTATCTTCTTATGGCTGAATAATATTCCATTGTGTATATGTACCACCTCTTCTTTATCCATTCATCTACTGATGGACACTTAGGTTGCTTCCATTTCTTGGCTATTGTAAATAGTGCTGCGATAAACATAGGGGTGCATATGTCCTTTTAAAACTGGGCTGCTGCATTCTTAGGGTAAATTCCTAGGACTGGGATTCCTGTGTCAAATGGTATTTCTATTTTGAGTTTTTTGAGGAACCTCCATACTACTTTCCACAATGGTTGAACTAATTTGCATTCCCACCAGCAGTGTAGGAGGGTTCCCTTTTCTCCACATCCTTGCCAACATTTGTTGTTGTTTGTGTGTTGGATGTTGGCCATCCTCACTGGTGTGAGGTGATATCTCATTGTGGTTTTAATCTGCATTTCTCTGATGATTAGCAATGTGGAGCATCTTTTCATGTGCCTGTTGGCCATCTGAATTTCTTCTTTGGAGAAGTGTCTGTTCAGATCCTCTGCCCATTTCTTAATTGGATTATTTGCTTTTTGTTTGTTAAGGTGCGTGAGTTCTTTTATATTTTGGATGTCAACCCCTTATCAGATACGTCATTTATGAATATATTCTCCCAAATTTTAGGATGTCTTTTTGTTCTACTGATGGTGTCCTTTGCTATACAGAAGCTTTTCAGCTCGATATAGTCCCATTTCTTCATTTTTGCTTTTATTTCCCTTGCCCGGGGAGATATGTTCATGAAGAAGTCACTCATGTTTATGTCCAAAAGATTTTTGCCTGTTTTTTCTAAGAGTTGTATGGTTTCATGACTTACATTCAGGTCTTTCATCCACCTTGAGTTTACCTTTGTGTACGGGGCTAGACAGTAGTCCAGTTTCATTCTCTTACATGTAGCTGTCCAGTTTTTCCAACACCAGCTGCTGAAGAGGCTGTCATCTCCCCATTGTATATCCAAGGCTCCTTTATCAAATATTAATTGACTGTATATGTTTGGGTTAATGTTTGAATTTTCTATTCTGTTCCACTGGTCTGTGGGTCTGTTTATGTGCCAATACCAAATTGTCTTGAGTACTATGGCATTGTAGTAGAGTTTGAAGTCAGGGGGTGTAATTCCCCCTGTTTCATTCCTCCTTCTCAGGATTGCTTTGGCTATTCGGGGTCTTTTGTGGATCCATATGAATTTTAGAATTATTTGTTCCAGTTAATTGAAGAAAGCTGGTGGTATTTTGATAGGGATTGCATTGAATCTGTAGATTGCTTTAGGTAGTATAGCCATTTTGACAATATTTTTTCTTCCTAGCCAAGAGCATGGGATGCATTTCCATTTGTTAGTGTCCTATTTAATTTCTCTTAGGAGTGCCTTGTAGTTTTCAGAGTATAGGTCTTTCACTTCCTTCATTAGGTTTATTCCTAGGTATTTTATTCTTTTTGATGCAATTGTGAATGGAATTGTTTTTCTGATTTCTCTATCTGTTATTTCATCATTAGTATATAGGAAAGCAACAGATTTCTGCGTGTTAATTTTGTATCCTGCAACTTTGCTGAATTCAGATATTAGTTCTAGTAGTTTTGGAGTGGAGTCTTTAGGGCTTTTTATGTACAATACCATCTCATCTGCAAATAGTGACAATTTGACTTCTTTACCAATCTGGATGCCTTGTATTTCTTTGTTTTGTCTAATGGCCATAGCTAGAACCTCCAGTACTATGTTGAATAACAGTGGAGAGAGTGGGCATCCCTGTCTTGTTCCCGATCTTAGATGAAAAGCTTTCAGCTTCTCACTGTTAAGTATGATGTTAGCTGTGGGTTTGTCATATATGCCCTTTATGATGTTGAGATACTTGCCGTCTATACCCATTTTGTTGAGAGTTTTAATCATGAATGGATGCTGAATTTTGTCAAATGGCTTTTCAGCATCTGTGGAGATGATCATGTGGTTTTTGTTCTTCTTTTTGTTGATGTGGTGGATGATGTTGATGGATTTTCAAATGTTGTACCATCCTTGCATCCCTGGGATGAATCCCACTTGATCATGGTGTATGATCCTTTTGATGTATTTTTGAATTAGGTTTGCTAATATTTTGTTGAGTATTTTTGCATCTACGTTCATCAGGTATATTGGTCTGTAATTTTCTTTTTTGGTGAGGTCTTTGCCCGGTTTTGATAATAGAGTGATGCTGGCTTCATAGAAAGAGTTTGGAAGTGTTCCCTCGTCTTCTGTTTTTTGAAAAACTTTAAGGAGAATGGGTGTTATTTCTTATCTATATGTCTGGTAGAATTCATAGGTGAATCCATCTGGTCCAGGGGTTTTGTTCTAGGGTAGTTTTTTGATTACTGCTTCAATTTTGTTGCTGGTGATTAGTCTGTTTAGTTCCTCTGTTTCTTGCTTGGTCAGTCTTGGAAGGTTGTATTTTTCTAATAAGTTGTCCATTTCTTCTAGGTTTTCCAGCTTGTTAGCATACAGATACTCATAATATTCTCTTATAATTCTTTGTATTTCTGTGGGTTCCATTGTTATTTTTCCTTTCTCATTTCTGATTCTGTTATGTGTGTAGATTCTCTTTTTCTCTTAATGAGTCTGGTTAGGGGTTTATCTATTTCATTTATTTTTTCAAAGAACTATATCTTGGTTTCATTGATTTTTTTCTATTGTTTTATTCTCCTCAATTTTATTTATTTCTTCTCTGATCTTTATTATGTCCCTCCTTATGGTGACTTTGGGCCTCATTTGTTCTTCCTTTTCCAATTTCAGTAATTGTGTCTTTAGACTATTCATTTGGGAATGTTCTTCCTTCTTTAAATAGGCCTGGATTGCAATGTACTTTCCTCTTAGAACTGCCTTTGCTGCGTCCCACAGAAGTTGTGGCTTTGTGTTGTTGTTGTCATTAGTCTCCATATATTCTTTGATTTCTGTTTTGATTTGGTCGTTAACCCATTGATTCATTAGGAGAATGTTCTTAAGTCTCCATGTATTTGTGAGCCTTTTTGATTTCTTTCTAAAATTTATTTCTAGTTTTATACCTTTGTGATCTGAGAAGTTGGTTGGTAAGATTTCAATATTTTTGAATTTACTGAGGTTCTTTTTGTGGCCTAGAATGTGGTCTATTCTGGAAAATGTTCCATGTGCACTTGAGAAGAATGTGTATCCTTCTGCTTTTGGGTGTAGAGTTCTGTAGATGTCTGTTAGGTCCATCTGTTCTTGTGTGTGTTGTTCAGTGCCTCTGTGTCTTTACTTATACTCTGTCTGATTGATCTGTCTTTGGAGTAAGTAGTGTGTTGAAGTCTCCTAAAATGAATGCATTGCTGTCTATTTCCTCCTTTAATTGTGTTAGTATTTGTTTCACATATGCTGGCGCTCCTGTGTTCGGTGCATATATATTTATAATGGTTATATCTTCTTGTTGGACTGACCCCTTTATCATTATGTAATGTCCTTCTTTATCTTTTGCTACTTTCTTCATTTTGAAGTCTATTTTGTCTGATACAAGTACTGCAACACCTGCTTTTTTCTCTTTGTTGTTTGCATGAAATATCTTTTTCTATCCCTTCACTTTTTGTCTGTGTATATCTTTTTGTTTGAGGTGAGTCTCTTATAAGCAGCATATAGATGGGTCTTGCTTTTTTATCCATTCTGTTACTCTGTGTCTTTTGATTGGTGCATTCAGTCCATTTACATTTAGGGTGATTATCGATAGATATGTACGTATTCCCATTGCTGGCTTTAGATTCATGGTTACCAAAGGTTCAAGGGTTGCTTCTTTACTATCTAAGAATGTAACTTAACTTTCTTGTTAAGTTATTGTGAACACCATTTGATGTTTCTTTATCTCTCCCTTCTTATTCTTCCTCCTCCATTCTTTATATATTAGGTGTTTTATTCTTTACCTTTAGTTAGTATTTAGATGGTCTGCTTTCTTTGCTATGATTTTATTTTCTCTGGTGACATATTTTTAGCCTTAGGAGTGCTTCCATCTAGATCAGTCCCTTTAAGATATCCTGAAGAGGTGGTTTATGAGAGGCAAAATCCCTCAGCTTTCGCTTGTCTGTAAATTGTTTAATCCCTCCCTCAAATTTAAATGATAATCTTGCTGGATACAATATTCTTGGTTTGAGGCCCTTCTGTTTCATTACGTTAAATATATCATGCCATTCTCTTCTGGCCTGTAAGGTTTCTGTTGAGAAGTCTGATGACAGTCTGATGGGTTTTCCTTTGTAGGTGATCTTTTTTCTCTCTCTAGCTGCCTTTAATACTCTGTCCTTATCTTTGACCTTTGCCATCTTAATTATTATGTGTCTTGGTGTTGTCTTCCTTGGGTCCCTTGTGTTGGGAGATCTGTGGACTTCCGTGGACTGTGAGACTATTTCCTTCCCCAGCATGGGAAATTTTTCAGCAATTATTTCTTCAGAGACACTTTCTATCCCTTTTTCTCTCTCTTCTTCCTCTGGTACTCCTATAATGCGAATATTGCTCCGTTTGGATTGGTCACACAGTTCCCTTAAAATTCTTTCATTCGTAGAGATCATTTTATCTCTCTCTGCCTCAGCTTGTCTGTATTCCCGTTCTCTGATTTCTATTACATTAACAGTCTCTTGCATCTCATCCAGTCTGCTGTTAAGCCTGTCGATGGCTTTTCTCATTTCTGCATTGTCTTTCCTCACTTCCCTCATTTCCTCCCTCAGGTCTTGCATATTTCTTTGTAGATCCGTCAGCATGGTTATGACTTTTATTCTGAATTCTTTTCAGGAAGACTGTGCATTTCCATCCCTCAGGCTCCCTCTCTGGGGTTGTCTGGTTGATTTTAGTCTGGAACATATTTCTCTGTCTTTTCATGGCTATAGAAGGGGTCACTGGTAGTTGCCACGTATGTCAGCTGGGCTCTTTAAGATTTTAAAAAGAAAAAAAAAAGAAAAAAAAGGAGGAAAAAAGAAAGAAAAAAACGAATAGAAGAAAAAACGAAAAACAAAAAACAAACAAAAAAAAACGCCCACCAGGAGTGGATTCTGTGGGAATGCTGTAGGTGGTGCTGTTGCTCCACTATTCCGCAGCTGTGGCCGCGCCACTCCGCAGAGCACTTTATAGCTCTGACCGGGGTGGGAACGAATGGGAGGCTGTTGATCTCTGTGGGAAGTCTAAGTGCCACCACCCTTTCCCAGTCGCCAGCTAAGGGGTCCAAAACTCCCCAGGACTCCCAGCCTGCTTGGGTGAGTGTGCCAGGGTGATCCAGCCCCTCTGCTGGGCTCCTGTGTCTTTAAGACTGCTGAAAAAAGCACACGCTTTTATTCTTTTTTTTTTTTTCCTTCCCGAGAGCCGGCTGCAAGCAACCTGGCGCATTCCCTGCTCAGATCCTGCACCCTCTGTCTCTCCAATCTTTGTTACACCGCGCGATGTGTGTCAGCGCTCCCCGCGCAGATCACTAGGGCTGGTTATTTTGTGGGCCTGGGCTTCCACACCCTCCTGGCTCTGAATCCTCTCCTCCCGCTGGTGCGTTGGAGTGGTGGAGTGCTCGGGTCCCGCCGGGTCGCGGCTCCGTATCTTACCTGCCACACAGCGTGCCGAGTCCTCTCAGGTGTAGCTGCACGCTGTGCGCTTTCCTGTGTATTCCGGTCTCTCTTTTATGAATAATTGTATTTGCTTTATTTTCACAGATAAATATAGGGTTGGGAGGAGATTTCTACCACCCTGCTTACGCCACCATCTTCCTGGAAGTGAATTGTTTAAATCTTATCTTTCATCAAATGTCTTATTTTCAATTAATACTGGAGTGTATACTGCCTTTTCAGTTAAAAGAATTAGTCATTTATCCTACCTTCAAATAAAAGAGACCAAAACATTAGTAGAACAGAAAGGTCCATTTCTGCCCTTGTGAGTGTGTGGTTGACTGCATATAACAATAATATATCTGTAAGGTAGTAAAGAATTACTTCTTATCTTGATAAAGTCAACTGGTGAGGAATTGTGTCAATAGCTGAATATATCTCTATCTCTAAATATCTAAACTCAGAGCCCGAGATGATAAGAATTATAAGCCACTCTCTTCCTAAGAATTTAATCCAATTTGGACTTATTCTTAAAGTATGAGTAATTTCTGATTAATATGTGCATTTTTAAGAATATATAGATATATTTTTAGGAGAAATATAAAGAGATATCCTGGGGGAAAAGAAATCAAAGAGTTTATTTTCATATGACTTTTTCCACAATATAACCTAATGATTGCCAGTGTAAGTATAAATTTCCAACTAGTAAACTCAAGTCTTTCATGAAAATATAAAAATAATAATTGTACACTAAATTTTATCCAACTTAATTATTCACATGCATACACACAAATTTATTTTTAGAAAGATTAAAAATGAACTAAGTACATTCCCTTACATAATCCTTGCATGGCCTCCACCATTGTGTTACACTGAACAGATGTACTGTCTATATTTTTGCCTTATTTCCAAGTTTCAAATAATTTCTCTGACACCAAAATTATTTCACAAAATGTCTTCTAAAAGAGATTTGGATGTATAAAGCAAAACTCTACTGTGTTGTTAAGAAGCCACATTCAACTCAATTTTCAATCCTACTGCTTTGCCACACTCCTGTAGAAACAGCTTAAGTTTCTACACATCTCTATCACTTCCAAGCTATTTCATTCTCTGTTACTTAACCTGAAATCCTGAAGTTAAGCTTTAATCTCCCTATCTTCAACAGAAGATAAAAGAAGGCACACTGCAACAGTTGTACAGAAAACTATGGAGAACACAGTGAAATACAGAAATTCATGATTTCGCTATTGAGTTAAAGATTGTTTTTTGGTGAAGTTTTATAAATATATTCACAGGACAAATTATGAAGTTATGTATAAATCCAAAATTGTTTTCATCCCACAATTATGGGAAATGAAAAATGAATATCCTCTTTTTGACATAAAACTTGACAAATGTTTCCTACTTTTCAAAATACTTGTCATAGTGAAAACTTATCATGAAAGTAAAATTTTAGAACTGGAAAATACATCTATACTTACTGGGAGGAAAAAAGTCAAGATAAATTAAACATATTTGCCTTTTTTTCTAAGTGACATGGAATGATGTTGCTACTGATTTATGCAGGAAAACAGATTTCAGGATATCTCTTTCAAAAGACTTGTTTGCCAAATAATGCTTCTCCTCTCTGAATAAATATTTCAGAGCATGGCCATTGTGAACCAAACATATATTATGTGTGCATGAACACGTGTATTTGTGTTCTGTTTTTGTTTTTGTGTAGGTTTGTAATATTTCATTGTTTTTTCAGTGATTGTTATTTTTTTGTGGTAAAATACACAGAACATGATATCTATCTTCTTAACATATTGTTAAGGGTACAGTATAATATTGTTAACTATAAGCACAATGCTGTACAGCACATCTCTAGAGCTTTTTCAGCTTGCCTGACTGAAACTTTATATGTGTTGAATAGCAAGTAGCCATTTGCCCCTCACTCCAGGCCCTGGCAACCACCAATCTACTTCCTGCTTGTATGAAATGGACTACTTTAGGTACCTCATATAAATGAAATCATGCAGTGTCCTGTGAATGGCTTATTTCATTTAGCATAATGCCCTCAAGGTTCATCCAAGTGGTAGTCTTATAACAGGACTGCTTTCTTCTTATGGCTGAATAATATTCTATTGGGTGTGTGTCGGGGGTGTATGTATACCATATTTTCTTTATCTATTCATCTGTTGATGGACATTTAGGTTGTTCCCACCTTGTATTATGAATGCTACAATGAACATGGAATGAAGATATCTTTCAAGATCCTGATTTCAATTATTTTGCATAAATATCCAGAAGTGCAATTGCTTTTTGAATATATCATCCCATTCCCTTCCATTCTAAAAGGTTTTTGCTGAGAACTCCATTGATATACTCATGGGGGTTCCCTCGTATGTGATGAGTCACTTTTTCTCTTGCTGTTTCAAAATTGTCTCATTGTCTTTGCCTTTTGACAATTTGATTATAATCTGTCTCAGAATGGATTTCTTTGGTTTCATTTTTTTTGTAGGGTCTGCAGGGCTTCTTGAATATGGTTATCCATTTTCTTTCCCAGATATGGGAAGTTCTCAGCCATTATTTCTTTAAATAAATGTTCTGCCCCTTTGTCTCTTTTTTCTCCTATAATGCATATATTGATGCTTATGATGTTGTCTTATAAGTCCCTTAGGTTTTCTTCTTAGTTTTCATTCTTTTTTCTTTTTCTTTCACTGACGGGATAGTTTCAATTGATCTTTGAGTTCACTATTTCTTTCTTTTGCTTGATCAAGTCTGTTGTTGAATCCCTCTAGCGAATTTTTCAGTTCACTTACTGCATTCTTCAGTTCTAAAATTTGTTTTTAAATATTTTGTCTCTGTTGAAATTCTTTTTGTTCATGTATCATTTTCCTGAGTTCACTGAGCAGCTTTATGATGTTTATTTTGAATTCTTTGCCATGTAATTCATATACTTCCAATTCCTTAGGATTGTTCTCTGGGGAGATTTACTTAGTTCCTTTAATTGGGCCATTTTCTCATTTCTTTATACTCCTTGCAATTGTGCTGGTATCCACACATTTGACAAAACAGTCATCTCTCCTGATATTTATGGACTGTTTTTTTACAGAGAAAGACCTTCACTAATCAGCTGAGCAGAAGATTCTATGGATCTCTCAAAGTTCTCTGTTTTCTGTGAACTTGTGTGTATAAATTCTTAATTAGAGGGATTTGCCTGTTTCTTTTTTTCAGGAGCTTGTAATCTTCTGCTCCCTCTGATCTCTCTGATGTACTGTGGGTCCTCTGAAGCAGCAGCTAGTTCCCTGTTGTTTTCAGCCACTCCCAGACATCGAGGGTATCCTGAGTCCAGTCAGTGCCCCATTCATGCTATACAGAAACCAGTCCCTCAGGCAGCATTACTGAGAAGTCAGATCACTGGACACAAGTACAGACTTCCCTTTCTTTCCCCAGGAAGTAGCTGGGATCTGGGAGTTTTCTCTTAACTAATTCCTGAATTTATCATAAAGGGAATTAGTCCATGTATTGTTGTGGAATCAGTGTCTCTGTAGGAAAAAGGAGGATTTAGGGCTTCCTAGTCCAGCATCTTGATGATGTTACTCCTTGTTATAAATTTTGAAATGCCATTAATTTGATTGCTTTTGATGAGACAAACTTGTACCTTTTAATTTATTTTATATAACTTATCTTTTAAAATATAGAACAGCATTAAATCAAAATTAAAGGAATATGTTACCTCCTTTAAAACAGATCAAAGAAATAGAAAAATCTTAAATATCATTTTCTAAGTAAATATTCCAATGACTGGTACCATGCTATGCTTTTCATGCCCTCCTTCTTACCCATTTGCTATATATATGAAGTAAAATCATACCTCCCTTTTTGAGTAAGAACACAAAATTCTCAATCTAGTTATATGTCTTTTGTTTTTACCTGAAAATCACCTTTCTATTTCTACATACAAGTATTTTAAGTTAGTTCAAGGTATATTTATACCCCCTTCTATATGTCAAAAAAAAAAAGTTCTAGATTATTGCTCTGTGTCATGGAGACTTCGTTTGAGGGACAAAAAGACAAGACTTCTTTGCCTGATTATGGCCCAAGTAGATAACAAGCAAAGAGGAGTCACAAAATTTCATCCTCATGAAGTCATGTTTGAATTAATGAATTATCATATCTGAGCACCTTTTGGATTGTTCAAGTAATTAGGCCATTTGAACGGGTGTAGATGATGAATAAATTACCTTATTATATAAGTTTTGTATCTTACATGATCAGGACAAAATTCTTTTTTTGCCTATCTCTGGTTTACGTTCAACTTTGCCACAACGCTCTTCTGTAAAACATATGTAGAAAGGACATATGGAAATGGCAGATAGTTTTCTGATTTTGTACCAAGTATGCAAAGTTTTGAAAAAGTGTATCCTTCAGAGAGCTATATATTCCATAAAACTGGGCCAGATGACTTTAAACACAAAATTATTGTATCCTCATATATATAATGCAATTACATATAATGTTTCATTGCATAATTATATAGAATTGCTATATATATACATATGTGTATACATAGGTATATATGTATGTATGTATGTGTGTGTGTGTGCGTGTGTGTGTGTGTGTGTGTGTATCCAAAAATTTTGGAGAGCCATAGCTTTGAAGTTGCACAAACACCTCTACCTAGGGACTTGGCACACATGCCTGAGTAGTCTGTAGCATTTTCCATTATTTCTTCTTTTAGGACAATCTATTGAACACTGACATCCAGCAAGCAGATGAGCTTAACATATCCACATAAACAATGATGAAATAAGCAACAGAAACATGACCCATGTTTGCACTTACTAGCCTGTTCACGTACTCATTGACTTTATCAAGTGAACAATGTAGAAGAACAAGGCTTTGCACTGCATTTGCATTGAATTCACTAAAGACATCCATTATTTTAAGCAGTGTTTAAGAAAGGTAGACATAAACTGCCTGTAGCATTTGCATAAAAAATACTGGTATTAGCTAACAGATATTAAGTACTTCTTGTGATATAGTTATTGTTCTAAGTGCTTTATTTTATTGATCCAATTTCATTTTACAGAAGCTAAGTGATGGATGATTGTGATACCAAATTTATAGATAAGGAAATTGAAGCACAAGGAGCCTAACCACACATATAGACATGGTAGCATCAGAATAGAACTTAGGTAGCTTTGTTTCAGGGCTTGTGCTCTTTAATCCTAATAAATGTTGCATCACAAGACAGTGTGTAATTAAGAGGATCTAAATAATATTTATAAATTCATATATAATATATACATATGTCCTATCAATGAATGTGTATATCTGTGTATATAGCAGTGGGTTACTTATCCAAAGGCTAATGACATGTTTAAAGAATATTAAAAAAACCAAATTTCCACAATACACAGAGTCTCTAGAATCTAGAGTAACTAAAGCAATGTAATTTCCTGCAATAGATAGATTTAACAAGTTTGATCACTAAATATTACAGTGCCTGGTATTATTAAATGTTTGTGATTCTGAAGAGTCACTTGCTCCTTCTGAGTAAATAATGAAACATAGAAGTCTAATTTATCACAAGAAACAATGTATTGATTGAGAAATAACTGAGACCTTTACTCATCCCCAGTATTCATCTTAGAGTAGTCTTTGTTTGCCATGATCTCATGTATAACAGAATACATTTTTAATTTTCTTTGTGAGAGCAGCAAACATCATAGTATTTTGAATTCTTAATACACTTATTTCAACAACATCCTTCTTCTTGAGGTTCTTATGAAATGTTTTACAGATATGTGTATGTATATGTGTACATATGTGTGGTTATGTGCACATATGTGTACATATACATGCATGTATGTCTGCATGTATATGTGTAAATTTAATGTTTATAACTTTAGGGCCATTAATACTGAATATTAAAAAATCTTGAAAAATCTTTTGTGTTTTAGCAATAATAAATTATCACTCTCTTAATTATTACTATTTATTCTTCAGGAGATGGCACTTGGATTGTTTAGTAATACCCTTTTTCTTTCTAGTTTTAAACTGCAATGTTTCATTGTTATCAACCTAGTGATAACATTTAACCTACCATCTCCTTCAAATGACTGAGCGTCATTCAGTATAGTACTACACATGCTTGTGTGTCAATACAGACGGAAGGATTTGAGTTTTCTTAAAAGTGAATTAATTAGTAAAAGAAGTGTGGCAACCACTAGTGCTGTTTACCAAATGTACCCTATTACCCAATTTCTGGCTATTTGGAAGACCCACTTTCCTGCCCTATAATCACATGAGTAGTTTTGGTCGATGAAATATGACTGCACCATATAACACTTCACTGTGGAAGTTTGAAGAGTCAGTGCATGATAAGGCCTGTTATCCTTTCCCTGCTAAAGTGATCATGAAAGTGCAGACAGTGTCTCTGTCAGTTGGGTTCCCTGTGTAGCTACAATAAACCAAAACCCCCTGCCAACTTACATTTGACATATACTATGTACAAGAAATAAACTTTATTATTTTTTTAATTGGAGCAGGGGTTGTTTTTACTATAGCATAATTTTGCCCATCCTGAATAGCACTGAAGGTTTCCAAAAACTATGGTGCTTCTATAATAAAACCCCTAAAATAGCCTAGGTACAAGGCAGTGGAGAGCTAAGAAATTATTACTGGAACATGAAAGGAAGGAGATTCATATTATGCAGTGGGAAAATATTTTGTAAAATTCTCAAATCCCGAAACAAAAAAATCAGGTCAGATACCTAAGGAACTTGTAGCCACAGAGGAGGAAAAGAAATAATAAAACAGTAGTAAGTGTTGGTTGCTACTGGTTGTGTTATAAGAAATAGGTGAGCTCATAAAATAATTGGATGATTTGCAAGCAGGAATGAAAAAGCATAGAGAAAAATCTCCAGGTTTAGGGATTTTTAGGTTTGAAAAAGGCAAGGGATTCTCAAACCCAAATAATAATAGAAATGTTTAAGAAATGCTTTGAGCAAAAAAAAGGGCTAATTAAAACTCAAAATTGCATGAAGAATCAAATCAAGAGTTGATCATCACACAAATTGTTGAAACATGGAAACGGATCAAATTACCCCAGAGTGAATATCTGAGCTTCACAATGAAGCCTGCAGTACCCAGAAACTCCTTTCAGTTGACAAAATGTCTTAGGAAAAGGGGATCACATCATATTCTCGTGGTTCTGGCAATTTAGTCAAGAAAGATAAGCGCAGGGCCTAAAAATCAAAGAACATCACAATATGTGTAAATGAGACCATCATGCTGCACACCTTAATCTTATATAGTGATGTATGTCAATTATTTCTTAATAAAACTGGAAAAAATCAAAGAGCAAAAAAGCAAATGTGAAGATTTTATTTAGCAAAGAACTGTCGGTATGACGGTTGGCACATGGAGCTTACTGAAATCAAATAGTAGGAAGCTGGCCAACGTCTTGAGACAGCCTGGAATAAAAGAGACTAAAACTTAAAATCACACTTGGCTCTTGAACTTTATATGAACAGGAGGAAGACTGAAAAAAATAGGATAACAAGAACATATTCTCCAATGCCCAATTCTCCAAGGTGGCTAAGGAGGAGAACAGAAAAGGAGGGACGTCTTGGGCAGAACCAGTGGCTCAGGAGAACAACAGCCTAGGGAGCAGAATTGGAGCGTAACAAAGGAACGTTATCTGCCTGTTGGGTAGAAATCCCTCAGTAAGATTTTAAAACTGAGATAGACAAGGGATTACTGCATACCCTCCCATTCTTCTGGTTCTTTGAATAGGAATATTTATTGTATGCATAGCCTCTGTCTCTTCCACCTGCGTATGTTGGTTGAGTATGGGGCACATAGGCTTCTTTTTGTTCTTCAGAAAATACTTTAATCTCTGTTGTCTCTAAACTGACATTCATTCAACAAATACTTATTTTATTTTCTACTAATTCAGCACTGGGACTAGAGTGGTGAACAAGATGTTTTTGCTTATTTTTTATGCAGCTTGCTTTCAACTAGGAAAAGCAGACAATTAGGTGTGAGTCTTTTTCACCACTCAAAGAAATTTGTATTACCAAATAGCATACAGAGTCAGTGTAGAAAATATGGAAAACAAAGGGAAAAAAGAAAAATTAAATCACTCCTTTTTATATTGCCATCATTAAGGTGTTTACTGTCACCACTGTGATCATTTTGAAAAGCAATTCTTACCAAGACATACCACCCCTCTGCTTCAATTTCTTCAGTAGCTTCACAGGACTTCACATCCTGCCCTCTGCTTTCAGAAAGGTTCCTTTTGCCTGTTTGTCTTACTCTCACTGCCCTCATGTTCCTCACATTTTTTCTGAATGCCTTGATTTTGCCATATTACTATCCTCTTTCATACCCTGCTGAGACACCACTGGGCTTGGTGAATACTTCTATAATGCAAATGTTACCCAACTGCAGATTTGTATTCATCTTTTTGCTAAGCTCCTGAAGAGTTTTAGAAAAGACTTTTTGATCTTTAAGCTCCCAATACTTGCCAGACTTGATGCATAGGTCTCCAAAAATATTTACTGAAATGATTAAATAAAAGCACAGCATGTATTATTATCCCTTAAGTGCAGAACAAACACATCGGATTTTGAATTTTTAGAATTTAGTCATTGCAAGTTGTTATTGAAAATAATTACATTGCCTTGAGGGACATAAAATTACCAATGTCCAGCATCATCATAATTTAAACCTACTTATTGAAAATCTACAAAAACACATCCCCTAATAAAACATCCCAAATTGAACATTGTCTTCTGCAAAAATGTACTTTTATTCAGCTTTCAATTCTTACAAATGTGACAGTCTGTTTATTTCTACAGAAAAAACATACCCAATAAATACATAAATCAGTGTATTGTGTTTTTAATTGTAATTTATTTCTAACTGTAATTGTGTTTTTAAACCCTGCTTTGACAGTATACTTCATGTTCGGCCCTAGTGATGCTGGGGTTCTTGTTCACGAAGCTGAAGAATGAGCTTAGCAAACAGGCAAGGTAGGAGAGCAAGGTACAGGCTTTTATTTAGACATAAAGTGGAAGGACAGAGCTCCCGGCTCACACCAGGAGGGGACAAGAGATTCCGGTGTGCTGCGTTGTCTAGGGGTTTTATAGGCAGATGAGGATTTTTTGAGAACATGAAAAAAGTTTAGGGGTGTGGGGTGTAGACCTGCCACGTGTGTCTGAACACCCTGAATTAACACAAGGAATTCGCCGCCCCCCCTGGTGTGAGCCGGGAGCTCTGTCCTTCCACTTTATGTCTAAATAAAAGCCTGTACCTTGCTCTCCTACCTTGCCTGTTTGCTAAGCTCATTCTTCAGCTTCGTGAACAAGAACCCCAGCATCACTAGGGCTGTCCAAAGGGAGCCTTGCTAGCCCCCCAAGGTGGGTTGAGGTATTGTTTGCTTGCTAAAGAGTAAGTTAAGAATTCTGCTTCCCAAACTTCCTGGGTGTTAAAATGCAATTTTATCTTTAAGGTGGAATCTTCCCTGCCTTTCACTATGTTGTTTACAGCTGGGTCTGCATGCTAAATTAGTTGCCCAGTTTGTCCTGGGCCTTTTAGCATGCTAAAGTGAACCTTACAAGTGGTTAGCATAATAACAACATGGGGTACTCTTCTTTATCTGGGGAACACCAACAGATCTTACTGAAGATTGACTCTAGAGCTTAATGTTTAACACAGAGTTTTAGTAGGGGGTTTCCTTGCATGTAGTTACATTGTTCTGCCTGCAAATATTCTACCTTGCTTTTTCCGGAGGCCCTCCCCCTACTCTGACTATACCCACTGTCCCTATCTCACTAGGCCAAGAAAATCTTGAAGGTGAGGTAGGTTTCTGGTGTTCTTTTGGAATATGTATTTATTGTTTGAAACTAAGAGTTAAAATATAGTGCCTTACCACTTCCTACCTCTTTCTGTATATAACAGAATATAAAAAAACCCACTGATGGAATCGCTCCTAAGAAGGAAAGAGTACAGACCATAATATATTTCTCTGCTTTATTTTGAAATGGAAATAAAGTGTTGAGGGTCCTTTCATGCCTTCTCTTTCCATAAACACTTGGGACTAAAAAACAAAACTATTTTTTGCCTTTCTCATTTGACAGGTGCATATTAAAATTACTGTTACTTGTTTTACCCTTTCCTGAATAATAGTTCTTTTAAAAATATTGTTATTTGCAAAATGTAAACATTTTGTTCATATGTGGAGGTGTTCTGTAAATGGAATCCAGTGGGACAACTGTAGTTGGTATATTTTGAAAATTGAGTGTGTTTTTGTGGAATGTACAAAGAGAAGAATTTACAGTAGGAGGGATACCTTATAAAAGTCAAAACAGAAAACTAGAGAGGATTGATTAGAGGTCTTTCTATCAGTATGGGAGGTTAGGGAATATCTGAAATAATAAAGAACAAAGGCTTCAGTTTCTGTTATTCCAGGTTGCTTATCCTATTTGTTAATTATAGTTTATGCACAGAAATGGCAAGGAAATTACTATGACATTGTGGTAGTAAATCGTTTGAATAACATTTAATTTTATGGCCTATGGAGAATTTATGTTAAATGCTTAAGACAGAATATGGGAAAGACTTGGAAGTTTTAGGTAAACTTAGATAATTTGCTTAAAACAATATAGCAAAGTGAATTAAATAAACTAGAACGCATTTTATTGTTTAAATATTATTTTAGCCATTCCAAACTACTTATATGTTTCTAGACTATGTCAGCTACTCATAATCTAGTAAAGGAGAGTGACTTATAAACTGATTACACAATTATTTGGTAAATTCGCTGATGGAGGATGATAAAGGGTTGGAAAGAATGGTGTGTATTAGTTCATGTGTGTGCGTATGCATTCCTGATCATGCTTCTGGGGTGGTTTTATAGGAAAGGCAACATTTTATATGTGTGTTAAATAATGAATAGCAGTTTGCAAAATAGAGATTGGCAATGAGATGAAATATGTTTCAGCTCACACAAAGATGCTTGAGGCATGAATGAACCTGGTATAGTTAGCAACTGGTGAGAAATTTGATATATATCACCAACATTTTATTTTACCTATTTTCAAAATAATGTTTTTCCCAATATTATTTCACCATCTGATGCTTTGCTCAAATGCAATATCTGGAAACCCCACTTGTAAACAAATTATCTCAGATAATCTCAGGAACAGATGTTATATTTGATTAGGGCTACAGAAAACTCTCTGCTCCAATCCCCTCAGGGATCTCTGATAAGAATCAGAGAAATCCCTAGTGATCACTACCACACCGTTTGAAATCATTGTGCTAGGTCATCTGGCCCAGTTTTATTTGTATGCAAATTTCCCTCTAGTTTACATGTTTGCCAAATTCTGGGCTGAGATATCAAATGATTTTTTTTAAAGTCCCTTGTTTTTCCCAGCAGAGTCTTGCTACCACAGCTGTATGAAGTTTAACTAGTTGTATCAGACAGAATGGGTGGGGTTATGCTGTTGTAACAAACAAACCTCAAGCAGCAATAGCTTAACACAATGGAAAATTATTTTTTGCTCATTCTAGACAACACAGGGAACTAAAGGCTCTGCTCGCCGTAAACACTGGGTAACCCAGACTGATAAAAATACCTTCTTAACAGCTTATTCCATGATTGTCTTGAAAGAGAGAAAAGAATTTAGCAAGTGATTCGTTGCTTCTTAAATCTGCCACAGAAGAGCCGTATTTCATTTCCATTTCACATTTTATTAGCCAAATAAATCCACATATCTATGCCAAACTTAACAAGCAGCAGGGACATGTAATCCTAACACGTACCTGAGAGTACAGGGATACTTAGCAAACTGCACTAATCACTTCTATACTACTCATTCCTCTTCCAACTTTCTCCTTAATTACAAGTATATTTATATCAGTTTTTTTGTATGTGTGTGATTAAAAAGAACATCATAGTTGTCTTTTTGAAAGAAGATCTTCAGAACTCGATAGATGGCTATGCAGATGACTTGACCTTGGCTATGATCGAAAAGCAGTAAGACTGACCTATGGCAGATGACAACTGGACAGCAGAAAAAGAATCAACTATAAGCAGAAGGAACATAAAATGAAAACTAAAAACCGGAGGGGGATCCAGTCAATGTAACAGTGGGATGCCTTTTTGTCAGTGATTTCCCTCCTAATCTGTCCTATTTAACACCAGGATGTTGAATGTTATATACATTTGGGATCATCTGTTATGACCATAACTCTCCAACAATGCTTGAAGGCAAACCTTTCAATATTTATTTGAAAAGTAAATTATTAAAAGTTTTACAGAGTGAATTCACATTGTGTGTGTGTGTATGTCCGTCTGTGTATATACATGCATATATAATTAACTAGTAATGTGAGTCATAATTAAGTGCATAAAATTATACAATATACGTCTAGTGTAAAGCTTGAAATAATTCCTTTTTATTTGTTTATTGACAGGATATTGGTGCTGCCTTATCTAAACAGCATTATATAATCTTTGCCTAGATTGAGGTCTCAATTTTCAATTGAGGTTCTGTGTCTTTCACCTGTTGTAACTTCTGTGTTGCACATTTTATCATGCTGTGCTGGTTGCTTTAGGCTATCAGATATGTTAATTGTGGTCATTGATCAGTGTCCCTCTGCTTGTAGTTGCTTTCCTTTCAGTCCTTAAATCTCTCTTCCTGGATACAGAATTAATCAGCTGTACTACAGTCCGATCAGTGTTACTACTTTTCTTCCTAATTGCTGTTACATTCATCTGTATGATATTGGACCTGCCATCGCCACCGGAAACTAGGAACCCTTTCTCTGTTACATCTCTCAATTACTACTGCCGTTTTACTGCTGTTTTTCTCTGCTGCATGAGGATATTTTATAGGACTCTTATTTTGGTTTGAAAAGCAGATTTTTTTTTTCTAAAAGGTATTTCCCTTCCCCTTTAAGCAGTAAATCTAATAAACATTTACAGAGCACCTATTTTGGCAGATACTGTGCTAAACGCTAGGGATTAAAAAATGGATTGAATATGGTTCCTTCGTATGTGTTCCCAAGTACTCTTAGGAATCCCAAACCAAAAAACTTAAAGAAATCAAGCAAGTCCCTTTAAAAAGATGAAGATTTGACATAAGACAATAATAAGTAACTAGGATTATGGCAAATCCCAGAGCACCTACCTGTTGCCGTCATGAGGGTAAATAATGAGAGATCTTTCAATCAATGTGCGAGTTAAAATCTTGATTTTGGAATTTTTATGTGTTGGCAATTAGTCTAAAAGAATTTAAACACTGTATGAATCCAATGAAACATATCTGTGGATTGGATAAAGCCTTAAGATCACCACAGTTGACTTTCGATATAAGCTATTTATAATATAATGGTTTCTTTACTCTTCTGCACTTCCTAGAAAAATGTTCACTTATATGTGATTTACATGTTGATCATATAATCCAAATAGTGCTAGTCCTCACTGATAGAAGAAGAGCTAAAAAAATCATGAATTCAAAACCTAACAGGCAAAACTATGGCTTGGTATCTAAGACTGATGACTTCAACTGAAAGTAAGTATTCACCAAGAGCCCACTAAGGCCTCACCACTTTCTCAGGATCAAGAATTGAGAGAGAGAAGCCAGGCAACACAGCAATGAATCAGGAAAGACATGAGTTGTTAAACATATTCGTTTTAATTACTAACTTCCTTCCACTAAGCAAACATTTCTTGAGTGCCCTATACCTTAGTAGCACTATGTTAGGTCCAGGGCTTACAAATCTTAGCACAATATGAACGCATATTCTTTGAGAAGATGACTTATTGAGGGTGTGATCACAGGAGACAAATTGTAAAGGAAAGCGGGAAGCAGAATATGTCAGATGAGGGAGCTAGGCAAAGACATGGTTTCAGGAGTTTAGCCTCAGCTTGATCTCATAAACAGTGTTGCAACAGAGGGGTTTTTCCAGTGTGCAGACAAGGGGAATGGGTAGGCTATTATATCTTTGCATCATTTAAGTCATTTGTTAGAGCCGCTGGAAGGGGAAATACAACCTCCTAGTGTCTTATGTGTGATGGCTCCAGTTAACCAAAAGCAGTCTTCCAGTAAAAAGGAATGGAAGCTAGTACTAACATCACAGCTGTGTGCCTGGCTCAGCAGAGACAGTCTGGACAACAGAATATATGACACCCTTTGTTCACAGAGATTAGAAATTGGTAGAGGAGACAGCCAAGTATACAAAAAGACAGGAGGGATGCTATACCCAAAATGACTCTGAAATGCTGTGCGAACAGTGAAGAGTAAGGAATAAGGTGGGATTGGTGCAGACTTCATAAAGGATGGTGTAATGAAGTTGATCATTGAATATATGTATGAATATTTCAGGTGGAGAAACTCATTCTGAACAAAAGCAGTAACTTGTGTAGAGGTCTAAAGGAGTAAGAGAATATACAGGGTCTACCAATCATTGAAGTGAAGAGTTTCTTGAGGATGTAAAATTGAAAGGTTGCCCTAACTAAAGAGTCTTTTTCTTACCCTTATAATGCCTAGATTTTGGGAATCCTTCTTCAAAGTGGTGTGGAAGCATTAAGGATCTTAGCCAAAGAAGAGCAAGTATACAAAGAAAACAGAGAGAGAAACATACTACACATGTGTCTCTATATATATACCTAAAGAGAAGCAGAACAGATACAAAACGCAAGGCCAGGGCTCCGGGTTTGCATATAGAAAACATCCTTAATCCTCTGAGTGACTGCAGAAGCAGTTTGAGGACTGCGCACAGGTAATTATTTGCATTATAGAGCTGGTGGAAGCAGCATTATTTACTGGAAATTGCATTAATTAGTATATGAGAGATATCCCTCCATCTTATCCCTTTCCAATTCTGAAACAAATCACTCTTTTTTGGAAAATTTTCACCTTAATCTGAAAAGTAGATGGAACAGGGCCCTTCCAATACACAAGGATTATGCAGTGATTGCTTTTTCATTTTGTGAAAAAGAGATCATGGATCACAAGCATCTTGAAAATCTCTTTGTGATGATATCTGGCTAACTGCCATTCATGCCAGTCAGTTGCTAATAATGGTTTGTAGCAGCACAGTGGGTACACCAAGCTTTCTGAAGGAAGGATAACTTCAAGGAAGGAAATGTTGGTGAAAGGTTATTATGAAATACAGGGATTACCAGGGCAAAGAATACTGGGTTTGACAATTGCTAGGATAATTATTAAAGTTTAATACATTCCATATTCAGGCCACAAATTTTAATGTCAACTCCAATGGATAAAACGAGGCTTGAGAAAACATCACTGAGGGCAGTAACTAAAGGTCCATTGATATATTTTGTAAGAGGAAAATAGATTTATTATATAATTCAGACCACTTCTTAGCACTGCTTTATAGATAAATGATTGTAATGACTTCTGTGGAGAGAAACTCAGATTCTCCCTTCAGAACTAAAGCACTTACTTCCCCAAGGGCTGGAAGTAAAGAGACATCCAGGCCCCTGTCCAAGAATTACCCTCTGCCAGAAAAAGCTGCCTCACTCAGGGTCATGACCTTATTAATTTACTGCTTCTCAGCTCCAAATTCACCCTTCACTACCTACTCTTCTATAATGGAGAGAATTCTTTAAGCATTTCTCTTTTACAGTGAACATGATGCTAAGATTTCTTGCTGGAGGTCACTGTATCAACACTGCAGGAGGAAGAAACCTACTGATTCCAGCTGCTGTGCCATTGGTCAGACGTGTGAATAGTGAACATCGGGTGTTTTGCCCCAGCCATGTGCCAAGAACGTGCAGTCCCTGGGTGACCTCACAGCTCTGGCCCTGCCTGGTAATCAGCTTCTTCAGCCCTCAAAATACTAACATCACACACTCCAGGCCTCCCTTCAGCACTGGTTTTTGGTACATGCATGTCCTCGCCTACCAGGTGTTGCTTGCCTGCCTGACCAGTGACTATGGGCCCAGCAAACTTGTTTGCTACCCAGTGACCTGCAACTCTACCTTTTCCAATGAAGTCTGCATGGCTTCCTTGGGAAGAAGTTCCTCTTCTGAGTTTGTGCCTCCTTAGCTACTCTCTCCCTAGCTCTAGGTTACCATACAAAGTTCTTTTGCATCTTATAATTATTCTTTTACCATAGCTTAACAGTTATTTATATTAAACTTCTCCTGGTTAAGTTATAGTTTCTCTGGGCCCCAGTACCTCCTTCTATAAAACAGATGCTAAAACTGCCCAAACAAGATCATGTGCCATTTCTGAGGATCAACTGATATCACGTATGTACAAGCATTTTGTTAAGGATAATGGGCAATATAAATGCAAGCTATTTTATTTTTAGATTAATAATAATGTTAAATTATTGACTCTGCAAACTTAATATCTGATTATTGATACAAATGTTTGTTTATTATGCCACCACCATTCCTGATTCTGAAAAATGGTCTAGTTGTTTGTGGATTATTTCCAAATTATCATTCTCAGTCATGCAGAAAAGTTGAAAATGCAAGCTGTGATATGATGAAATATCCCCTTCTCTACCATAAAATTTTACTTAGAGGAAGAATTCTGACTGAAGTGCCACAAGAACATGATAAAGAGCTGAAGACTAGAAGTGCAAAATCACCCAAGCAAGTTTATAAAGCTTAGAAATCCCAGGCAGTTGATATTTATCACACAGCTGAATGCTAATGCATCCAGGAAAATAACATCAGCTCCAGATGCAGCTATTAGAACTGTACTGTGGGACAGGTCAGCTGTGTTTTTCATCTGCCAAATGCATCCTTTAAAGGGAGTGCATATGAACTCTGGTGAGAAAAGGAAAAGGGAGAACTTAAACACTAATAGTAACTTTGTCTTACCTCTGAAAATACTCAGACCAAAATAATACATAAATATATTAACTTAGTGTTATTTTCCCTTGATAAATGGCTTTGAAATATTTTCAAGTATTCAGATTAGTAGTATAGAAAAAAATTAAAATAGAACCAACAAACAAACATAAATCTGAAGTGTGCAAGTGATTTTGAAATATTTTCATCATTCGATTTGAAGGTGTAAAGAATAAAAATAGTCAAAAAACTCAAACATAAATTCTTCTGTACCAAAGCTACTTCTATCACCTGGAATAATCAAAATATTATAGGTATTTTTTGTTAGGTTCTCTTGTTATCAAACAACTTTCAATGTCCTTCCTGGTACCTGAACAACAGTAAAAGTGAGAAAATTGAAATGTTTACTTTGATAATATCATAATCATTAAAAATGCCTTTTGAAGATGAACTTAGACTAAGTAGTAATGACATGTTCGTATTCTTGGAGAGTACTTACTTCACCAATTGGAGCGAATATAATGGTATGTGTCACTGTCACAAGTATGTCTGAATCTGCATAAAAATTGATGATAAATTTATTGTCCCAGGTTGAATTCTCCAGGAGCAATTGCTGAGACAGAGTTTGGAGACTAGATGTTTGTTACAGAAGAGGGGAGGAAGCAATTGAACCGCGATGCAGGCAGCCCTGGAGTGAGTAATGCCTTTCAGAATGTCTCGTGTTGGGTTGTAGTGGCTGCGCCTTCATTCTTCCTTTTCTAAATGAGATATGTGGGCTATTCTGGGGAGGATGTGACCTGACAAGGAAGGTCTCTGCAGCTGAGAGGCCCGGAAGAGTCTGATGAAGTAGGCCACTTGCGGGTACGCCCACAGCTGAGCAGCAAGTCTTTTCCTGAAAGTGGATCTGGGGGGTGCATCTCCATTGCTCCCATGGTCCACACCCTATGCCACTTAGATCCACATCTCTATGCATGTTTGGAGAGCAGCTCCTACAAAATTCCAGTGGGCATCTTTCTGAGGGGAAACTTAGAACAAGGTTAATGAGACAAACTCTAGTCTTTGGTGCTGCAGGCAGGCTCTGGACCACAATTGCTTTTCATCTCCCTCCATTTTCATTTAGCACAAGCCAACCATCGGTCACCACGTATGTTGGCCTTTGTGGCTCACCTGGTGACATGACCCAGATCCTCACCCCGGAGGTCCCTGAGTACCTGTCATGTTGCCCTTCTCATAACAGGGTGACCATACCTGTCTCATTACATTGACAACTGGGGCAAGGGGTTACCAGGAAGCACTCAGGCCAGTCCCATGGATCCAGCACACAGTACTCCATACTCCCATTGTGTAAGCGTCCCTGCTTTCTCCTCATGAGTAAAGTCAGTTACTCCTGCCAAGGTGGCGACCCCTTAGTCATATTGAATAATCCCCAAATAATTAAGGGATGAATATTAAGTGCTGATAATATACACAGGGATTAATTTCTTCTTTTATTTATTAGCATATATTTATATTTTGTTGTCCTATTTATAATTTGGTAGAAATGGAAGTACAAACTGGTTTCACCTGATGAAACACATAAAACTGAAATTGTTTAGCCTGATATACCTGTATATATGTAACTATACAGCTGTATCGATGTACTGCTACTGTGGTGGTTTTTATTGTTTAACATTCTTTCTTCTTAAATTTAGATATTGCTTACAATGATTTTCTCTCATTTGAAAACCCTTTCCTGCAACAGGCACTTAATTTCATGCCAAAGAAATTTATCACAAAATGAAAGGTAAAATTTCAGCCAGCATTCCACCAGCCTTGAGAGACAGCCACAGACACATTTCTCACATTTTTCTAGCCTTTGCTGTAATATCACCTTTCAATATTAGGACATGACTCTTTCAATATTTAATTGTTATACTGCAAAAGCACCAATCTTTCATGTCTTGGATATTCACTCTTTGGTACAGAATTGACTGAAATAAAATGTAATACAATATGCACTTTGAAGAACCTAAATCAATTTAGGCAATTTTGCTACAGAGGAAGAAATTTACTTATAAAAGGCAAATTGTATTGGAATTTCTACCTTCAGTGGCAGATACACTATCCATTAAGACTTAATACAAAGTCGTTTCAAATATGCTTATGTAGAGGTGAATAACAAGAACAAATCCTTTTAATACACATTGCTTTCTAGACAATGACTTTCTTATACAATATGTTTTTTTTTCTCAACAAGTAGACATTTCATTTGATTCGCTCTAATGGCTTCTGTGTTTAATAGCTTATATACGTATTTAGCTAAAGAGGATCCAGTGTCTGTCTCTTATTCTAAGTAATTTACACTGGTCTGTGCCTTCAATACTTTAACTTCGATGCGTCTGTATATTGTCTGAAAAATTTGAACTCCAATGAGTTGAAATGAAAGGTAAATTAAAGTGAATTGTTAGCATGAGGCAGTATGGACAAGTTCTTATCACAATTGAAGCACACACACATGCACACACACACACAACATGGGTTCCTGTGCTACATCAAGATACCTAGGAGTTTCTTTGATTTTTCTTCTCCTGTATAGAATTTATTACAGTGGATAAGGGAGAGATTGAAAATGGGTCTATGGGCCCATCTCAGCTACCAGACTAACAGATTTACTTCTCAGCTTAAAAGACTGGAACAAAATTATTGCCAGGGAGCAGAATGATAAAATTTT
This sequence comes from Phataginus tricuspis, assembly GCA_029783875.1. Classification (NCBI taxonomy): domain Eukaryota; kingdom Metazoa; phylum Chordata; class Mammalia; order Pholidota; family Manidae; genus Phataginus; species Phataginus tricuspis. Next base: position 20,785,492 of record JAQQAC010016209.1, read on the forward strand.
CTCTGTGGGAACACAGTTGTCCATCCAACTAGTAATTTGGGGACACACTTTCTTTAAAAAGCCTTTTCAATCCTGGCAAAATCCTAAACTGAGGCGACTTCTGTAAAGTGAAATCCTATGACTACCTATTCTTTCTTATGCCTCTAAGTTGAGATAAAAGGTGGGGCACAACATAAGTTGAAAGAATTACTCTCTTAAGAAAAATGAGTATAGGAATAAATTGGATCTGTATTGTGGGAGATACTGTCAAATGATCAGTTCTGCCTTCTTTCCCCCTGTTGTCATGTCTCTGAGTTTGTTTCACCACTAGATGACAACTTTAGTAGCAGAAGCTATTGGTTTATGTCTCTTCTATTAATAGGACATCTGGAGAATGCAGAAATATATATTTAGTTATGGAAAAATTCCTGACTTCACTTGCCAAACATGTTCATTTCAATGAACAATCATCACATATGTGAAACATATATATATTAAACCAGATACAACTTAAAAAAGCTTTCTTCAAAACTAACATTTTTGCAATAGAAGGAGCAGTAAATTCCCTAAAATAATCTAGTCACCTTGCTCATTTTTATTTTCAGATATAGAAGATTTTCATTCCATAAAACACATTTCTTCAAATCAAGCTTCAAAGCATTTAGCAGATCTGGTTTATCTCTGATCACAGTAACATTTTTAGAACATTTTAAGGCCATAGCTTGGCCTTAAAGCATAGCGTGGATCAAAGTCTTTTCTTTTTATTTTTTAAAATTTTTACTAAGGTATTATTGATATACACTCTTATGAAGGTTTCACATGAAAAAACAATGTGGATAGGGGATTAAAGATGGTGGTGTGAGAGGTAAGACACAGGCTTCCTCCTAAAACTGCATATAATACAGAAATATAATTAATACAACCAATCCTGAAGGAGCAACATGAAAGAGGACTGCGCCAGATTGCATACACCTGGAGAAAAGAGCAGACCTCAAAGAACAGGGTAATGTACCAAAGCTGTGGCCCAACAGGACCCAAGCCCTTGCCCCACCCCAGTTCACAGGCAGGAGGAAGAGAAATGGAGCAGGGAGGGAGTGGAGGCCTGGGACTGCTGAATACCTAACTCCAGAGATCTGCTCTGGGAGCACAAACCTACATTTCATGGTGCTTGCATGATACTCTTGTGATTACAGGATTGGAAAGCTAAGACAGGCAGAATTCTTGGAGAGACTGAGATTCCAGCTGCTTGTGGAAAGCAGGGATCCATATCCGGCTGCTCTGGGACAAAAGAAAGGCAGGCAGTCTGAGAGATTTCCTAACAAGGAAGCCCTTAGCAAGAGGGCTGCTAAAGGGGCAAGGATTGCACAGAGCTTACTGTTCAGGAGAGAGGACAGGTAGACAAAACTGTCTAGGTGCATTCTGCCCAACAGGTTGGGAGCTTTGCCATATAGACTCTCATATTTAAGGAGGAAAAAGAAATCTTCCTCCTTAGACGATCTTCAGGTGCTCCAGCTCCCTGGCTGCCTACACAGCTCCAGACACCCTCTCTGTGATACGCAGCCTACTGCGCCTTGCTCCTGGCCAGCCCCACCTGGCTCGCAAACCGGCAAACCCTACCCTGGTGTTAGCCCAGCCAGAGGGAAGATCTGTCTACAGCAACTACAAACGCAAAGCATAGAGGCTTATACCTGTGTGCTTGGCCCACTGGTTCAGGCAGTGGAGACAGGCATAGCAGCTGGATAGCAGGAAACAGCTCTTTCCTCCCCCCAGGCATCAATACCACTCCCCTGAGACCCCTGACCTTGCTTCAGGGGCTGTGCAGCTCCAGGGAGTAGAGCTTCTGGGCACTAGAGGGCGCCATATACAAATATGAAATGCCAAAGGAACCTGGTTCAGAGTAAAATTATTAATACAGCTCCTGAGAAAGATTTAAATGACATCAACCTCATGACTCTTCATGAAAGGGAGTTCAAAATAAAAATCATTAACATGCTCATGGAGGTACAGAAAGATATTCAAGAACTCAGGAATGAATTCCGGTCAGAGATCCAGTCTTTGAAGAACACAGTGGAGGGTATTAAAAGCAGAATGGATATGGTGGAGGAGACAATAAATGAAATAGAAACTAGAGAAGAGGAATACAAAGAAGCTGAGGCCCAGAGAGAAAAAAGGATCTCTAAGAATGAAAGAATATTGAGAGAACTGTGTGACCAATCCAAACGGAACAATATTTGTATTATAGGGGTACTAGAAGAAGAAGAGAGAGGTCTAACTCTGTAGTATTTTCATCCCCCCAAACCAAACCCATACCCATTAATAGTCACCCCAACTCCTTACCTTCTACCCCATCCCTTAGCAACCATTAATTTACTTTCTATCTCTATAAATTTGTCTTTTTTGGACATCTGATATAAATGGAATACTACAATATATTTTTTTTGTGATTGGCCTCTTTCACTTAGTATAATTTTTTTCAAGGTTCATCCATGTGACATGTATTGGTACTGCATTTCTTCTTATTCTCAAATAATATTTAATTGTATGGACACATCACATTTTGTTTATCCATTCACCAGTTGATGGAAAGTTAGGTTGGAAGATGGGGTATAAACAAGAAGAACACAATAATGTTTTCCTTGTGTCCCTTGTGTCCTATAGCCTCCAGAAACTGGGTGAGTTGAGCAAAAGTGGTGGCATCTTTAGAGATATTGAAACATAATTCTATGCTGTACTTTGAAAGAGATGAACTAAAAAATGCCAGATTAGGTCCATCTCTAGGAACCAGGTCCTCCAATGCACTGAAGGATTGCCAGGCTATAGAATCAGATACTTTAGCAACAGCTTTGTTATCTTTCTTCAGAACATCATGTCTTGGAATTAAGGGCTTAATAAATAGTTGATGAAATACTTCATCTCTGTAGTGAAAAGTTGGTGCCAATGGAAATTTCTAAGTATGAATGTAAGAATAATTGTTAAATAGATATTAAAGAGTGCTAGAGTTTTACTGATAAAGCTTAATGCTGCTGAAAATGCTGCTTCTCTACTCAGCTTCCTTTCATCTTCTGCATCAGTGCAACAGCCATATAATGCAAGCATAAATAAAATGTGTGCCACAGAAGTAATTTTAAAATCTCAGGTAGTCACATTTCAGAAAGAAAAGTCATTATGTGAAATTAACTACTACTTTTATTAACTCAATATATCCAGAATATTATCATTCCAACATTTAATCAATATAAAAAATTTCCTAAGTTAATGTACATTCCTTCCTTCATACCAAGTCTTCAAAATGTGGTATATATTGTACACTTACAACATGACTCAATTTGGACTAGCTATATTTCAAGTGCTGAATAACCACATAAGCTTTGTGGCAAACATCCTGGGTAGCTCAGCTCTATCCAGTCATAATTTCAGATTTCCGTAAGCAGCTTTAACCTGAGGTCCTAAATGGCCTACTCATTTTTTAAATTGTTTTCATTTTCCTTCTTTTCACTGTGCTTGTAAAACACATAGATGTCAAAATTCTCAGTTTCTTTTCTTTCTAACTGGGTGTTTTAGGTTGGCACCTGCAGCTATTTTTGGATTTCAGTATCTCTGTTTCCATGAATTGTTTAAATACAGATATTAAAATGACTTTTTCTAATTTATTTTAACTTGGGGATTCAACATGTCACTCCTCCATTGATTAGCTCTCTCCAGTTTGTTTTTGCTTTCTGTTTGAGACCTACTTGGTGAGATGGTACGGCCTTTCTCCAACACAAAAGCTACTGTTCCATTTGTTCTGAATATTTTTTTTTCTTCTATGAGAATTAGAGCTTTGGGTTTAATACTTTTTTTTATTGAAGAATAACTGGCATTTAGTATCCTATTAGTTTTAGGTGTACATCCAAGTGATTCAATATTTTATACATTATGAAATGATCCCCACAATAACTGTAGTTACCATCTGTCACCATACAAAGTTATTACAATATTATTGACTGTATTCCCCATGCTGTAATTTATATTCCCATGACCTATTTATTTTATAACTGGGAGGTTATACCTCTTAATCCCCTTCACCCACTTTGCCCACCCCCGACCGATATTCGGTGCTGTGAAATAAATGATTAGGAAACACTTAGGTCCCTTTAATCTTGGCATTTCGTGTCACTGTGCACCTGAAGTAGCACATTGGGATTTAGGTAAATTGTTTTTCATTATTTCATTTATTCATTTTTTTCACAATTAGTTATTGAGGTCACCATGTTTTAAGCAATGACCATCTCTGCGTCCTTTTCTACCAAGAAGAATCAATTACCTTTTAAAAATTGTTAATTTTGAATTAATTTTATACTTACAGAAAATTCACAAAAATAGTAAAGAGAGTTGCCATATACCCTTTATCCAGCTTCTCCTAAAGTTAACATTTTATATAACAATTATCAAAATAAGTACATTGATAATTGGTATAATACTATTCACTGAACTATAAATCTTACTCAAATTTCACTAATTTTTCCACTAACTCCCAGTTTTCTGTTCCAGGATCCAACATCATATTCTATATGGAATTTAGTTGTTGTGCATCCACAGATGCCTCCAATCTCTGATAATTTCTGAGTTTTTCTTCGTCTTTTATGATCTTGATCCTATTGATGTGGACTGGTTAGTTACTTTGTAGATGGTACTCATCTAGGTTTGTCTAAATTTTCTTTGTTTTCTCATGATTTTAATGAGGCTATGTGTTTTTGGCAAGAATACCACAGACATAATCTTGTGACCTTTGTTGTACATCATAACAAGGGCTTCATTATGTCAACATGTCTTTTTACTGGTCTTGTGGCCCAGGATCATTTGGTTAAGATAGTTGTCACCAGGGTTTTCCACTGTAAAAGTTACTATCTTTCCATTTGTGCTTGACAAATATTTGTGAGATATTTTGAGACTACGCAAATTTTGTGTCTCATCAGACGCTCACTCACTATTTTTAGTCTCCATCAGCGGATGTAGTCTGCGTCAACTATCACCATGGTGTGTGCTTAATAGTGAATTTTCTGTTTCTCTCTTTCTTTTTACATCTATCAACTGCAGTTCTACTCTAAGAAAAAGCTGTCCCTTCTTTATTCATTTGGTGATTTATTTATATCCATATGGTCTTATGGATATTCATTTTATTCTATGGGTTTAAATCCAATGCTACTTTTTAAAAAAGCTTAATTAGCATTTTAAAATCTACATGTTTACTGGTTTCTTTATTTTATGAAAAATCTGTTTCTTATTTATTGCTACCTTTAAGATAAATTTTAAACCTTTTTATATGGCATGTAAAGCCTCTCATAATGTCATGCTTGCTTCCTACTTAGTCTCATTTTCTATCAATGCTCATCCACAAACATATACCATCATGATGTCTTCAGTTGCTCAAACAAGCCATGTTTCTTCATCTCCTTAAGCCTGTGCATATGCTGTTCCTCAGTCTGGAACACTCGAGTTACCTCCAAACTCCACCTCCAACAGCCCCTATAATCCTTTTAGTCCAAGTGGTGACAAGTTTGTTGAGCAAATGACACTTTCACATACCACTGATGCAAGTACAAATTGGGACAAACATGTAAGAAATCTGTTAGACAATATCTACCAGGGCTGAATGTATGCATACCTATGATATACATATATATATGCTTCTAAAGAGAGAGGACTGAAAAAAAAATCAAGTTTTAAATACTTGGTTACTGAAAGAATCTTAATAATCAGGAAGAAAAAAATTTCTATAGATCATGGGGAGTTTGTTTTTAGACAATTTAACCTTAACATGATGATGGACAGGCCATCTTTTAACTGCTCTTTCCTGGCCATAACATTCAAACTTGCCATTACATAATTTTTGAGCTTTTAAAATATTATTTTTATCCCCATGTTTTTAAAATCCTACATCTCAAGAATTATTTTTATTTTCAATTTTTTTCTAAAGCATAATTACATTGCATAGATACAAACATGTACTTATCTCCATACTATAAAACCCTGAATTAAGCCTTCAAAAATGTCTTTCCCACAGAAAAATTTTTTTTCAATATATTGTTACGAAAATATTTATGATGGGTTTTTAATAATAACTTATCTTCCACACATCTTTCTTATACTGAGATACATAGTTACATTAAAAGAAATAGGTAGTATACACTTGTAAAATCTTTAGAAAAACCATCAATAAAAAAAACATATAAGTTCATTTCACTGTGTTTATTGATTTTATTTAGAGAAAATATAAGAGGTAAAATGCAAGGTGTTATGTTTTATAATGTAGCAACCATAAAGATAAAATCATAAAAGAGAATCTTGGGGCTGGCTTTTGAAGAAAAGAATTAGAAGGCCCAAGGAGTGGTTTCCAACACACTCTCCATCCTAAACTCTTAGTATCACTTTTGGAATATTTCTCTTCTATACTTTTAATTCAGTTCATTTGTATACTACCAAATACAAACTGAAGTGTTGTAGTTAAAAAATGTAGACATAAAGTAAAATGTAAACAATTTAGAATACTTTCATTTTATTGGAGTATAAAGTATTGTTGGAAAGCTTCCATTCAGGAATCCAAATTGAATATGCAAAAGAACATATAATAAGAAGATGGTGGGTTGACGAAGTGACTTACCCAAAGGGGTGAAGTACATTGTATTTTCATTGTGGTCAAAACCACAGATGAAAGTCAGAAGTAGTTTGAAACTCCTAGTCCCACAAAATGGTACTAAGGGCAGTAAATGAATCTTGACAATATGGGGTCTACCTCTTTCCCCATTCATCCAACATAATCAGCAGCCTTAATCATATGACTAGCCAGCAAGGCTTTATGTACTCTGGGAGAATCTGAGAAACACAAACTTGGAATTACCAAAGTGACCTCAGTAGTGCCTAAGACCAGTAGAAAACAGCATTAGGAGAAGTACTGTTTTAAGCCAACTGAAAGAGCAACTCACACACCAAGGCATATAAATACATTTGAGGAAGCGAGTGACGGTGAGGAAGAGGAGCTCCTTGAATACACTCTCCATCCCACTCCAGCCCTAGCTTCTGGAGAATGGGAACCAGTGAGTCCCATTTACACCAACTGAGAATGACTTCCTTGAAATAAATTATAGAAATGACTGAAATAATAGAAAACACATCACATATTGAATCTGTATTTGAGTGTGGAAATTGAGATTCCTGCAAATTTCTAATATTTTGAATTACACACACATATTATGTGTGATCATTGACTAAGAGGGTAAAGAGTCTACTGAGACCACAAACTCTCTGACAGAAAAAAAGCACATCTTCTTGTTATATGGGGTTCTTCTCTAACTCTCCATGAACACAACTGTAAGTCTGTTAGGGAATTGGAGTGGAAAATAAGTTAAAGTTAAATAAAAAGTCACACGCTGAAGTGGATAGTGAAAGGTAAAAGACATATCTAGAATATAGCTTATTAGGTGTATTTGGAAATGACTTTGAAAAGTCTCCTATGTTTCAGTTTATTTTAGTGTTCAGATTTATTTTGCTTATAGGACTTTGGGAACCATTTAACATTTTTAATCAGGGCTGTGACATGGTCAGATCTGTGTGTTAGAAAGAGGTGTCTAATGACAGTGGAGGACAGTAGCAGATGCTGCCAGTGCCTAAGAAAATAAGTTAGGGATGCTGCCAAACATTCTACAGTGTACAGGATAGCATGCCACAACACAGAATTACCCAGAATAAAATGTCAATATTTCCAAGGCTAAGAAGCCCTAGTTTACAGGGACCATCATTTTCTGCAGCTATCCCCTTGCGGTCTGTGTGTGGGCCAAGTAGGTCGCATGTCAGAGATTTAATCCTTGTGGCAGCTACAGCAGCCGGTGATAGATGGAAAACTGAGGATAAATGCTACAAACCCTGCCCTTTGGTTGGGAAAACTTTGAAGCTTGTTCTATACTGTTTCTCTGAATTCCCCAGAGAGGTGGTATGTGGTTTGCCCACAGCAATGACCTGCCTGTTAATGAAGCCTTTAGTGACTTTCTTCTCTTCTAGCACCACTTCAAATTCATAAAATTATCATTACAGTGTTAGAAACAATAATAACATCAGAAAATCTAATGATGTAATTTTCTATATTAACAAGTTAAATAAGAAAAAAGTGATTACACAATAAATTGAGAAGAAACAAATCAATATGCATTATAGATAAATTATTTGGAGAATCTAGGAATTGAATCAAATGTCCAGAAAGCAATACAAATTATTCATCAAAATCCCACAATTATAATCAGGCATAATTATAAAATTTAAGATATATTCCTATCAAACTTAGGTAAATACCCATGGATTATAATTATTTTCACTACCATTCCACATGGTACTGGACTTCCTAGAGAATTCAGTAAAAGAAGAAAAAGTAGGAGGTACAAAAAAGAGAAATGAAGATACAAAATCTTATTTTAAAGTGATATTACTAATTATATAGACAATGTAAGGCAAACTAGTATACCTAGTAAGAATATTCAGCAATTGTGCTACATGAAAATCAATATACTAAAAATGAATATAAACCAGTAAAAGCAAGTTGAAAATGTAATAGAGAACACATACCTAAGTGACAACAAAAAAAAAGATGCCTAAGAATAAATATCAAAAATAAAGATATGGGAACGTTTTTAAAAATCACAAAGGATTATTGAAAGACAAAAGTTCTGTAAGAATAAATGGAGAAATACACTATGTTCATTGATGAAAATATTCAGTATAATAAAGATTACATTTCTCTTCAGAATATTTGTTAAATTCAATGCAATTCCCCCCAAAATTTGAATATCCTTTTTCAGTTAATAAGCCAACCCTAAAGTCCTTAAAAAAATTCAAAGATCAAGAGTAGTCAATATAAATTTATGGATTAAAAATCATTAGTGTGTGAATATGCATATAAGATAGCAAGAAACTCTAGAAACTAAAGTATTCATGGCAATATATTATTGACATAGGGGTACACATATAGACATACACATTATAAATGAAAAAATTATGAAATAAGTGTTGCCAGAGCAATTGGTTATTTGCATAGGTAAACTAAAATTATATCACTATCTCACACCATGTGAGATAAATTTCGCACTATACATATAAATTAATTTCATGTAGATTAAAAGCTTAAGTAAAAGCAGCAGTAAAATCTCAAAACTTCTGAACATCAATGTCTTACCTCAAGATAGAAAATTATTTCCTAAAAAATGACACAAAACTCTAAAAAACATAAAATGAGAGACTAACTACATTGAAAACTTTCAATATGGACACATGATGATGGCAGTAACAGCATTATAAGAGAAGGCACTGACTAGAAAAAAGTTCTTCAAAATATAGCACTGATTAAAAATTAGAATCCATAAATTGTTAAGAGCTGCTGTTAATCAATAACTAAAAGTTCAAGTTTCTAATAGCAAAGAGGGAGAAGTTATGAAGAGCTAATTCACAGGTTATTAACCACAAACCATCATATCTAAGAATGTTTTATTTTGGCATTCTTAAAAATAATGCAACTTTCTAAATAACCTGTATGGTCCATCAACAGGAGAGAAGAAAACTTATAGTATATTCACACAGTGATGTGAATGATACACATCAGTGAAAAGGAATGAAGCATGTATCATTCAGACATGAATCTTAGAGTAGAAAAGTTGAGTGAACAGAAAAGATAACTGGAGGTCTCATAGTGTATATAAATATTGAAATGTGAAAATAATTAAACAGTGCAATATATTGTTTGGAATATATATGTATGGACTACGAATATACATGTAAGGAAGAAAACATGCAATTCAAGAGTATGAATCTTCTCGTGAATAAGGAGGGGGCATATTTAAGGAGAGGTACACAAGGGCCTTTAACAACTTTAATATTTTCTGTGTTGTTCGTTGGAGATGGTATATTGTCTACTTTTGTGTATGACCCTAATTTTCGATAATTAAAAAGAATAAATAGCAACAGAAAACCAAGACATAATAACAGTATGAAAACAAGCTGGAAAGACAATGGCTAATCCCTACATTTTTTAAACAAGGGAGGTACCCTTAATCAAGACAAGTAAATTCTCAAGGTCATCCATGTAGTGGTGGATCCAGGACTAGAAAATAAAATTCCCAGATCAAAGATTATGATTGGTTCCTTCACTATGCTTTGCATATAATGAGGAAATTCCATTTAGCAGCTGGAGAACTTACAAAGTTATGGAGTGGACATGGTTTTAAGAAAATGTCTGCAAAGAGGTTATATACCATTTAAAAAAGTTGCTTATCTGGCCATAAGTGGGCTATCAACATAGAAACTGTGTTTCTTGTGCATGGACTTTGAATTTTAAAGAGTTAAGGAGTAAATAAGGCAAATGCATTGCAAGAAACGATTTGGAGAATAAATGTAGCAAGCACTTGCAATGTGGGCACAACCATGGATATGGTGCAGTTGAGTATTATTTTAAATGAATTCAATGTATTTGCTACATATCAGATTTAATCAGCTTAATAACTTTTTAGTTGTACTTTCTTATATATTTTCCTGCAAGTTCTGTTTCCTGTGAGGAAAAATGAAAGGTTAATTTACCAAACACAAGGAGGATATGACCAAGTCTCTACATCTAGAAAAATTTTATTTGAATTTTACCTCTTTGTAATTTGCAAATAAAACCGAACAGAGGGGAACAGATGGATTTTGCAAGTCCTCCAAAAACTTAAACTTGGCTCTAGGTAACATTGGACTGGGAGAAATAAAAGTATTTTAATCTAGGTGCCATATAATAAAAGAACAAACCAGTTGTACTCATTCAAAAGGCGTACAATTTTTATTCATTTCCCCTTTTCAATGAAATTCAGCTTGCAGAGTACACAGTACCAAGGTAAACAGTTATTCCTGACTGATGACACTACCATATTCTACCATTACTAATATTCCTTTCATATTTATATTTTGCTCCTTAGCTTTCTGGACTGAATTACTGTATAAATAGGTCTGAACTGTATGGAAATGAACAGTACTTTCCTTGAAAGTAAGCATCAAGAAAACAAATCAAAAGTCAATATCTCTCTCTAAGGTAACTGGTAGAAAACAAATCCTAAACCATTGCTGGAATTCAAGGAGAAAACTGATTAGTGGTTTTCTTTCCTAAAAGTACCAGAAATTGTAAGGTCCTATTATAGAGATTCTGTTAGGTGTTAGGATGAAACTAGAGAGCAACAACTTTAGCACAGATTTTCAAAATACATCGTCTCCAGACCATAGAGAGCTTGATAAAATGGTGTGTATGTATCTTGCTTATGGCATAGAGAGGCCTCACATTAATGGCAAGAATTAAAGACAATTTATGTCTGAAGAATGACAAAAACTGAACACCATCCCCATAAAGTTATTTGAAAGACATATTTTACTGTCCAAATGTAAAGGAGGGTGAAAGATTTGATGGTATATAATAAAAGCATTGATTTCAACACTTAGCTGTGGAAGGCACCTTTCATTTTCAGGAAGGAAGGATTAATTTCTACTTGCAAAGACATCCTCCCAGTATGAAGACAAGTCACTGGATTCATCCCACTATGTTTAAAAGTTGCCTCAAACAACATTGGGGGGAAATTGCTTTGTTTCTTAATTTCAGGAAAAAATTTACAATTGCAAAGGGCAAAATAATATCAAAAATCTTAATTTTCTTTCTCTTTTTAGGCACCAAGCTTCGTTTATAATAAAGTATATCTTGTCCCACAGCTTTCTACTACACTGATGTTAAAATATTCCTACAGTATACCAAAATTAACATGAAATATAAATAATTCCAATTATAAAGTTAACCCTATATAACACCATCAGCAATTAATTATATACATATATAATTTCACAGGTTATGTTAGATTTCACAAAATAGTTTATTACATAGCATATGAGTAGGCTATGCTTGGTTTATTATAAATGCTGACTTTTGATCCGGAATTTAAAAATACAGGTACTGGTATATGATTTGACTTACTTAACTCAAATATGAAAAACAATGTTTAAAAAAACTGTCTTGGTAGAGATATTGACATTTTGAGTAGGATAATTTTTTCGTGTGGTACTACCCTGCAGGCTGCAGAAGTTTTAGCCTCCCAGCTACCCACCTGCCATAGTACTTTCCCGAAATTGTGACAACGGAAACACTCCCATGCTTTCAACCTCCTTGTTATCCTCCTTTTCTCCACTTCAGAGACGGTTTAGAGGATTGTGATGCTCTCTAATTTTACAAAGGTAAGGGAATAGGTTGTTTCTTCTCTCTGTCACTCTCTTTACTTCTCCTTCCTTTTCTCTTCCTTTTTAGAAACTGTTACTGGAAACATAATAACCAAACTATCTTTTTTCATGATACTTTAGAGCTAGAAACGTTCTTCCATATGTATTACCTTATTTAATCATTGCATTATTGATATCAGGAAAGCAGAGCATATATTATATTTCCCTTTTGATAGGTTTTAAAAAAAGAAAGAAACTAAGGCTCAGAGAAGATAAAAAACTCTCTAAGTATCATACTGTTGAACTAGTGTCTTGGTTTTATAACATTAAGATTCATGTCCTTTCAACTGTATCTGACTGAAATGTTGACAGCTCCCCTGTTCTCAAGAAGACAATAGTTTAAAGGAGGAGAAAATATCAATCAACATAACATAAGCCATGGTTTTCATGATGCAGACTAACATGCACATTGCCTACAGAAAAATCTTAATGGTTTAATAATAATTAAAGATAAAAAAACAGGTAATCTGGTTTCACCATTTAGTCCTAAAAAAGTATTGAAGCCTAATATTTATTTGTTGCTCAGCCTGAAGTAGACGTTATTTCATGTAAGAAATAACATGGTTTCTATAATACACAAAGTGCAGGTAAAGTACCAAGCTACAAGGCCCTAGGCCCTTATTTATTTGTCAAAGGAAGGAAAGAAAGTAGAAAAGAAATAGTTTTGCATTTCTTTTTTTGTATTTAAGTCATATTCTTATCCAGTGTTTAAAACAAATCATTTTTTAAACTATTAATGCATCTTATAAGTTCACATACAATAATATTTTATTACCAAGTCAGACAATAAAATATGGGACTGTTTTGATGAGCATAACTGATAAAATTGGCGTAATAACTGACAATGGCAGTCAGTTTACTATTTTAACTTCATAATTTACCTTTATTTCTGAGATTTATTTCTGTCACACAATCTCAAGAAAATGAAATTCATATATATACGTAATATAAGACATTGCTAATTGTATGAGTCACTTCAAAACTTATCTTTAAATTTCAATATACTTTAAATTCAACATCCATAATATTGAAGAATAGTAAGAATATGTATATGTAGATACATGTGTGTGTATATATATTCACACAAATATATTAATGGCTAACAACTCTGCATATTCTTCAATTAAATACTGATTTCACTTTATCAATAAATAAGTTTCTAAACTAACTAAAATCAGTTTTTCTTAGTAGAAAAATTTGAAATGTATTTTACAACTTTATGAGATATTCAAAAATTTCTTTGTAAAGAAAATGGGAAAGTCTAACTACATTATTGTTCAATAACTGCTAACAATACGTAAATAGCCAAATTTATCTTGCTTTGCTCATCAAACCTAAAAGTTTACTTGCACTTCCATTTGGTTACTTGACCCATTTTGATATGGTATCATGAGCAGGCATTTTTAATTTAAACATTTAGGCCTGTTTCAAAGTCACATAAAAAGCACCCTAAATTCACAATTGTGACTAAAATGATATGCCATACAATATTTTAATGATAAGCTAGTCAGTGTTTTTACTTATTGTACAAGTGACTTTTCACTTCTATAACCATGAGTTATGACAAGCAGTTATAGCCACTTAGTCCCTGGTCTGTGGCTGTAGAACACATGGGCTTAATGATTATACGTACTTATACAATATTTTATGAAGGGATGTTAATAGTCTTCAATTTTTAAAAAGACGAGAGCAGACCTATAAACTTTCTAATCAATCATACTTTTATGAGATGTACAAACATGGTGAAAAAAGAAAATTTAAAGTATCTTCTTTGTTTACTTGTGCTAACGGGACAGAGACAAATGAGGGAAAAAGATTTAAGGTTCAAAATAAAGCATATAAAATACGCTTAAGAAAAATTTTGATTTTTGAAAACTTGAGATTTAATATATTAGAGAAAATTCATAATAAATAACAGGACACCATAGACTGTAATTATGGCTTGTAACAGCAAAGTAAATTGCAATAGTGATAAAATCTTGACCACTTGTTACACTTGTACATCACCCCAGAACAGAAAGCGGGATAGCTAGATTAAGCTGCTTTCTTTTCCATGTGAAGATGACCCAGGTGTGTTTTTTTTTTCTTTGACTAGAAGCTCAATATGAAATGAAACCAAAATTTCTTATTACAGTTCAAAGTTAGGAAAGTTAGATGTCATAAATTGGAGCAACCAGGTAAAGGGATGAAATATGATTGCATGGTTCTTCAACATGGAGAGATTTTTCCTGCTGTGGATGGCAGATGACAAAACTATAAACAAACATGAATGCATTCAGATGAAAAACCTAGAAATCAGATTACTATTGCCAAAACATTGTATCAGGTAGTGAGCAGATCCAAAAAAAGGTAGATTATTGAAGACCAAATTATGAGGCAAGGTTGTTAGGAGGAGTTCCCACACGGGATAATACAAGAGGGGTGAAAATAAGGCATATTGTGATATGGGCCCGAAATATACTGAACACTATAGAGGTTCAGAGGAAGAAAAGTGATCATAATTATTTAGAAGAATAAGGAAAGGATTTCCTTGTTTTTTGTTCAATCAGGCACTGATTAGGTTTATCCTGACAGATTCTGATTCTAGTGAGGCATGCATCAAGAAGTTGGAAATGTGGATAGGGAATTCCACTCCACACAGCATGTTAAATGATGCAGAATATCTTTGCTTCCACAGTACATTAAGGCAAATCTAGATAAAATAGAACCCATACTTTTCTGAAGGACTATCAAAATGTAGTGGAGACAGTGAAATCTAAATGAGCTGATTTCCCAACAAAGGAGCCCTTCTTCAGATCATAATGAGCCAAGGATGCCACTTAAGGGCAAAGGCTGGGTTTGTCTATCAAGCTATTATGGGTCAAGGTGTTAGCAGGCAGGACAAAATGAAGTCTGAAAAACTTGCAAATATGATGGCAATTCATTCAACTTAACAATTTTCCCCCACCCCAATTTTTCTGAGAAAGAAACAACAAAGGCAGAATTGAAAAGCAGAAATTTGCACCATTTTATGGAGTCCTGTGGTGCCTGGAACCAGAGGTCTTTGAACCAATGATCTAGTGCTGAACCGTGACCCAATCATCGCCTGGTTCAAATACTAAGATCAAGATGTCTGTCTGCACTCTCTCTTTCTCTGATATCTGATATGACTTATGCCTGTACTCCACAATCACATTCCCATACATCCATTCTGATCACTGCTTCCTTTCTTCCAGTTCCCTCCATCTTGTAAACTGACCTCCAATATTATTCAACTCCATGAGACTACCAATCAATTGACCTTCATGTTTTCCCTCCTTCAACCCCTGAATCATCATTTTCAACCTTACCCAGTCTAGTTGCCCTCACATACACTTGCCATTTCCTTGTCCTCTCTCTTTCCATTTTACTTGCCAGACAAAACCCCAGCCTTAGCTAAATATCATTCTCTGCCTGTTTCATATCTGCACCTGAGCAGTGAAACATGAATGGAATGACACAGAAAGGTGTTAACAGGCTCCCACTGGAAATGCATGAGTCCTTAGGGAATCCTACCATATTTCCCTAATGCATTTGTTCTCTTTCTTAGACAGATATTTCGTAACTTCTCTCTTCACAAAGTATGAACATTTCCTTCTGTTTATTTACTTTCGGTTCACGACCTTTCTTATTTCCTGATGAAATAAAACTTAGTTGATAAATGATTCCACTCTTACCACCACATCTACTTTTACCTGGATCTATATCCTTTCACATTTCTCCTGTTGCTATCAAAGAATGGTTACCGATGCTCTCCAAGGCCAACCCTTACACATGGGAACTGGATCCAATTCTCTCATACCTACTCAAAAACATAACTCTCTTTCCCTCCTCTTTCACGAGGATTCCCTCTCTTGTGGATATTCCTGACCAGCACAAGAATAGGCTGCACTCTTCCCTTCCCGCCAAAAAACTACTCCAACTTTATATCCTTCTATAGCTTCCTTTCCAATTCTTTGTCCCTCTTTATGTTAAAATCCTCTAAAAAGCTCTTTGTACACGTTGTCTCCTATCAGTTCCTTTTACCCTCTATTGCATCAACTCCAATCAAGCTTTTACCCAAACAACATCAAAACAGCTTTGGTGTCATTCTGTCACGGCCTCCATTTTGTGCGTTCCAATGGTCAATTCACAACCTTTATTGTACTTGACCAGTTAACAACGTTTGACACAATCGTTCACTCTCTCTAAGTTCAAACATTTTCTTCACTTGGCTTCCAGTACAACACTTTCTCCTGGTTTTCCTCTGATCACAAGAGTGCTCTTTTTCAGTTTCTGTTGCCATATCCTCCTCCTCCTAACTCTTAACAACTGGAAAGCTCCAGGTCTCCATCTTCAGACCTCCTCTCTTATCTATCATCACCCAGTCCCTCATTATCACATCAAGCCTCTTGGCTTCACATACTGTCTATATGTTGACAGCTACCCATATTTATAATACAATATGGACATCTCACCAAAAATCTAGTCTGATATCAAACTGTCTACCTGATATTTCTCTTTCAATGTCTAATACACACTTCGAAAGTAACATGCCCAAATCCAAACTCCTGACTTTTGCCGGTGCTCTTCTCCTCCAGTCTTTTTTATCTCAGTTAATGATAATTCCATCATTTTATTTGACAAGATTCTAAACCTTAGAATCAGCTCTGATGATCTCTAATGTTCTTCCCACAGACATTCATATTTTACTCTCTTACTGCAGATCACTGCTCAATTTTCATGTAAGAAGAGAAGCCTTTCACCAAATGAACTATTAAGCAAGCATTAAAACTCCATTCAGATGTGTCTTGAGTCTTCCAAAATAGATTCTTTGAACAACTAAACAAATGATGAGATTGCCCTGCTATAAACCATTTTGATATTTCTCTTTGGGGACATCTTCAGAACCAGGTTTAAAGGCCCAGGGAAATTTACCAGAATTGGTGTCAGATAACTTAGGGTTGCTTCCTTCCACAGACTGAAAAAATCGCTACCATATTTTATAGTTTCTCCCATCAAGAGAAGACATCTGTTTTTCCACCCCTTAAAATTAGGCATGGCTATGTGACTTACATGGGCAGTGGGACATTAGAAAACATGATACAGAGACTTGGAAAGTACTTCTGCCTAGGGCCTGCACTCTCTTGCCGCTGCGAAAATGTCTACCACCAAATGAACAAATCTGGGCAGCCTCCTGGAGAATGAGAACACATGGAGAGAAACCTCAGTTACCCTAGTCATCTCAGCTGGGCCCCTGGACCTGTGAATGTAGCTATGCTGGACCATGCAGCCTTAGCCAGAAGAACCACTCAGCAAACCCACAGACTCATAACAAATAATAAATGTTCATTTGTTTGTTTTTTATAAAGAAGAGAAGCCTTTCATCATTTCACTAGATTTCTTCCCTCATTCACTCCCTCCCACTACCCCATTTCCTTTTCTTTATAGCACTTAACTACCTGATATATTAGACTCCATATGTTTAGTTAGTTATTTTTTCTCTCTCTCACTAGCATGTAAGATGTAATCAGACATGTCTAACCCCATACACAAAGTTAAACTCAAAATGGATCAAAGACCTGAATGTAAGTCATGAAACCATAAAACTCTTAGAAAAAAACATAGGCAAAAATCTCTTGGACATAAACATGAGCGACTTCTTCATGAACATATCTCCCGGGCAAGGGAAACAAAAGCAAAAATGAACAAGTGGGACTATATCAAGCTGAAAAGCTTCTGTACAGCAAAGGACACCATCAGTAGAACAAAAAGACATCCTACAGTATGGGAGAATATATTCATAAATGACGTATCCGATAAGGGGTTGACATCCAAAATATACAAAGATCTCATGCACCTCAACAACCAAAAAGCAAACAAAGCTATTAAAAAATGGGCAGAGGATATGAACAGACAATTCTCCAAAGAAGAAATTCAGATGACCAACAGACACATGAAAAGATGCTCCACATTGCTAATTATCAGGGAAATGCAAATTAAAACCACAATAAGATATCACCTCACATCAGTTAGGATGGCCAACATAGAAAAGACTAGGAACAAATGCTGGCAAGGATGTAGAGAAAGGGGAACCCTCCTACACTGCTGGTGAGAATGTGAACTAGTTCAACCATTGTGGAAAGCAGTATGGAGGTTCCTGAAAAAAATTAAAAATAGAAATACCATTTGACCCGGGAATCCCACTCCTTGGAATTTACCCAAAGAATACAACTTCTCAGATTCAAAAAGACATATGCACCCCTATGTTTTTTGCAGCACTATTTACAATAGCCAAGATATGGAAGCAACCTAAGTGTCCATCAGTAGATGAATGGATAAAGAAGAGGTGGTACATATACACAATGGATACTATTCAGCCATAAGAAAGAAACAAATCCTACCATATGCAACATAGATGGAGCTAGAGGGTATTATACTCAGTGAAATAAATCAGGCAGAGAAAGACAAATACCAAATGATTTCCCTCATTTGTGGAGTATAACAACAAAGCAAAACTGAAGGAACAAAAATAGCAGCAGACTCACAGACTCCAAGAAAGGACTAGTGGTTACCAAAGGGGAGGGGTGGGAGAGGGTAGGTGGGGAGAGAGGGAGAAGGGGATTGTGGGGTATCATGATTGGTGCACATGGTGTGTGTGGGGTCACGGGGAAGACAGTATAGTTCAAAGAAGATAAATGGGGACTCTGTGGCAGCTTACTACACTGATGGACAGTGACTGCAATGGGGTATTGGGGGGACTCGATAATAAGGGTGAATGTAATAACCACATTGTTTTTCTTGTGAAACTTTCATAAGAGTGTATGTCAATGATACCTTAATAAAAAAAAAAGATGTAATCAAACAAAGAAAGGAGCTCTGTCTTTTTAGTTCAGTGTTACAGCCCCAAGTTTACAATACTGTCTAACATACAGTAGATGCTTTAAAAAATGTTTGCTAAGCAAACAAACCTATTTTAATGAAA
The DNA here is from genome assembly GCA_029783875.1 of Phataginus tricuspis. Taxonomy (NCBI): domain Eukaryota; kingdom Metazoa; phylum Chordata; class Mammalia; order Pholidota; family Manidae; genus Phataginus; species Phataginus tricuspis. Next base: position 20,804,756 of record JAQQAC010016209.1, read on the forward strand.
ACAGAATTTTCCTTTGTTTTGGAAATTTGTAAAAAACATTTTTTTAACTGATTTTACCTCAATTATACATTGATGACCCCAAGGAGTGTTACTGTTATTTGGTTGAGGGCAAGGATTTTTTCCTACTTGTCTTGAATTAAATTTCTCTATTTTCTTTTTTAATTGCATTCTAAAGTAAGGAAAATATGTGGTTAACAGAGGTAGGAGAAATATTTTAGAGATATTCTTATCCCTTAACTCTTTCAAAATGAGAGACTACATTAATTTACATACCATCTGAATATGAAAATGCCTAGAGGTGGTGAGAAGATAATTAAAACCTAGATCTGACAGGCTTGTAGAAGAACAAAGCTATTCTTGTTAAATTACTATATAATTGTAGTCTAGAGGGGTTAGAGATCTTGATATGATTATTAATACACACACATTTGATTTGTTTAAGCAATTACATTGTTTAATGAATGAAAAGCAATATGTTTGCTTTGAAAAGTTCACCTAGCAGCCTTCCAGATTTCACTGTCATAGAATTGTCTATGATAAGAAAGACTAAGGCAAACATTTCTGAACTAATAGGTGAAAAGAATCCTGCAAGAAACAATTGTATACAAAGTAATAAACTCTAATATCTCAGCATATGTGCAAAAATTAATTATTCAAGCTAATTTTCTGACAAATTTTATAGCCATTTTGTTCTTTTGAGAGTCAATATTATTGTGGATAGTATTTATCAATTGTGCTTTGTCTCCTCTTTTCAATCTTTTTTAAAAATTGTCTTATGTTGGCATTATATATAGGAAGTATTTTACAATGTGTGTAAACCTACACTAAGTATTCAGAGAATAATATTGTTCCAAACAAATTTTCTGATAGTTAAAATAAGTGTATTCCTTTCCTGTTGGTACTAAAAAAGGATCTGGAAAAACTTTCATGGGCAGAAGTGTTAATCCCAAATATCTTTGCAAAGAACACTCACTATGAAGCCATTTAGATTTGGAGTTCACATGAACATATTTGCATTGATTTTTCACATATGTAAAAAAGAAATATCATCTAAGAATTTATTTCAATGTTGATTATATATAAACATTTGTTTTAAATGAGAAAAAATTTTTGAGTGTAAGTAACTGGTTTAAGAAAGCAGTTTTTAATTTTCTAGCAGGTATAAGAAAATATAACATAGAGCATTCATATGAATAAAACTTAAAAATTCTGTATTTTCAATTCTGATTTATTCCTAACTGTATAGTGTTGATGTCTTTTCCCTGCAGTGCTTGGAGATTTTTTTTGTGCATTGGTTTCACTCAGTAGTAAATTTATAATGAAGATTATGTAAAATGTGACAGATTACAATCAGGCCAAATGTTAATACCGGGTAAAAAGGCCAAAATAAATATAAAAATTATGTCTGGAAGTCATTATAGTGTGATTTACTTAGTAATGGAGAGAAGTAAACTAAGGAAAGGAAAAAACAGCTATAAAAGTAATGAATGTTTTACTGAAAACATAAGGTGTCTTCTCCTCCCAGTCTCAAACCATGGAAACAAGCTGACTCTCAATGAGAATGAATCACATTCCACTTTAGACCGATGAAATACAATTCTTTATGCAGCACACAATCAAGCGGTGGAATTCATTTCTGCAGTATATCATTGTGGTAAATAGTTTAGCAAAATCCAGGAAAGCATTAAATGTTGCTATGAATAAGAATGACATTTACAGCCATGCTAAGTAGGTCACAAAGTTTAAAGGGCTCTCAGCCCTGTAGCAATGGGGCATAAGAGAATTTGTATGTAGGTCAGAAAACAGTGTTCACTCCTCTGCATATATCACTCATGCATTATGGGATGTTTATGTGGCCCTTTCTCAAAACTGAGAATTAAGGGTATCTACTTGAATCTAAAGGAAAATAAAAATACTTGATTTTCTTCATTTTGACATAAATTATTGATTATATTATCAATGACTGCAATAAATCTACAAGATATCATCAAAGGCAAATAAACAAAATATTATCCCTACAGATGAGTAAAAGAATGGGAAGATTTAACAGATGTGCAAATTAGGAAAGGCAAAAATAACTGAAAAAAAACAATGTACTTTGGATGAAAAATATTTCCTTCTAAAACACAGCAAAGCTCAATCATCAAAAAGTAACCTTGATTTTGTTACACAACTACATAAGAAATTAGTACCTTGATCTGTTCAGTTAGAGATTTGGATGGCTTAATGCTAAAATTTTCTCCTCTCATGCACTGAGACATGCAAAAGAATGGTCTTAATAACAATATTTATAAAACCCATGCTACAGCTAACCCAAATTTCAACTCAAGAGTCATATAGGGGAAAAAATCATTGTATATCATTACAAAGGCAACTTATAGAGCAGTGAAATGGATAAGGAAAGCTACAGGTAGTTATATAGACATACCTCTAAAATAAAATGTTAAAGATCCCTTACAATAATAACATCACAAAAAGAAAGCAAAATTAAACCTAAGTATCTAAGAATAGTAACTCACAAGGTAAAACTATGCAGAAAGCCAGCTGATGATTACTATAAATGACATAAATACCATTATTTTTATGAGAGGATGGTGACAAGAAGGTGGCAAAAAAGAGAATTCTATAGTGCTTAGAATGTTAAATTTTGTTCTAAGCTAGTATTTCAGTGTTGTCCTTATGATAAATTGCTGACTTCTACTTCTTCATCCAATATATATATATATATATATATATATATATATATATATATACATGTTAGAATAAAAAGTTTAAAATGACAAGAGGACATTGTGTGAATATTGAAAAAAGTGCTGGATAGAGGATTCAAGATGACTGCATGAGAGGTGAGACAGAGAACTCCTCACAAAACCAAATATAATATGAAAATATAGTTAATACAACTAATCCTAAAAAAGCAACAGGAACGAAGGTAGCAACCAGACTGCATACAGCTGGAGAACACAGTAGACATCACAAAACAGGATAATGTACTAAAGACTTGATCCGGCAGGACCCAAGCCCTTCCCCCACCCCAGCTCATGGGTAGGAGTAAGAGAAATGGAGCAGGGTGGGGGGAAAGCCTTGAACTGCTGAACACCCAGCCCTGGAGATCTCCTTTGGGAGCACAAACCTACATTGCATGGTGCTTGGGAGATTAGTGGGGTTGGAAAACTAAGACAGGAAGAATATTGGAGAGACTGAGATTCCAGCTGTTTGTGGAGGACAGGGATCCACATCTGGCTGCTCTGGGACAAAGGAAAGGCAGGTGGTCTGAGAGGCTTCCTAGAAACAAGAGGGCTGCTGAACGGGCAGGATTTGCATGGAACTTGCTGCTTGGGAGATTTGCATGGAACTTGCTGCTTGGGAGAAGGAATAGGTGGACAAGGTTGTCTGGGTGCACTTTGCCCAGCAGGTTGGGAACTTTCAGGAGCTACAGGCGCTCCATCCCCCTGGCTGGCTACTCAGCTCTGAGGACCCCCACTGTGATACGGCAGCCTGCTGCGCCTTTCTCCTTGCCTGCCAGCACCGGCTTGCAAACCGGCAGTCCCTTCCCCAGCATCAGGCAGGCAAGAGGGAGGCCCCCCCTAATTCAGCTACAGATGCAAAGCACAGAGGCTTACACCTATCTGCTCAGCCCACTGGTTTTGGCAGTGGACACAGGCATAGCAACTGGGAAGCAGGAAACAATTCTGTCATCCCCCAGGCACCATTGCTGCTGCCCTGCAACTCCCGACATTACTCCAGTGGCAGAGCAGCTCCAGAGATTAGAGCTTCTGGGCACTAGAGGGCGCCACATACAAATATGAAATGTCAAAGGAACATGGTTCAAACAAAAATCACAGAAACACTAAAGGGCCAAATGAAACAGAACTCACCAATCTTTCTGAAAGAGAGTTCAAAATAAAAATAATAAACACGCTCATGGAGGTACAGAAAAAGATTCAAGAACGGAGGGATGAATTTAGGATGGAGATTCAATCATTAAGAAATCCCATACCTGAAATGAAACATACAATGGAGGGATTTAAAAGCAGATTAGATGTAGTAGAAGAGATGGTAAATGAAATAGAAATTAGAGAAGAAGAATACAAAGAAGATGAGGCACAGAGAGTAAAAAGGATCTCTAGTAATGAAAGAATATTGAGAGAACTGTGTGACTAATCCAAATGGAACAATATTCGCATTATTGGTACCAGAAGAAAGAGAGAGAGGAAAAGAGATAGAAAGTGTCTTTGAGGAGGTAATTGTTGAAAACTTCCCCAATCTGGGGAAGGAGATAGTCTCTCAGGCCATGAGGTGCACAGATCTACCAACACAAGGGACACAAGGAAGACAACACCAAGAAATATAATAATTAAAATGGCAAAGATCAAGGATAAGGACAGACTTTTAAAAGCAGCCAGAGAGAGAAAAAAGATCACATAGAAAGGAAAACCCATCAGGTTATCATCAGACTTCTCAGCATAAACTTTACAGGCCAGAAGGGAGTGGCATGATATATTTAATGCAATGAAGCAGAAGAGCCTCAAACCAAGAATACTCTACCTGGCAAGATTATCATTCAAATTTGAAGGAGGGATTAAACAATTTTCAGATAAAGCAAAAGCTGAGAGAATTTACCTCCCACAAACCACCTCTACAGTGCATTTTGGAGGGACTGCTATAGATGGAAGTGTTCCTAAGGCTAAATAGCTGTCACCAGGGGAAATAAAACCACAACAAAGAAAGTAGAACAATTATTTACTAGGCAGATGCAAAATCAAATCAACTACCACAAAGTCAATCGAGGGACAAACAGAGAGTACAGAATATGATACCTAATTTATAAAGAATTGAGGAGGAAGAAAAAGGAGGGGAAAAAAAAGGACCTTTAGGTTGTTTATAATAGCATACTAAATGAGTTAAATTAGACTGTTATATAGAAAGGGAATTACCATCGAACCTTTGGTAACCACGAATCTAAAGCCTGCAATGGCAAAAAGTACATACCTATCGATAATCACCCTAAATGTAAATGTTCTGAATACACCAATCAAAAGATATAGAATCACTGAATGGATAAAACAAGACACGTCTATATGCTGCCTACAAGAGACTCACTTCCAACCCAAAGACATACACAGACTGAAAGTAAAGTGATGAAAAAGATATTTCATGCAACTAACAGGGAGAAAAAAGCAGTAGTTGTAGTAGTAAACAAGGAAAGTAACAAGAGACAAAGAAGGACATTACATAATGATAAAGGGGTCAGTCCAACAAGAGGATATAACTATTATATCTATGCACCCAATACAGGAGCACCTACATATGTGAAACAAATACTAACAGAATTAAAGGGAGAAATAGAATGGAATGCATTCATGTTAGGAGACATCAACACACCACTCACTCCAAAGGACAAATCAAATAGAAAATAAGGAAGGAGACAGAGGTACTGGACAACGTATTATAACAGATGGACCTAAAGGATATCTACAGAACACTTCATCCAAAAGCATCAGAATACACATTCTTCTCAAGTGCACATGGAACATTTTCAAGAATAGATCATATACTAGACCACAAAAAGAGCCTCCATTAATTCAAAAAGATTGAAATTGTACCAACCAGTTTGTCAGATCATAAAGGTATGAAACTAGATATTAATTACACAAAGAAAATGAAAAAGAACACAAACACATGGAGGCTTAACAACATGCTCTTAAATAATCAATGTATCAATGACCAAATAAAAACAGAGATCAAGCAATATATGGAGACAAATGACAACAATTATTCAACACTGCAAAATCTGTGGGACACAGCAAAGGCCATGCTAAGAGGAAAGTATATTGCAATACAGGCCTACCTCAGGATAGAAGAACAATCCCATATGAACAGTCTAAACTCACAATTAACAAAACTAGAAAAAGAAGAACAAATGAGGCTCAAAGTCAGTAGAAGGAGGGACATAATAAAGATTAGAGCAGAAATAAACAAAATTGAAATGAATAAAACAATTGAAATAATCAATGAAATCAGGAGCTGGTTCTTCGAGAAAATAAACAAAATAGATAAACCCCTAGCCAGACTTATCAAGAAAAAAAGAGAGTTTACACACATACACAGAATCAGAAATGAGAAAGGAAAAATCATTATGTACACCACAGAAATACAAAGAATTATTAGAGAATACTATGAAAAGTTATATGCTAACAGATTGGATAACCTAGAAGAAATGGACAACTTTGTAGAAAAATACAACCTTCCAAGGCTGACCCAGGAAGAAACAGAAAATCTGAATAGACCAATTACCAGCAAAGAAATTGAATTGGTAATCAAAAAACTACCTAAGAATAAACCCGGATGTTTTACTGCTGAATTTTATCAAACATTTAGTGAAGAACTAATGCCCATCATCCTTATCATCCATAAAGTTTTCCAAAAAGCAGAAGTGGAGGGAATACTCCCAAACTCATTCTATGTGGCCAGCATCACTCTAATACAAAACCAGGTAAAGACACCACAAAAAAAGAAAATTACAGACGAATATCCCTGATGAACATAGATGCAAAAATACTCAACAAAATATTAGGAAGCCAAATTCAAAAATACATCAAAAAAGATTGTCCATTACGATCAAGGGGTATTTATTGCAGGGATGCAAGGATAGTACAACATTTGAAAATCCACCAACATCATCCACCACATCAACCAAAAGAAGGACAAAAACCACATGATTATCTCCATAGATGCTGAAAAAGCATTCAACAAAATTCAACATCGATTCATGATAAAAACTCTGAACAAAATGGGTGTGGAGGGCAAGTACCTCAACATAATAAAGGCCATATATGACAAACCCAAAGCCAACATTCGACTTAACAGTGAAAAGCTGAAAGCTTTTCCTTTAAGATCGGGAAGGAGACAAGGATGCCCACTCTCCCCGCTTTTATTCAACATAGTACTGGAGGTTCTAGCCATTGTAATCAGACAACACAAAGAAATAAAAGGCATCCAGGTTGGCAGGGAAGAAGTTAAACTGTCCTTGTTTGCAGATGACATGACATTGTACATAAAAAACCATAAAGAATCCACTCCAAAACTACTAGAACTAATATATGAAATCAGCAAAGTTGTGGGATACAATATTAACACACATAAATCTGTTGCTTTCCTATACACTAACAATGAATTACTAGAAGGAGCAATCAGGAAACAAATTCCATTCACAATTGCATCAAAAAGAATAAAATACATAGGAATAAACCTAACCAAGGAAGTGAAAGACCTATACTCTGAAAACTACAAGATAGTCATGAGAGAAATTAAAGAAGATACCAATAAATGGAAATACATCCTGTGCTCCTGAATAGGAAGAATTAATATTGTCAAAATGGCCATCCTGCCTAAAGCAATCTACAGATTCAATGCAATCCCTATCAAAATACCAACAGCATTCTTCAACGAACTAGACAAATAGTTCTAAAATTCATATGGAACCACAAAAGACCTTGAATAGCCAAAGAAATCCTGAGAAAGAAGAATAAAGTGGGGGGGATTATGCTCCCCAACTTCAAGCTCTGCTACAAAGCCACAATAATCAAGACAATTTGGTACTGCCACAAGAACAGACCCTTAGACCAATGGAACAGGCTAGAGAGCCAAGATATAAACTCAAGCATATATGGTCAATTAATAAATGATAAAGGTGCCATGGATATACAATGGGGAAATGACAGCCTCTTCAGCAGCTGATGTTTGCAAAACTGGACAGCTACATACTAGAGAATGATACTGGATTATTGTCCTACCCCATACACAAAAGTAAACTCAAAGTGGATCAAAGACCTGAATGTAAGTTATGAAACCATAAAATTCTTAGAAGAAAACATAGGCAAAAATCTCTTGAATATAAACATGAGCAACTTTTTCCTGAATGCACCTCCTCGGGCAAGGGAAACAAAATCCAAAATAAACAAATAGGACTACATCATGCTAAAAAACTTCTGTACAGCAAAGGACACCATCAGCAGAACAAAAAGGTATCCTACAGTATGGGAGAATATATTTGTAAATGATATATCCAACAAGGGGTTATCATCCAAAATAAATAAAGAACTCACATGCCTCAACATCCAAAAAGCAAATAACCCAATTAAAAAACAGGTGGAGGATATGAACAGACACTTCTCCAAAGAAGAAATTCAGGTGGCCAACAGGCACATGAAAAGATGCTCCATATTGCTAATTATCAGGGAAATGCAAATTAAAACCACAATGAGATATCACCTAAACCAGTTAGGATGGCCAACATAGAAAAGACTAGGAACAACAAATGCTGGAAAGGATGTGGAGAAAGGGGAACCCTCCTACACTGCTGTTGGGAATGTAAAGTTGTTCAATCTTTGTGGAAAACAGTAGGGTGGTTCCTCAAAAAACTAAAAATAGAAATACCATTTGACCTGGGAATTCCACTCCTAGGAATTTATCCTAAGAATGTAGGATCCCAGTTTCAAAAAGGCATATGCGCCCCTATGTTTATTGCTGCACTATTTACAATAGCCAAGAAATGAAAGCAACCTAAGTGTCCATCAGTAGATGAATGGATAAAGAAGATGTGGTGTATATACACAATGGTATATTATTCAGCCGTAAGAAGAAAACAAATCCTACCATTTGCAACAACATGGATGGAGCTAGAGGGTATTATGCTCAGTGAAATAAGCCAGCCAGGTGGAGAAAGACAAGTATCAAATGATTTCACTCATCTGTGGAGCATAAGAACAAAGAAAAAAACTGAAGGAACAAAACAGCAGCAGACTCACAGAACCCAAGAATGGACTAACATTTACCAAAGGGAAAAGAACAAGGGATGATGGGTGGGAAGGGTGGGACAAGGGGGAAAAAGGGGTATTATGATTAGCACACATAATGTAGCAGGGGAGGGATATGCGGAAGGCTGTATAACAGGGAAGACAGGTAGTGATTCTATAGCATCTTACTACGCTGATGGACAGTTACTCTAATGGGGTATGTGGTGGGGACTTGATAATAGGGGGAGTCTAGTAACCATAGTATTGCTCATGTAATTGTACATTAATAAGAGCAAAATTAAAAAAAATTAAAATCCAATGTTCCAACTTAAGAAAAAAAGAATGTAGGATCCCAGTTTCAAAGGACATATGCACCCCTATGTTTATCACAGCACTATTTACAATAGCCAGGAAATGGAAGCAATCTGAGTGTCCATCAGTAGATGAATGAATAAAGAAGATGTGGTACATACACAATGGAATATTATTCAGCCATAAGAAGAAAACAAATCCTGTCATTTGCAATAACATGGATTGAGCTGGAGGGTATTATGCTCAGTGAAATAAGCCAGGCAGAGATAGAAAAGTATCAAATGTTTTCACTCATCTGTGGAGCATAAGAACAAATCAAAAAGTGAAGGAACAAAACAGCAGCAGACTCACAGAACCCAAGAATGGACTAACAGTTGCCAAAGGGGAAGGGACTGGGGAGGTTGAATGGGAATGGAGGGAGAAGGAGAATAAGGGGCATTATGATTAGCACACATAATGTTGGGGGGGCACAGGGAAGGCAGTATAGCACAGGGAAGACAAGTAGTGACTCTATAGCATCTTACACTGATGGACAGTGACTGTAATGGGGTATGTGGTGGGGACTTGATAATGGGGGGAATCTAGTAACCACAATGTTGCTCATGTAACTGTATATTAATGATACCAAAAAAAGAACATGCTGGATAAAAATAAGTTATTTTCCCATGTGCAATATTAGATAAAATAATCTCTAGTTCTTTTTAAAACTGATTTTCCTCTTATGTCCAAATAAGAATTGCTTCAAAATTTGAATTTTATAAAATAAATAGACCATCTCAGCATTTCATAAACTATAGCATGAGTGATTTGTTTAATTTGCATGAAACATGTCACACTATAGATATCAGATCAAGACAATGAGTACATTTAAAGCAAGTGTCTCTGGAGTATGTTCTGAAAACATTATCTTCAAAAGGAAGAGTTTATGACATAAGGAATCCTTCTAGAAGTGTAAAGAAAGAAAATGGTCACAGATGGAAAGAAGGCAGAGTTCTGTTTGTTCAGACTATTCTGCTGAAAAACTAAGTTTATTTAGCATTATGAGAATTACAGGAAATAATCTGTCATCAGCAGAAGCTATGGTGCTTTAAAAGTTACTTTTAGAGTGTAAGGAAACCCACAATGTCTAAGTATTTTTAACCAGGTACTTAACTAAATGGTGAAGGAATACAACACGTCATAGGAGAACATCAATTGTGGAAAGTTCATTGTTCCTTGGGACACCTACTGAGTCAGTCATCCAGTTTAGAGCTCTCTAGAAACTTTAACACTGTACTTATTTATTATTTTTTTAAGTATCTTTGGCAACAATTGATTGAAAATAGTAAAATAACTTCTCCCCCCCTTACTCTTAAATTCATACGTTTAGTTAGACATGACAGTTTTCTTTGAAAAAAATACAATTATGTGAAGTACAGATTCAGGAATGATGTTATTAAAATATTACCCATTTAAAATGTGACCTCTCTAATTTTTCACTGATGGAGTTTTAAGAGCTGAGTCAATATAATAACCAATTTCAACAGGTTGAGTTTGTGATGGTTATTTACTGTCATCCTCCCCAGCCCCCCACTGCCACAACAAATCTCCATTCCTGTCTGTCAAGCCGATGCCTACAGATTTCATCACCTGGGCGACCTAGTCCTCTGCATTCTGGTGAGGTTTGGCTAATGGAAGGGACCAGCAAGAAGTTGCAGTGTCAAGAGAGTGAGATGTGTTCCTTCTACTGCTAACTACTGTTGCTTTTCTACCTCACTCTCAACTAATAATTACGACTCATGGAGACCTCGTTATGACCAGCTAACAGAAGAGGAAAAATATGTAGGTCTGGTTTAAAGATGGGTCTGCAGGAAATGCTGGTACCAGAGAGAGGTAAAGGTTGGTGTAGTGCCAAGAGCAGTACCCTGCACGAGTTATTTTTCATTGCCGATCCCTAACACACTGATACTTTCTCTGTCCTTCTCTGCCCTGGTTAGTGGCCTGGGAGGCTAAGCCCTGTTGATTGAATCTTGTAAGCTCCCTTCCCAGCTGCATATTCACTGGATTCAATGAGAGGCCTGATTTCGATAAGTGATCAGAGTGGGAGTGGAGAGATGTAGGACATTTCTTTCCTACTGTATGCTGACTTCGGTGCTACATTTCTTGCTTCCTGCTCCACACCCATAGTTCCTACTAATGGCTTTTCCTCAGCACTAGGTTCTCTCTGGGATCCAGTAATGCTATTTTCTTCCCTTTCTGCTCCAGACTTTGAAGTGATGAAAACTTGCCTTGAGGTAATAAAAGCTTTCCTCTGCTGCTAGTCTGTGGGTATTGACCCCATTCCTTGCTTGTTCCTTTACATCTTCCCACATCTCCATAGGGAGACTTTTATCTAATGTTGCTTCATTTGAACCACACGAGCTAGATTCTGTTTCTTGCAGGAATTTTACTGATACAAAATCTGTGAAGTTTCAGGCATATGACCAAAACATTAATTTTCAATGTAAAGCATTAAGAATGTTTAAATAATAATAATAATAATTGTCTGAAATTCTAGAGGTTTGACTCTCACCATCCCAAATAGAAGTATGAGAAGCTCTTGCCCCACAGGCACACTGCCAGGTAACAACTCTAGTTAGTGACTACACAGCGACCATCCTATCTGTATCTTGATGCTCATAAAAATTACTGCATTCAATGAGTTAGTTTTCACAGAAGATGAGGTATTAAAAAAAATAACAGGGTAAAGGTAAAAACAACAAAGGTAACATTATTAACTAGAATTGGCTGGTGTAACAGAGAATAGGGAGGAAATGGGGGAAAAAGACATAAGCAGATAATGTTGTTCATAAGAAATACTTTCATAGAGTTTTATGAAGAATAGAGTCCATTTTATAAAAAACAGACTTTTATAAAGAAATAAAGGGCTAAAGATAATCATATAAACATTTGATCATACAGCTAACCACTGGAAAAAAATAGAAATATTCCTAAGCATCATACGGTCCTATTTAGAGACAAAATCCAAATACAGCAAAGTGAATTTTATTTCTAAGATATTTTTTTTCTGACTATGAAATTTGCTATCAGAACTTTGGAAGTTTGAAAAAGCATAAAAAGTATCTCTTATAATCTCACTTTTTAAAGAGAAATCATGTTAAAATGCTGTATAGTTTTCTTTACTATTTATGTATTGTACATAAAAATACACACACTAACACACATATAGCAAACTTAAGACCTTACTTAATATCATCATTTCATAACTTACTTTTATCACTTAAAATTTTATCTTGAACATTTTACCATTTCATTAGATATTCTTAATGCCAGCATAGGCTTCTTAATGGTTGAATGAAATTTCATCAAATTCATTCTACCATCTTTTCCAACTGTTAACTTCTTACTGGATACTTGGTTATTTCCACTTTTGAAAATCTGACAAAATGAGTTAAGAGTCTCGTGTGTGCATATTCTTGATACTCGTATGATTATGTCATTTTTGGAATCATTTTTCATTTTTTTTATTTTCAGAAATGTTTGAAGTAGAGGAAATACAAAGAGCCCAAATTCCGACCACACACAATTAACTACTAATTATAATTTCTCATGTTCATTTTGTCTATTTTTGAATATAAGACAATCAATTTAATGAAAAATTTCCATCCAATCATTACATTCTGTGGCTTTCTCTCCAGATATCTCCAATGATACCTATTTATTCATTCACTTAAAAAATGTATTGAGACACTGCAAAGTTCTGTCTTTGGTGCTGGAAAAATGGAAATAAACAACATATAAAACATCTTCTCTCAGGGAGCTTATATTCTAAGGGCAGGTTGGGGGAGGTTTGGATAGAGAAAAATAAAAACATAACAAATAAAATATATAAAATGTCAGATTGTGATAGTCTACAGAGATAATATAGTTAGTGAAAGGGAGAGTTGGAGGGATTTAATTTTTTAATTTTTAACTGTATAACTACTGAGGAATAATTGACGAATATAATTATATATATTTAAGGCATACAATGTGATGACATACATGTACATTATAGAATGATTACGAACATCAAGATAATTAACACACCCATCACCTCACAAAGTTGTGTGTGTGTGTGTGTGTTTGTGTATGTGTTGAGAATAGTTAAGATCTACTCTCAGCAACTTTTAAGTGTACAATACTTAAGTACAATATTAACTACAGTCACCATGCGGCACAGTCGATCCTCTGAACTTAATACTTCTTACAGGTGATAATTTGTACCTTTTGACCTACAACACCCTATTACCTCCTCCCCCTAGTTCTGTTAGGGTGGCTATTATCAAAAAGACAAGCAATAAGAAATGTTGGCCAGGATGTGGAGAAAAGGTGGGGATACCTTATACACTGTTGGTGGGAATGTAAAATGGTACGGCCATTAAGGAAAACTGTATAGTGGTTGCTCAAAAAATTACAAATGGAATGACTATATGATTCAGCACTCTCATTCCTGTGTATATATCTAAAGGACTTGAAACCGGTATCTTGAAGTGATATTTGCATCCCCATGTTTGTTGCAGCATTAATCAAAATAGCCAAGAGGGATTTTAAATAGAGTTGCCAAGAAAGGTAAGTGATGAAGGACAAATGTCACAAATGTCAAAGAGAGAAGGGAAATTGAGTCATGGATATCTGGGCAAAGGGCAGAGAGAGAGAAGGTGAAGGCGAGAGAGGACATGAAGTGCAATGACACTGAGATGAGAAAGTGTCTGATGTGGATGCCAGTGTGGCTGGGAATGGCTAGTGTGAGGGCAGCAATAGAGGAGATGAAGTGAAAGAGGCACCGGGGAGCCATATAATAAAAGGCCAACAGGTCACTGTACTCTAGCTTTTACTGTGTGAGAGACAGCAGACACCTGAGAGCTTTCGGCAGAGGCATGACAGGGAAAACGTGTAGATAAATTTGCACTTTGAAAGAGAGATCTGTTTTTTTATCTTTACAATGACCTACTTTTTATCTATTCTTTCAAATATGCGGTTGTATGTGAGTGTGTGTGTTGTTATTATATGTAAAAAAGCCTTCCCTAATATGAGGTTATAAAAGTATTCTGATACTTTTTCATCTAATTGTTTCAAGTACTTCTTTAAAACCCTTTATCCACCTAGAATGTATGTCCTTTTATTCCTAAATGGAAAGCCAGGTTTCCTAACATCTTTATGGAGCAGTGTTTGCTTTCTACAATGTTTAGGGTGCCACTTCTGTCATATACCAAGTGCCCATAAATGAAGAGTATGTTTCTTTACTCATAATTCTCTTTAAATGGCTTATTAAATACATTTTAATTGGTATGGCTTTATAAACAGCTTTCTATCTGTAGGGTGAATTCCACTATACTGATTTTACTAAAAACAAAATAGCAAACTATATAATTTTACTTTCCCATATAAACTTACTCTGTTTGTCAAGTACTCTGTTGGGATTATCATTGGGTCTGCATAGAATTTTGAAGAAATTATGAGATAACTGACATTTTAAAAAAACGTATTTTTATCCAGGAAAACCATCATATTTCCATTTATTCAGGCCTTCGTTTATGTACTTCAAAATACGTTAAATAATTTTCTCTACAGAAGTGTTACAGGCTTTAGATTAACATAATTACTCGGGATTTTTAAATTTTATTGTTTTTGTAGAGCATTTTATTTTCCTGGTTATTGTTGATATAAAGTAATGATACTTATTTTCTTAAGTTGACCTTGAATAGAGCATACTTGCTGAACCAGCTGATTCATTCTAATAATGTCTCCACTGATTTCTTATACCTGACACATGGAGACACTGATTTTTATTTGTTTGTTCTGTTATTATCTAACATAGGGCATCCAGAATAATGATGGATTGTAGCAGTAAAGGAACCAACCTAAACTTATCCCTGTGTTTAGTGAGAATGCCTCTAATCTCTTAACCACCTTTCTAATCTTTTAAATGCCTTCTTGTCAGTCTGAGGAAATCTCTGTTTCTAGTTTACTGAGTGCATTAACATACATGCGGTAATGCTGTCAAAAGTTTTTTTCCTTCTTTTTAAAGATTATTTGGATTTTCTGCCTCATGTGTTAATACAGTGAATCACAATGATAGGTTTTAAAATATTGAATTCTCTTTGCCTTTCTGAGATAAACCTTATTAGATCATGATTTTTAAAGTATTATTTTATTTACTAGTGTTTTTATATGCATACCTATCACTTAAGAGTTTCACCAGTAATTTTTAATTATTGTTCACATTGTTCTTTTCTAGATTTAGTGCGAAGGACCTATTAACTTCATAAAGTAAATTGCGTAGACCTCTTTATCCAGTAATCATCACTACTGGCTGCAAACATTTATATTAGGGCTAGTGCATCCTTACATCTGAAATGTTGAGTAGTAAAAATATCCATCATAAGAATGCATGCACAAAAAAATTCCATTAAAGGTTAGTTTTCAAAATAATATATACACAGTTATATGCATATAGATAGATATATGTGGATATAAATAGGCACTTTTGCCTTTTAAAAATATTCATACACATATATAGAGAAAAACACCTAGATTCAAATATCAATTTAAAATGATATAATTGGATGCAACTTTTTTCTTTCTTCTTTATTTATTCAACACTTCCCTTATGTTTCTATATTGTACATACACCTCTTTTTTCGTTATGTTAAAAAAATTGCAGTATAAATAAAATGAAATGGTTAGAACAGGTGATTACTTTTCTTTCCAATCCTAATAGTTCAAGAGGCCACGCCAACTAAATACCAAGGTTATATAATCTGTGCTAATCTGCCTTGATTGGGCTTCTGGTTACTAATGGTCAGTCGTCCCAGCCAAACAACGCAAAAGAACTGTGAATGTGGAGACGGGTGATCGAGTCCCCTTTCGTGAATACAACTTTCGACAACTTCACTTCGAAAAAAGACCGTCTCTTTGTCTATTCTGTAGCCACATTCCACACTACTTGGCTCCCAGAGGGCTGAAGAAGAAAGCCAAAGTAGGAAATAAACTATGCTTGGTGAAAGACGGGTCATGATTTCATTTTCCCATTACATGCACTACCGTCACCACAGCACCTCCGGTTTCCTCCCCCATATTGCCACGCTACGTATCAGTACAGGCATCATCGTTACCATCACCCTTGGAAACCGGTTTTGTTACTTATTACTTTTAACAATTTATTTTTAATTACATGCAGAAATAACACAAGAAGGGTATGGACAAAAATATCAAAGCATTTCATCATGAAGACCTGTGGTTAATAGGCATAACAAATTTTCAGTTAAATTCTCTATTGTTGGTAACGTATGATGATCTTTTGTTTTGAGTATTGTTGAAAGCTCTTGGGTTAAGAATGAAAGCTTCTGAGAAACATGAAATTCGCATTTTCTAACCTGAAAGCTAAATAAACATCCTTGAAAATATATTTGTAACATCTAACATGATTCCAAATCTCATAGAATTTATAAAATCAAAAGTAATCATCTTACTTCTCCAGGTACTTTTACTTTATCAGACTCCCATTGTCACCAAGACATGATATATGTATGTATGTATATATTTGTGTGTGTGTGTATATATATATGTATAAAATCCTAAGAAAGTCAAGAAAAGTGTTGTGATCAATTTGTTGAAGACATCCTATTACACATTAAAGAAAGAGAGGAGAGGAGAAAAGGGAAACAGAGTTAAGAATTGTTTAAATACTCTTCACGATAGGTTAATATGAATGGAAAGAGACAGTAACATTTTCTATAATCACTGTTTAAAGTATTGTTTTTGTCTTAACTGTCTTGCTTAAGGAAGTACATTGCTCAAATAACTGAATTAATGACTATTGGGGTCATGGAAATGGAAATACTTAAATTTATGAAAATATTGATAATAAAATAGAGGAATATTTAAATTATTCTCCCTATATTAATAAAATCCTTTATGGCTATTGTAGAATATACAGAAAAAATAAAGGAATATGCAGAAAATAAAGGATAGTAGCAATTTCGTAAATAAAATTTGACAGTAGCATCATGAATATTTTGTCATGTCTTTCCAGTTAACTGTTTTGAAAATTTTTCTTCAGATTACTTTTACTTAACTTCAAATTATATATTACCAAATTGCCAGACAAGAAGATTCTATCAGTTTCTTTCAGAAGCATGCCATAATCTTGCCATTCTCTAAAAATAAACCTGTTATCTTTTGCAGACCAACCCCTATCATTTGTGAAGCCCTGAGCAAAAGCAGAAATAGAGGGCTAGCCAGTAACATATGTCCTAATACTTTAAAGATAACAGTCAAGCTAAAAGAACTGTTAAAATGTACTATTTTCTTAATAAAGAAAAATTTATTAACATAAACAAAAATTTGTTTTGTTTGGGGTTTCACAAGACTAAAAGTTATAAAATAGCAAAGATAATAAAAAATTATTACTATTACCTGTGGATAGTTTAATGATGTTTATCTGAGTAATAAAGACAATAATTCATAAATTATTTTTACATATACTCTATAAAATACGTATTCTGGGCTTCATATCAGGAAAATTACTAGTTGTGTTATTATAATTGAATTTTTGCATTAAATGAACTAAAGGATTAAAATTGTAATTGCATTAAAAGGGTAAATAATTTAAAGTGTTTTCTCTACAAACATGAATGCTAGGAAATATACACATTTTTTAAATTAAAATATTTTATGATTTAAGAATTTTTTCTCCTAATACATCACAAATTATCTATTAAAAGATGCACACTATATTTAATGAAATTCAAAATTATTTAAAACAGCTAAAATTTTAGATTTATTTTTGAAAACATAATTACATTTTATAAGACTTCATTTTATACCAAAATTACAAATGACAGAGACATGTAGGCATCCTCTAAGTTTTTGTTTTTTGATATTTGTGACTCTGTAGGGCCCAGCACAGCAGTCCTTGTTACTTAGTTTAAAGGAAATACAGTCTTTATGATTTAATTGTTATGCTGTCTTAGTGAATTTTAATATTTTTTTATTACCTTACATTTATTGTTTTGTATACTTTCTATGGAGTGGTCACTTCCTGTCTAATGGCTTTGCTTTAAAGCTTTTGCTGATTTTTGAGATCTGAATGACAACCTTTCAAATCTTAGTGTCCCATTTTTACACTTTGTTATTGGCCTACAAGACAGCTTAGGTATTTAAAGTGCCCAGTGACTATATTTAAAATATATTGTTCTAGTTATCCACTTATTCACCTTTAGATACTTTTTATTCAACCAAAGTGAATTATTCATAGCCTGCATTATGAATTTCAAAATGATATAAAATCACAAAAAAATACATTTGGAGGCTTTAATTAAAGAAAAACGACACCAGTTATATTTCATTTAGTGGAGATTTAGCCAAGAAGGTTTCATAGAGCTAGAAGCAGAAATCATAAAACAGGAACTGATATCACAGACTTACAACATGTATAAAGCACATTTCTAAAGTACAGTGAGCTGGGACACACCATTTAAACTATGTGTCAATCAACACTGATAGGCATAGTTGCACATTTTTATTTTGTTGTGAATGTATGTGAAATGTGTACTCTTATCAGCTGGGGGCTTACAAGGTTAGAGAGCTGTAAGGGACGGAGGACTGTAAAGACACTCTGTGGCCATAGCAATTTATTTGTTCTATTTGTTGCCATGTTGGGAGATTTACCTGGAAACTTTTCATGCAATAACACAAAACACTAAGCAGCTGTTTACTGGCATTCACACCTCTCCACAAAGCTGCAGAATGTCGACACTTCCCAATTTTTCATTAATTGGTTAAATTTTTAAGTAACTATGCACAGTATTTTATGATACTCTTTTATCTTCTTTGACAGCAGTAATTTAGTTTACTGAACTCTTCCAGCAAAGAGTCAAACAATAATATACTGCTGTTTATATTTGTATACAGGCAATAAATTCTTTCTACCCTTAGCTTTTCACACTTGCGCAGTAACATCAACTGTGAAGATAGTGGTTTTGGGGGTCTGATCTTTCTTAAGGTAGCAAAAGCATGACCTTGTACCTTTAAGTGTCATGCAGAGTGGACTGTTCCTCCATTCTACATTTGGAAATGAAATTCAATGCATAATAGTAATTTGAAAAGGTTAGAGCATTCAGGTGCTAACCAAGTAGAAAACTTTCTAAGTGCACGCTACAATAGCAGACAATTTCTTGATTTTATGTCATGTTCACACTCTGAACAGCCAATTTCAATTACCCAAGACAATGTTGTTTCTTCACCTCAGCAGTATATTCCTGAAGGATGCAGACCACACATCACATCTTTCAATGTATTATACCTATCTTCTTCAGTGCCTAGAATTGAGGTATACATATTGCAGTTCTGTAAATAGCTTGTGAATGAATGAATGAAGAATGCTTAATATGTGATATAATTTGAGAAATCCAGGAAAAATCACTTAACAAAAATATTTGTTTCTGGTATAACAAAGGGGAGAATTATGAATAGTAATTATCAGAGAAACAGTTAAAGTGGGTGTAGGGGCCTATCCTTGCTTCCCTCCACAAGTATTCATTCCGGCATGACATTACATGCCTGCTAAGCAGAGTTGGAAGTCTGGACATGCTTTCTGAGGAACCTCCATACTGCTTTCCACAATGGTTGAACTAATTTGCATTCCCACCAGCAGTGTAGGAGGGTTCCCTTTTCTCCACATCCTCACCAACATTTGTTGTTGTTTGTGTTTTGGATGGTGGCCATCCTCACTAGTGTGGGGTGATATCTCATTGTGGTTTCAATCTGCATTTCTCTGATGATTAGCGATGTGGAGCATCTTTTCATGTGCCTGTTGGCCACCTGAATTTCTTCTTTGGAGAAGTGTCTACTCATGTCCCCTGCCCATTTCTTAATTGGATTATTTGCTTTTTGTTTGTTGAAGTGCGTGAGTTCTTTATATATTTTGGATGTCAACCCCTTCCCGGATACATCATTTATGAATATATTCTCCCATACTGTAGGATGTCTTTTTGTTCTACTGATGGTGTCTTTTGCTGTACAGAAGCTTTTTAGCTTGATATAGTCCCACTTGTTCATTTTTGCTTTTGTTTACCTTGCCTGAGGAGATGCGTTCATGAAGAAGTCATTCATGTTTATGTCCAAGAGATTTTGCCTATGTTTCTTTCTAAGAGTTTTATGGTTTCATGACTTACATACAGGTCTTTGATCTATTTTGAGTTTACTTTTGTGTATGGCGTTAGACAGTAGTCCAGTTTTGTTCTCTTACATGTAGCTATCCAGTTTTGCCAACACCAGCTGCTGAAGAGGCTGTCATCTCCCCATTGTATATCCAAGGCTCCTTTATCAAATATTAATTGACTGTATATGTTTGGGTTAATGTTTGGATTTTCTATTCTGTTCCACTGGTCTGTGGGTCTGTTTTTGTGCCAATACCAAATTCTATTGATTACTGTGGCTTTGTAGTAGAGCTTGAAGTCAGGGAGTGTAATTCCCCATTTGATTCCTCCATCTCAGGATTGCTTTGGCTATTCGGGGTCTTTTGTGGTTCCATATGAATTTTAGAATTATTTGTTCCAGTTCATTGAAGAAAGCTGTTGTTATTTTGATAGGGAATGCGTTGAATCTGTAGATTGCTTTAGGTAGGATAACCATTTTGACAAAATTTATTCTACCTACCCAAGAACATGGGATGAATTTCCATTTGTTAGTGTCCTCTTTAATTTCTCTTAGGAGTGTCTTGTAGATTTCAGAGTACAGGTCTTTCACTTCCTTCATTAGGTTTATTCCTAGGTATTTTATTATTTTGGATGCAATTGTGAATGGAATTGTTTTTCTGATTTCTCTTTCTGTTAGTTCATCATTAGTGTATAGGAAAGCAACAGATTTCTGTGTGTTAATTTTGTATCCTGCAACTTTGCTGAATTCAGATATTAGTTCTAGTAGTTTTGGAGTGGAGTCTTTAGGGTCTTTTATGTACAGTATCATGTCATCTGCAAATAGTGACAATTTGACTTGTTCTTTACCATTCAGGATGCCTTGTATATCTTTGTTTTGTCTGATTGTCGTGGCTAGGACCTCCAGTACTATGTTGAATAACAGTGGAGAGAGTGGGCATCCCTGTCTTGTTCCCAGTCTTAGATGAAAAGCTTTCATATTCTCGCTGTTAAGTATGATGTTACCTGTGGGTTTGTCATATATAGCCTTTATGATGTTGAGGTACTTGCCCTCTATACCCATTTTGTTGAGAATTTTTATCATGAATGGATGCTCAATTTTGTCAAATGATTTTTCAGCATCTGTGGAGATGATCATGTGGTTTTTTGTTCTTCTTTTTATTGATGTGGTGGTTTATGTTGATGGATTTTCGAATGTTGTACCATCCTTGCATCCCTGGGATGAATCCCATCTGATCATGGTGTATGATCCTCTTGATGTATTTTTGAATTCAGTTTGCTAATATTTTGTTGAGTATTTTTGCATCTACGTTCATCAGGGATATTGGTCTATAATTTCCTTTTTTGGTGAGGTCTTCACCCAGTTTTGGTATTAGAGTGATGCTGGCTTCATAGAAAGAGTTTGGAAGTATTCCCTCCTCTTCTATTTTTTTGAAAACTTTAAGGAGAATGAGTGTTATTTCTTCTCTATATATATGGTAGAATTCACAGGTGAATCCATCTGGTCTGGGGGTTTTGTTCTTGGGTAGATTTTTGATTACCGATTCAATTTCATTGCTGGTGATTGGACTGTTTAGTTTTTCTGTTTCTTCCTTGGTCAGTCTTGGAACGTTGTATTTTTCTAAGACGTTGTCCATTTCTTCTAGGTTTTCCAGATTGTTAGCATATAGATTCTCATAGTATTCTCTTATCATTCTTTGTATTTCTGTGGGGTCCGTCGTTATTTTTCCTTTCTCATTTGTGATTCTGTTTATGTGTGTAGATTCTCTTTTTCTCTTAATGAGTCTGGCTAGGGGTTTATCTATTTTGTTTATTCTTTCAAAGAACCAGCTCTTGGTTTCATTGATTTTTTTCTATTGTTTTATTCTTCTCAATTTTATTTATTTCTTCTCTGATCTTTATTATATCCCTTCTTCTGGTGACTTTGGGCCTCATTTGTTCTTCTTTTTCCAATTTCAGTAATTGTGTCTTTAGACTATTCATTTGGGAATGTTCTTCCTTCTTTAAATAGGCCTGGATTGCAATACACTTTCCTCTTAGAACTGCCTTTGGTGCGTCCCACAGAAGTTGGGGCTTTGTGTTGCTGTTGTCATTAGTCTCCATATATTCTTTGATTTATGTTTAAATTTGGTCATTAACCTATCGGTTAATCAAGAGAATGTTGTTAAGTCTCCATGTATTTGTGAGCCTTTTTGTTTTCTTTCTAATATTTATCTCTAGTTTTATACCTTTGTGATCTGAGAAGTTGGTTGGTAGAATTTTAATATTTTGGAATTTAGTGAGGTTCTTTTTGTGGCCTAGTATGTGGTCTATTCTGGAAAATGTTCCATGTGCAGTTGAGAAGAATGTGTATCCTGTTGCTTTTGGGTGCAGAGTTCTGTAGATATCTGTTAGGTCCATCTGGTCTAGTGTGTTGTTCAGTGCCTCTGTGTCTTTACTTATTCTCTGTCTGGTTGATCTATCCTTTGGAGTGAGTGGTGTGTTGAAGTCTCCTTAAATGAATGCAGTGCTTTCCATTTCCTCCTTTAATTCTGTTAGTATTTGTTTCACATATGCTCGCGCTCCTGTGTTGGGTGCATATATATTTATAATGGTTATATCTTCCTGTTGGACTAACCCCTTTATCATTATGCAATGTCCTTCTTTATGTCTTGTTTCTTTCTTCATTTTGAAGTCTATTTTGTCTGATACAAGTACTGCAACACCTGCTTTTTTCTCTTTGTTGTTTGCATGAAATATCTTTTTCCATCCCTTCACTCTTAGTCTGTGTACATCTTTGGGATTGAGGTGAGTATCTTGTAGGCAGCATATAGATGGGTCCTGCTTTTTTATCCATTCTATTACTCTATGTCTTTTGATATGTGCATTCAGTCCATTTACATTTAGGGTGATTATCGATAGACATGTACTTATTGCCATTGCTGGCTTTAGATTCGTGGTTACCAAATGTTCAAGGGTTGTTTCTTTACTATCTAACAATCTAACTGAACTTTCTTGTTAAGTTATTGTAAACACAGTCTGATGTTTCTTTATTTCTCTCCCTTCTTATTCTTCCTCCTCCATTCTTTATATACTAGGTGTTTTATTCTTTGCCTTTAGTTAGTATTTGGAAGGTCTGCTTTCTTTGCTATGATTTTATTTTCTCTGGTGACATCTTTTTAGCCTTAGGAGTGCTTCCCTCTAGAGCAGTCCATTTTAGATATCCTGTAGAGGTGGTTAATGGGAGGCAAACTCTTTCAGCTTTTGCTTGTCTGGAAATTGTTTAATCCCTCTATCATATTTAAATGATAATCATGCTGGATACAATATTCTTGGTTCGAGGCCTTTCTGTTTCATTGTTAAATATATTATGCCATTCTCTTCTGTCCTGTAAGGTTTCTGTTGAGAAGTCTGATGATAGTCTGATGGGTTTTCCTTTGTAGATGATCTTTTTTCTCTCTCTAGCTGCCTTTAGTACTCTGTCCTTATCTTTGATCTTTGCCATTTTAATTATTATGTGTCTTGGTGTTGTCTTCCTTGGGTCCCTTGTGTTGGGAGATATGTGGGCTTCCGTGTACTGCGAGACTATTTCCATCCCCAGCATGGGGAAATTTACAGAAATTATTTCTTCAAAGACACTTTCTATCCCTTTTTCTCTCTCTTCTTCCTCTGGTACTCCTATAATGCCCATATTGTTACGTTTGGATTGGTCACACAGTTCTCTTAATAGTCTTTCATTCATAGAGATCCTTTTATCACTCTCTGCCTCAGCTTCTATATGTTCCTGTTCTCTAATTTCTATTCCATTAACAGCCTTTTCCATCTCGTCCAGTCTGCTGCTAAGCCCATCAATCGCTTTCTCATATCTGCGTTTTCTTTTGTCAGTTCCCTTACTTCCTCCCTCAGCTCTTCCATATTTTTCTGTAGATCCATCAGTATGGTTATGACTTTGATTCCAAATTCTTTTTCAGGAAGATTGTGCATTTCCATCCCTTCAGACTCCCTCTCTAGTGTCTGGGTCTGTATAAGCTTTGTCTGTACCATATTCCTCTGTCTTTTCATGGCAATAGAAGTGGTTGCTGGTAGGTGGCATGTATGTCAGCTGGGCTCTTTAAGACTTTAAAAAAAAAAGAAAGAAGATAAAGAAGAAAAGACAAAGAAAAGAAAAGAAAAGAAAAGAAAGGGAAAGGAAAGAGAAAAAACAAAACAAAACAAAACAAAACAAAAAGACGCCCACCAGGAATGGATTCTGTGGGGATGCTGTCTGTGGTGCTGTTGGTCCACTATTCGGCAGGCGTGGCTGCCCCGCTTCGCAGGGCCCTTTGTAGCTCTGGCCGGGGCAGGAACAAATGGGAGGCTGCTGATCTCTGTGAGAATTTCAGTGTGGCTACTTTTTCCCAGTCGCCAGCCAAGGGGTCCGAATTTCCCCAGGACTCCCAGCCTGCTGGGCTGAGTGTGCTGGGACAATCCTGCTCCTCCGTTGGGCCCCTGTCTCTTTAAGGCTGCTAAAAAAAGTGTGCGCTTTTCTTTTGTCCCGGGGAGCCTGCTGCAAGGACCCAGGTGCGTTCCCTGGCTCAGATCCTGCACCCTCTGTCTCTCCAATCTCCGATGCACCGCGCGATGTGGGTCAGTGCTCCCAGTGCATATCACCAGGGCTGGTTATTTCGCGGGCCTGTACTTCTACTTCCTCCCGGCTCTGAATCCTCTCCTCCCACCAGTGTGCTGGGGTGGGGGAGTGCTTGGTTCCCGCTGGGACGCGGCTCCATATCTTACCCGCCTCATGGGGTGCCGAGTCCTCTCAGGTGTAGATGCAGGCTGTGTGCTGTCCTGTAACCTCTGGTCTCTTTCTTAGGAATAGTTGTATTTGTTGTATTTTCAGAAATATGTATGGTTTTGGGAAGAGATTTCTGCCACCCTGCTCACGCTGCCATCTTCCCGGAACTTCCTCCATCTTGTAGGCATATTTTACAATGAAGACTAACTGAATAATCTTGTGCCTCATTTCAAACAAGAGAGACAAACCTGATTCTCACCATTGGTTGAGTTAATTCAGATTGAAGAATAAGAGACTAGAGCGGTAGTGCTCTGACCAGCTAACAGTAAGGTGATAAAGGTGACTTAACTACAGTGAATGTTACACATCTACCTCAAACCCTTGAAACTGGATGAGGTACCAGGGGACTGGGGTTAGGTGAATTTACCAAAACTTATTGATATCTTAGATTTGGTAGAATTAACATTAATGGACACAGACTGACTTAATTTGACACCACCTTCTGAGTTCCTTGAAGGAAATTTTCTGCCCAATACATGGAGAAAAGCAAGGATAGGCTTGATATAAAGGAAATCATAAAGCAATAGTATGCTCCTCTTTTTTGAAGAGATATAGTAGCATTAATTGTCCTAAAATCATGTTTATTACATGCATCATTGTGGTCTGGAAGACAGTCTTTAAGAACATCACAGATAAGAACTGGGAATTTCCCATTCCCAGTAATATATTCTTCTGAGTTCAAATATTTTGTGTGATTTTCTTCTCTAGATTTTGGCAAATTATTTCCTATACTAGTATATTATTTCTATCATTTTTTTTTAGTAAACTATTCCTAATCAAGTAATGATAGGGAAGTTAAATTTAAAAATTTTCTACGAGAAGTCAAAATACAACCCTGTTGCTTATTTCTATGTACTTTAACTCTACAAAACCTCTCAGATACTGAAAAATGGTCCATTTACTCATATACTACTCAACACTCTAATTACAGTATTTGGTTCTCTGATTCCCTATATTAGAAACACCAAATTACAGAATGAAAAAGATTTTCAGCAACAGGAATACATGTACAGAAAGTACGGCAGTCAGCAATATTAAATCTAGGATGGAAACCAGAAATATATTTATAAAAATAAATTAGGATATATACCTAGATGTGGAATTGCTGGGTCACATGATAGTTCTATTTTTTATTTCTTGAGGAATCTTCATCTTGTTTTTCATAGTGGCTGTACCAATTTACATTCTCACCAACAATAAACAAGGCTTCATTTTTATCTACATCCATTACTTATTATTTGTCTTTTGCCATTCTAAAAGATGTGAGGTGGTATCTCATTGTGATTTTCATTTTTATTTTCCTGGTAATTAGTGATGTTGAGCACCCTCTCATGTACCTGTTGGTCATGTGACTATCTTCTTTGCAAAAATATCTATTCAAGTCCTTTGACCATTTTTAGTTGGATTATTTGGGGTTTTTGCTATTGAGTTGTTCATTGCAGCATTATTTACAATAATAAAGACATGGAAACAAGCTAAGTGTTCATCAATGGTTGATGGATAAAGAAAATGTGATATATATATATATAAGAAAATTATTCAGCCATAAAAAAGAAGGAAAGGATGCCATTTGCTACAACATGGATGGACCTTGAGGGTATTACACTAAGTGAAAGAAGTCAGAGAAAACAAATATTGTATGATATCCTTTATATGTGGAATCTAAAAAAACAAACTCATAGAAACAGAGAACAGACTGGTGATTGCCAGAGGTGGTGAGTGGAAGTTGGGGGAATTGGGTGAAGGTGGTCAAAAGGTACAAACTTCCAATTACAAGATAAATAAGTCATGGGGATGTAATGTTCAACAGGATGACTATAGTTAATACTGCTGTATCGCATATTTTAAATTTGCTAGAGTAGATCTTAAAACTTACCTTCACAGGAAAAAACATTTGTAACTATGTGAGGCAATGGATATTAACTGAAGTTATTGTGGCAATAATTTCACAATATATACATATACCAAATCATTACGTGGTACACATTAACCTTACCCAATGTTATATGCCAATTGTATCTCAATAAAACAGTAAAAGAGATTAGGAACTTGAAAAACAGCAATATAAAATCAATATAACTGATAGTATTTAAAATTACAACAAAATACTCCTGATTACTATGCTATTGATGAAAGCCAAGAGAAGAATTAAGCATTTCAGAACAGCTTACATGAGAATAGCAAACAAATAATTTGGGTTTCGTTTCTAGGTTTGGGATAAAAGTGAAGCTCAACAAGTCTAAAAATACATTGTTGTGGGGCCTCATACCACAAGATAACAGAAACAACGAAGTTTGAATTATCACCAAGTAATTTTTTTCATGAATCCTTTCCTGTATGGGATATGTAATTTCCTCTGAGATTTGCTCTGTTATTTTCTAGAACAGAGTTTCAGTAGTCTCAGTGGTTGTCATTATTTTTAATAGAGTCTTCTAAGATGGGCTGAGTCTCTTGAACAAGATCTATGATTATTTAACAGAGAATTATTTAATCTCCAACCGGGCTTCCGAACATTTTTACTTTGAATACTAACCTACCATGACAGAGGCAAGATCCAGCACTCTTGCTGCATGCAGACCATGGTGTTTAACTCAGTGGAAGTCATCCTCTGCATGTATTTTCACAAATAATCATGATTTTCTTAGCTACACTGAATTTAATTTTCTTCTGAAGCCCTAGTCCAGAATTTCTTTCACTGCATTATTTTTGGTAATTTTTTCCAAGCCCAATTTTCTTTATTTCTTTCACTGCATTATTTTTTTGGTTTTCATTCCCTCTTCTGTCATTTGGGTTAACCCCCATTTTAAATATTCCAGTAACAATACCAAGATAATGGAAATAATATGGAATAGAATGTTTTTTAAATGTGTTAGAACTTGAAATAATCCAACTCAAATTAATGACTAAGATGTTCTTTGTTTCTAAAGAAAATGTAGCTTATATATTGTATGTTACAGATTATTTAATTTAAACTTTGCATATTCTTCTATCAGTAAATATATAAAGTTACACTTCTTTTAACAGAGAGCAAACATATTTTTTTAATTAATTTATTTTCTATTAAGTTATCATTGATATACAATCCTGATCCGTGAGGTCTGCTCTGTTCTCCAGGTGTATACTGTCTGGTGCAGCCTTCTTTCCTGTTGCTCTTTTAGGATTAGTTGCATTAACTATATTTTTATATTATATGTGGTTTTGGGAGGAGGTTTCTGTCTCACCTCTCACACTGCCATCTTTAATCAAGAGCTAACATATTTTTGAAGTGATTCTAATTTACTTTTTATTTTGATTTCAAGTAAAAGACTTTATTTTGTCACACAATTAATCAATTTTTCTCTATAGAAAAATTGTTTTAAGGTTATTTTCTTAGATATAAAATATAACCGATTAAGTAGGTAATGTTACTAAAATGTTTTATTTAAGTCTTCTACACACTGATCATGTAAACCTTGATATTACATTGTAACAAAAGAAAAGAGAAGTAATTTCAAATACTAATGCTAGTAAATGATACAGTCTGTTGAACACTATTTCACTTTTTGCTTTAGTTAAATTTCTTTTGAATTCACATAATGGGGAGTAACTCCAATTAACTTAAGCAACAATTGTGTCTTTACAGGATGGACACAGGTACTGGAGTTTATCCTAAAATTCAAAAGGAGTCAGCACCTAAGGGAAAACCACAACCAGGAATTTTTAAAGTTATAGGCATGTAGGTGACCTTCTTCCATTCATTCTTTCTGTTGCTCTGTTTGCTTCATTCTTACTTTCCTGAACACCATTTTTCTCTGTGACTTTTTGCAAATAAAACAGAAGGCTCCTCTAAGATTTATGAGGCCCTCAGTTCCAGCATTTAGAGAACCTAACTGCATGGCAATTTCACATTCAAAGGAGAGAGAATATGATTAACTCTGCTCAGACTTGGTGTCCAACACTGGTCCAATCAATAGTACATAGACTGACATGATTTCAGCTGCACACACGACTAGATACAGGGGTTGGGCAATACTTCATTGATAAAGGGGGTTCTCTTAACATGAGATGACATCCTAGAAGTTATTACTATACCTATATTGCTACACTTGTTAATCAGAAGAGGTAATGATACTGAATATTCAACAGGTATTGTGCTTCTACCATGTGCCAGAAACTACAGTCATAGCTTCCCATTCATTATCTCATGTTTTCTTCACAAGGTCCTTATCTTTATATTACCCATGAAGAATCAAAAAATTAACAGTGGCTAAATATTGTACTGAAATTCACAGAATGGTGTGAAAAAAATGCCACAAAAGATATATAGGATATAAATTTCTTTAAAGGAGAAGAGACAGATGTTTACAAAATGCAGAGGATAGTACATGATCCCAGGGAAGGTTTTACTTCCCAGCAGTCCCAAAGTTTTTGATAAGGTAGTATAGCTGTGGAAGATACCACAGGAGTTAACATTGTCATTCTTATAGCACTTCTGTATCATGCAAGTTTCCTGGTGACAATGGACTATTCTGCCAAACCTATTCACCAGCTGGAAAATATCTGTAATGAAACAACCCAAATGAACCTCTGTGCGTACAGTGCAAGCTTACAGTGAAGCAAAAACCAGTTTTCTAGGTGTGTCTCCTGACAGGCCCCTCAAATGTTTCCGGTCCATAATCAGCATTTCTGTTCGTAGGTCACTGGATTCCTTGCCAAATGACTTAGTTTTAGGCCAACATTTAATACAGATGTCTAGTACTTTTAAACAAAATTTATAAAGCTATTTTTATAATAAGAAACCAAATCACTGCGGTCCAAGAGATACTAACTCTTCTTACATTACACACACACACCCAAACTACCTTAAAATAACAGAATTCAGGCACCCCACAACAAAACTTTAATTATGTTGTCTGATAGTAGATTGCTATATTTTGTCATCATTTCAATTCTGCCTCTATCAACATAATGCTTTATTGTTCCCTATTACAAACACTGTTCATTATTTATTGTTAAACACTCAATAGTTGAATTTACAGTCTGTCACAATAAATCATGCTCATCCAGCTAATGCAGCATTAAAATGAAATCAGACTTGCAATATTGTTAAGTTATATAAATTTAAGTGTTTGGGTGGGTAGCATAGACCTGGCATTCTGAAACTGTCTTAAGTCATGCATACCTTCAAATGCTATATTCACTGAATACCTCTAGGCTTCATGAAGTTATTCCAAATATTCTGGAATCAACAGATAAGAGAAAAAAACATATACATGCTGAGTATGCACATTCAAGATGAAATTTTTGAAAAATATACATAAGAATCTACACCTATATGACAAAATTACACACATGAATAAGTATTCGATATTGTTTGTGTAAACTTGGTGTCATAACAATAATAAGTTATAATGGGCTTAGTCTCCAGATTCTGCAAAGGAAAATTTATATAGGTGAATATATAAATATATATGTGTATTTTCAAATTATATATGTAATACGTATTTATGTTAACAAGGTATACCTCATGATGCTTAGACTATTTAATGGGAAAACCAGTGTACAGTGCTGCAATTACTTGTATATACTGATATCTTCCCTTTTAGGGATTTGTCCATATTTTGATATGTGGAGTTTAACACATCTTTGAGGTTAAGTGCTATCATAGTGGGAAAACCCAAATGGAAGCTTCAGAAACTGTCTCTTCTCTCTAGCCAAGAGAGTACATCAAAAACACTAGTGCATCTGGAAGGGACACTGAAAAGAACTGTGACCTATAAGGAGGTAAAGGCTACAAGGATGGTAGTCCCCATTTTATTTCTGTTTCATTCACCAGTCTGGACCTACTGAAACTGGATAGATCCAAGAGGATGACTGTAGACTATGGCAGATTGGAACAAGAAGTAGCCTCAACTGCAGCTGCTGTGCTGGACATGGTAACATTGTTAGAGCAGATTAATATGGCCTCAGGTACATGGTATGTGACCACTGATGTGGAAAATGTGTTCTTTCTGTTTTAATCGGAAAAGAAGATCAGTAACAGTTTGAATTCATGTGGAACAGACAAATGAATTCATGAACAGTTTTGCCTCAGGGCTATGTTAACTCTGCTTCTCTATTATAATAAATCTAGACTGTCTGGATATCCCACAGAACATCATATGGAATCATTACATCAATGTTATTATGTTGATCAGGCAGGATAATTAAGAGGTAGCTACCACAGTGGAGACCTCGATAAGACATGGGCAATCCAGGAAATGGGATATAAATCTAAGGAAGATTCAGGGCCCTACAATATCTAAACGTTTTTGATGGATTGAGTGCCAGAACATATTCTCCAAAGTAAAAGAGAAATCATTACATCGTGGATCTCCTGTTGTGAATAAGGAAATGAGATGCCTGGTGAACTTCTTCAGGTTCTGCAGGAAACATATTCTATCCCTAGAAATGTTGCATCAGTTCATGTACTAGATGACACAAAAGACTGCCAGCTCTGATGGGCCCAGAGCAATAAAAAGTGTTCTACAGCAAGTCCAAACTATAGAGTAAGCATATGTGCTTTTGGAGCCATCTGGTTTGCTGAACCCTATGACGTTGGAGGGATCAGTGGTGGGGAAAGAAGCTGTGTGAGAGATGGATCTCATCCCCCAAAAGGAAACTGATGTATCTTAACTCCCAAAAGAAAAAATGAATGATAGACATGAAAGAACAAACAGAATTCAGATTCAACCCTAGCATGGTAATTGCAGTTTTTTTGAAGATTTTTCATTCTTGATTGGTTTATATGTAAAGAGATCAAATTTTTTTCCAATGAACATTTTAAAAATGAAGACCACATCTAAACATAATGAATCAACATAATTTTAAAAGCATTGTTTACCCACAGGATGCTAAATGTTAAAGAAATGGCTACATGCCATGTGAGTGCTTCCAAATTTTCAATATTTTGAAGAATTTTATCAAAGATATAAGCAGGAGAGTTCAAGAAAGATGGCGGCGTGAGCAGGGCTGCGGAAATCTCCTCCCAAAATTATGTATATCTATGAAAATACAGCAAATACAACTATTCCTAAAAGAGACCAGAATACACAGGACAGCGCACAGCCTGCATATGCACCCATGAGGCGGGTAAGATACAGAGCCGCGACCCGGCGGGACCCGAGCACTCCCCCACCCCAGCACACCGGCGGGAGGAGAGGATTCAGAGCCGAGAGGGAGTGGAAGTATAGGCCGGTGAAATAACCAGCCCTGGTAATCTGCGCCGGGAGCGCTAACACACATCGCGCAGTGTATCGGATATTGGAGAGGCAGAAGGTGCAGGTTTTGAGCTGGGAACGCGCCTGGGTCCTTGCAGCAGGCTCCCTGGGACAAATGAAAAGCTCGCGCTTTTTTCTGGCAGTCTTAAAGAGGCAAGAGCCCAGGATCATCCCAGCACACTTGGCCCAGCAGGCTGGGAGTCCTGAAGAATTTCAGACCCCTTGCCTGGCGATAGGGAAAAAGTAGCCGCACTGAAAATTCACATAAAGAACAGCAGCCTCCGATTCGTTCCTGCTCCGGCCAGAGCTACAAAGGGCCCAGCAGAGCTGCATGGCCATGGCTACGGAATACTGGAGCAACAGCGCCACCTACAGAATCCTTACAAAATCTACTCCCAGTGGCATTTTTTTTCTTTTTCCTTTCTTTTCTTTCTTTCGATTTTTTTCTCTTTTCTTTCTCTTCCTTCTTTATTGTTTGTTTTTGTTTTTTGTTTCTTTAGTTTTTTTTATAAAGTCTTAAAGAAC
Organism: Phataginus tricuspis; assembly: GCA_029783875.1. Lineage (NCBI taxonomy): Eukaryota > Metazoa > Chordata > Mammalia > Pholidota > Manidae > Phataginus > Phataginus tricuspis. The sequence goes on from JAQQAC010016209.1 coordinate 20,837,622, forward strand.
CCAGCTGACATACGTGGAACCTACCAGAGACCACTTCTATTGCCATGAAAAGACAGAGGAATATAGTAGAGACAAAACTCACCCAGACCCAGAAAACACCAGAGAGGGAGACTGAAGGGATGGAAATGCACAATCTACTGGAAAAAGAATTCAGAATAAAAGTCATAACCATGCTGATGGATCTACAGAGAAATATGAGGGAGGAACTGAGGGAAGTCAGGAAAGACAATGCAGAAAGGAGACAAGCCATCGACGGGCTTAGCAGCCAACTGGACAAGATGTAAGAGGCTGTTAATGGAATAGAAATCAGAGAACAGGAAAACAGAGCAGCTGAGGCAGAGGGAGATAAAACAATCTCTAGGAATGAAAGAATATTAAGAAAACTGTGTGACCAATCCAAATGGAACAATATTTGTATTATAGGAGTACCAAAGGAAGAACAGAGACAAAAAGGGATAGACAGTGTCTTTGAAGAAATAATTGCGGAAAACGTCCCCATGCTGGGGAAGGAAATAGTCTCGCAGTCCACGGAAGCCCACAGATCTCCCAACACAAGGGATACAAGGAAGACAACACCAAGACACATAATAATTAAAATGGCAAAGATCAAAAATAAGGAAAGAGTATTAAAGACAACTAGAGAGAGAAAAAAGATCATCTACAAAGGAAAACCCATCAGAATATCATCAGAGTTCTCAACAGAAACCTTACAGGCCAGAAGAGAATGGCATGATATATTTAATGTAATGAAACAGAAGGGCCTTGAACCAAGAATATTGTATCCAGCACGATTATCATTTAAATATGATGGAGGGATTAAACAATTTCCAGACAAGCAAAAGCTGAGAGAATTTGCCTCCCATAAACCACCTCTACAGGACATCTTAAAGGAACTACTCTAGATGGAAGCACTCCTAAGGCTAAAAAGATGTCACCAGAGAAAATAAAATCATAGCAAAGAAAGCAGACCTTCCAAATACTAACTAAAGGCAAAGAATAAAACACCTAGTATATAAAGAATGGAGGAGGAAGAATAAGAAGGGAGAGAAATAAAGAAACATCAGACTGTGTTTACAATAACTTAACAAGAAAGTTAAGCTAGATTGTTAGATAGTAAAGAAGCAACCCTTGAACCTTTGGTAACCACGAATCTAAAGCCAGCAATGGGAATAAGTACATATCTATCGATAATCACCCTAAATGTAAATGGACTGAATACACCAATCAAAAGACACAGAGTAACAGAATGGATAAAAAAGCAAGACCCATCTATATGCTGCTTACAAGAGACTCACCTCAAACCCAAAGATATACACAGACTAAAAGTGAAGGGATGGAAAAAGATATTTCATGCAAACAACAAGGAGAAAAAAGCAGGTGTTGCAGTACTTGTATTAGACAAAATAGACTTCAAAACGAAGAAAGTAGCAAGAGATAAAGAAGGACATTACATAATGATAAAAGGGTCAATCCAACAATAGGATATAACCATTGTAAAAATATATGCACCTAATACGGGAGCACCAGCATATGTGAAACAAATACTAACAGAATTAAAGGAGGAAATAGAAAGCAATGCATTCATTTTAGGAGACTTCAACACACCACTCACTCCAAAGGACAGATCAACCAGACAAAAAATAAGTAAAGACACAGAGGCACTGAACAACACACAAGAAAACATGGACCTAAAAGTCATCTACCTCACTCTACACCCAAAAGCAACAGCATATACATTCTTCTCAAGTGCACATGGAACATTTTCCAGAATAGACCACATACTAGGCCACAAAAAGAACCTCAGTAAAGTCAAAAATATTGAAATTCTACCAACCAACTTCTCAGATTACAAAGGTATAAAACTAGAGATAAGTTTTAGAAAGAAAACAAAAAGGCTCACAAATACATGGAGACTTAACAACATTCTCCTAATTAATCAATGGGTTAATGACCAAATCACAACAGAAATCAAGGAATATATGGAGACTAATGACAATAACACAAAGCCACAACGTCTATGGGATGCAGCAAAGGCAGTTCTAAGATGAAAGTATATTGCAATCCAGGCCTATTTAAAGAAGGAAGAACATTCCCAAATGAATAGTCTAAAGACACAATTATTGAAATTGGAAAAAGAAGAACAAATGAGGCCCAAAGTTACCAGAAGGAGGGACATAATAAAGATCAGAGAAGAAATAAATAAAATTGAGAAGAATAAAACAATAGAAAAAATCAATGAAACCAAGAACTGGTTCTTTGAAAGAATAAACAAAATAGATAAACCCCTAGCCAGACTCATTAAGAGAAAAAGGAATCTACACATATAAACAGAATCAGAAATGAGAAAGAAAAAATAACGACGGACCCCACAGAAATACAAAGAATTATAAGAGAATATTATGAGAATCTATATGCTAACAAGATGGAGAACCTTGAAGAATTGGACCACTTCTTAGAAAAATACAACCTTCCAAAACTGACCAAACAAGAAACAGAAAAACTAAACAGACAAATCACAAGCAACAAAATTGAATCAGTAATGAAAAAACCACCCATGAACAAAGCCCCCAGACCAGATGGATTCACCTCTACATTCTACCAGACATATAGAGCAGAAATAACATCCATTCTCCTTAAAGTTTTCCAAAAAATAGAAAAGGAGGGAATACTTCCAAACTCATTTTATGAAGCCAGCATCACTCTAATACCAAAACCGGGCAAAGACCTCACCAAAAAAGAAAATTACAGACTAATATCCCTGATGAACGTAGATGCAAAAATACTCAACAAAATATTAGCAAACTGAATTCAAAAATACATCAAGAGGATCATACACCATGATCAAGTGGTATTCATTCCAGGGATGCAAGGATGGTACAACATTCGAAAATCCATCAACATCATCCACCACATCAACAAAAAGAAGAACAAAAACCACATGATCATCTTCATAGATGCTTAAAAAGCATTTGACAAAATTGAGCATCCATTCATGATAAAAACTCTCAAAAAACTGGGTATAGAGGGCAAGTACCTCAACATCATAAAGGCTATATATGACAAACCCACAGGTAACATTATACTTAACAGCGAGAAGATGAAAGCTTTTCATCTAAGATCGGGAACAAGACAGGGATGCCCACTCTCTCCACTGTTATTCAACATAGTACTGGAGGTCCTAGCCACGACAATCAGACAAAACAAAGACATACAAGGCATCCAGATTGGCGAAGAAGAAGTTAAATTGTCACTATTTGCATATGACATGATATTGTACATAAAAAGCCCTAAAGACTCCACTCCAAAACTACTAGAACTAATATCTGAATTCAGCAAAGTTGCAGGATGCAAAATTAACACACAGAAATCTGTTGCTTTCCTATACACTAACGATGAACTAACAGAAAGAGAAATCAGAAAAATAATTCCATTCACAATTGCATCCAAAAGAATAAAATACCTAGGAATAAACTTAATGAAGGAAGTGAAAGACCTATACTCTGAAAACTACAAGACACTCCTAAAAGAAATTAAAGAAGTCACTAACAAATGGAAATTCATCCCATGCTCGTGGCTAGGTAGAATAAATATTGTCAAAATGGCTATACTACCTAAAGCAATCTACAGATTCAATGCAATCCCTATCAAAATACCAACAGCTTTCTACAATGAAGTGGAACAAATAATTCTTAAATTCATATGGACCCACATAAGACCCCGAATAGCCAAAGCAATACTGAAAAGGACGAATAAAACGGGGAATTACACTCCCTCGCTCCAAGCTCTACTACAAAGCCACAGTAATCAAGACAATTTGGTATTGGCACAAAAACAGACCCACAGACTAGTGGAACAAATTGAAAATCCAAACATTAACCCAAACATATACAGTTAATTAATATTTGATAAAGGAGCCTTGGATATACAATGTGGAAATGACAGCCTCTTCAGCACCTGGTGTTGGAAAAACTGGACAGCTGTATGTAAGAGAATGAAACTGGACTACTGTCTAACCCCATACACAAAGGTAAACTCAAAATGTATCAAAGATCTGAATGTAAGTCATGAAATGATAAAACTCTTAGAAAAAAATATAGGGAAAAATCTCTTGGACACAAACTTGAGCAACTTCTTCATGAACATATCTCCCCAGGCAAGGGAAACAAAAGCAAAAATGAACAAGTGGGACTATATCAAGCTGAAAAGCTTCTGTACAGCAAAGGACACCATCAGTAGAACAAAAAGACATCCTACAGTATGGGAGAATATATTCAGAAATGATGTATCTGATAAAGGGTTGACATCCAAAACATATAAAGAACTCACGCACCTCAACAAACATAAAGTAAATAATCCAATTAATAAATGGGCAGAGGACATGAATAGACACTTGTCTAAAGAAGAAATTCAGAGGGCCAACAGGCACATCAAAAGATGCTCCACATCACTAATCATCAGAGAAATGCAGATTAAAACCACAATGAGATATCACCTCACACCAGTGAGGATGGCCAACATCCAAAACACAAACAACAACAAATGTTGGCAAGGATGTGGAGAAAAGGGAACCCTCCTACACTGCTGGTGGGAATGCAAATTAGTTCAACCATTGTGGAAAGCAGTATGGAGGTTCCTCAAAAATCTCAAAATAGAAATACCATTTGACCCAGGAATCCCACTCCTAGGAATTTACCCTAAGAATGCAGCAGCCCAGTTTCAAAAAGACAGATGCACCCCTATGTTTATTGAAGCACTATTTACAATAGCCAAGAAATGGAAGCAACCTAAGTGTCCATCAGTAGATGAAGGGATTAAGAAGATGTGGTACATATACACAATGGAATATTATTCAGCCATAAGAAGAAAACAAATCCTACCATTTGCAACAACATGGATGGAGCTCGAGGGCATTATGCTCAGTGAAATAAGCCAAGCCGAAAAATACAAGTATCAAATAATTTCACTCATATGTGGAGTAAGAACAAAGAAAAAACTGAAGGAACAAAACAGCAGCAGACTCACAGAACCCAAGAATGGACTAATAGTTACCAAAGGGAAAGGGACTGGGGAAGATGGGTGGGAAGGGAGGGACAAGGGGGAAAAAGGGGCATTACGATTAGCAGATATAGTGTTGGGGGGCACGGGGAGGGCTGTACAACTCAGAGAAGACAAGTAGTGACTCTATAGCATCTCACTACGCTGATGGACAGTGAGTGTAATGGGGTTGGTGGGGGGGACCTGATGAAGGGGGTAGTTTAATAACCATAATATTGCACATGTAATTGTAGATTAATGATACCAAAATAAACTATTTTTAAAAAAGGGTAAAAGAAAAAGATATAATCAAAATTAAAATGTTTATAAGCAATATACATATTTTGAAAATTTTCTCTGCACTGTAGTTAGACCCAGAAACAAAATATTTCAGAGCAGATCACAATCCAACTAATATATCTTTAATTTCAAAGTGACCAAGAAATAGACTGATCCTCAAGTTTGCAATTTAAGAAGTCTGCACTGTAAGTTAATTCTTCAGCATATTTCTAATAAAAATAAAACTTTTGTTCATTACCATTTTAAGCTTTTTCTAATTAACTAGGAATAAAATCACCAAAAAATAGATCAGAAGCGAACATTAAAATACTAAGTTCCTAATTCGCGTAAGTCTGCAATATTTGAAGATCCATAATGTCATTAAAACCTCTTAAAGTTTATGAACTTAAGACATAAATAATAAAATAAATGGCACTAGAAACTACCATTTTCCTTTCACATCCCACATGTCTGTGTTCTTTTTATGTCTTTACAAAAATATATATAGAAAGGTAGTAATGCAGATAGATGATATATATCTTAGATTTATGGAGTAAAGAGAGGCAACATAACTGGCTATGAAAATTGTGTTAAATTTTCAGCTAGAATATATTGTAAAAGTAAACAGAACACACTACTTGTACTTTTTTCTCTTCATAGGTACGTAAAAGATTGAATGTTTGCTTTATATATGTTTCAAAAGGTACATATGAAATTTCTATAGAAGATTTTATGGTTGGTGACACTATTGCTGCTATATCTGGTATTACTGCATTTTTAGTATTCTCTGTTTTTTTTTTTTTAATGTTCTCCTCAAGTGTTGCAACATGGTGTTCTTTCTGGCCTTCCCAAGAGTGAATCACCCTCTCTTAGAAAGTACATTAATTTTTTTTGTCTTCCAAAATTTTGTCAGTCATAACATTAGTATAATAAAAAAGGACATAAATTTCCTATAAATTGGAAATACAGGTCTCACACAATTTCTGAAAACTAAAATAATTCTTTTTTTTTTTTTTACAATTTATTTTGGTATCATTAACCTACAGTTACATGTGCAATATAATGGTGATTAAACTACCCCCTTCATCAGGTCCCCCCCACCTACCCCATTACAGTCACTATCCATCAGCGTAGTGAGATGCTATAGAGTCACTACTTGTCTTCTCTGAGTTGTACAGCCCTCCCCGTGCCCCCGCTACCTTACGTCTGCTAATTGTAATGCCCCTTTTACCCTCTTATCCCTCCCTTCCCACCCATCTTCCCCAGTCCCTTTCCCTTTGGTAACTATTAGTCCATTCTTGGGTTCTGTGAGTGTGCTGCTGTTTTGTTCCTTCAGTTTTTTTCTTTGTTCTTATGCTCCACAGATGAGTGAAATCATTTGATACTTGTCTTTCTCCACCTGGCTGGCTTATTTCACTGAGCATAATACCCTCTAGCTCCATCCATGCTGTTGCAAATGGTAGGATTTGTTTTCTTCTTATGGCTGAATAATATTCCATTGTGTATATGTACCACATCTTCTTAATCCATTCATCTACTGATGGACACTTAGGTTGCTTCCATTTCTTCGCTATTGTAAATAGTGCTGCAATAAACATAGGGGTGCATCTGTCTTTTTGAAACTGGGCTGCTGCATTCTTAGGGTAAATTCCTAGGAGTGGGATTCCTGGGTCAAATGGTATTTCTATTTTGAGTTTTTTGAGGAACCTCCATACTGCTTTCCACAATGGTTGAACTAATTTGCATTCCCACCAGCAGTGTAAGAGAGTTCCCTTTCCTCCACATCCTCGCCAACATTTGTTTTTGTTTGTGTTTTGGATGTTGGCCATCCTCACTGGTGTGAGGTGATATCTCATTGTGGTTTTAATCTGCATTTCTCTGATGATTAGCGATGTGGACCATCTTTTCATGTGCCTGTTGGCCATCTGAATTTCTTCTTTAGAGAAGTGTCTATTCATGTCCTCTGCCCATTTCTTAATTGGATTATTTGCTTTTTGTTTGTTAAGGTATGTGAGTTCTTTGTATATTTTGGATGTCAACCCCTTATCAGATACATCATTTATGAATATATTTTCCCATATTGTAGGATGTCTTTTTGTTCTACTGATGGTGTCCTTTGCTGTACAGAAGCTTTTCAGCTTGATATAGTCCCACTTGTTCATTTTTGCTTTTGTTTCCCTTGCCCAGGGGGATATGTTCATGAAGAAGCCGCTCATGTTTATGTCCAAGAGATTTTTGCCTATGTTTTTTTCTAAGAGTTTTATGGTTTCATGACTTACATTCAGGTCTTTGATCCACCTTGAGTTTACCTTTGTGTATGGGGCTAGACAGTAGTCCAGTTTCATTCTCTTACATGTAGCTGTCCAGTTTGAAAACTAAAATAATTCTGCTAGCAAAAATGGAAGTAGATTTTTTTTTCGTTATTATTCTAGTATGGCTCATTCCTGTACAAGAAAGAGTAAGTCAACTCAAATTAATTTAGTCCAATATGGAAATTTATTTACCTTTGCAAAAGGAAAAATGGACTTGGGCTCTGTCATAACTGAATACCAAGCTTAATCAATTTCATCAGTTCTTTCTCTTTCCCTCCCCTTTTGCCATTTCTTATTTTGTTAGTTGATTCTTTCTGTTAGAAGGAAGGAATTGCTACTGGAAGCCCTAGACTCAATCTACAGCTTAACATCTCCATTGAAAAGAGGATCTTTGTCCAACATAGCTATGGGGAAAATTGTTCCAGGAAAGAATGACTGGATATGCCTGTTCTTGCAGCGAGTCCTGGTTCAATCACTGTTGCCCAGGAAGTGGGGGAAGAAAAAGTTGGGCACAGGATTAGTCTTATCAAAAGCACATGAAATGTATTTACCAAAATGGAAAAGTATGTTCTCCTTCTAGAAGAAAGATAAAATCCTGGACAGATGGGGGAAAAAAAAAGAAAATTTCTGACATTTCTAACAAGGCCACTTTGCTGACGAGAGTGTTCCTTTCTTGGTTAGCTACATAGATTTCTCCTGCTCTCCATTATAAATAATAGCTATTTAGAGATTTCAGAGGAAGGTTCCTCCTATCTTGTACATCATGATGTGTGCAAACTCCCCAGTTTTCAGTGTGGGACAGGAAGAGTTCAGAGATATATCTGCGTGCTACACTTCGCTGCTTATCAGTTTTCTCCCAACAAGTCATATTTTATACTTGCACCACATGGTGCTTTGCCTGACATGGTTTAAACATTTTCTTTCATGGAGTTTTAAAAGCTATGAATTGAGTCACATGAGTTAACATTTGCATGTGGCAATCAATATAGTTCTCTGATTTGCTTACTTTAGAATATGATATATTTTGGAAAAGGAAAATGCATTGGAAAAGAACCTTCCAATTACTTTACCTCCTTTATTAGTATTATGACATTTTACAGGTTTTTATTTGTTTCTATTGCAAACCATCTACTGATGTTTTCACATTTCAAAAATATCCAGCTGTCTGCCATCTAGTGACTACAGCACACATTTATTAACTGCTCATTTATTAAGTATTTTCTACTGAGAGTCTTTTAAAAAGAAAGTACCGTCTTTTCTTGATTTAGATAATAAATAAATGGATTGCCTTTTTGTGGGACAAGGGAACTAAATAATCATATCAAGAGATATTTATTTAAAAGTGTATTACTACTTAAATGATAAGGAATATAGACACTATTTCAAATATAATTTTTTTGTGCACAACTTATTTATAGTTTCAACATATGGAAGCAGTCTAAGTTGTAATATCATATGGCTTAGAAGTTTCATAGAGGATTCCTAGGCACATTTTTCTATTCCATGATTTATTATAGATATAAAGCTGCTAGAAAAACACAGGTGCTTGTGGAAAATGCAACAAAAGATACAGAATGAATTATCAAAATAAAATTACAGGATTAACCTTGAAAGACATATGTGTGTGTGTGTGTGTGTGAGAGAGAGAGAGAGAGAGAGAGAGAGAGAGAGAGAGAGAGAGAGAGCATTTAAGCAATATTCAGTAGAATGAAAGAAATTAATTTCCCATTTGTCACAGTGCGGTCATAATCTAGATTGTAAGGAGGATACACAAAAAAGAAAGAAGTTACAAATAATGAAAAACATAACACATGAAGAAGTGCAGTGCAGGAGGCAACACTGTGTAAGAAGACAGTCTTGTAGAGTACAAAAATTAAATGCAGGTTGAACTCAGGTTATCAGCTGATTATGGGATTACATACTTAATATTTATCCTCTTTGAAACAATTTCCTTATTGGCAAAATGGAAATAATAATAAAACCTTCATAAAGTTTTTAGGTCCATTAGACACAAATAAATGTAGACATAAATAAATATAAATTTGTTGGGATTAGATACAGACATGTCTCCAGATATGCACATTCCCATAGTCATGCATCCTGGAGCCCAGATGTAGGCTTTGTGTTAATTAGAAAAGATGGTCCTTACTCCAGGCAGATGCAGCTCTGCTCCATGAAGCAGATGATATTTAGAAGAGGCTGGAATTGACTTCAACCCCCACACACCCTCCTGGCTGGTTGTCTATGTAAAGTGAACAACTGGAACACATGTTCAAGGCTCAGCCCCCCTGGTTATTATGGGTTCCATTAATACTAATGGAAAAGTAAGAGGCAAATTAAGTGACTCATTTCAGTTTTATTGATCATAGACCAAAAGGAATTAACCTTTAGAGAAAGAATTGGGTTTTTTGTTTTTTTTGGTTTTTTTTAGTAAGACAAGCTATCAAAATGTATGGTATTTTTTGTTTCCACATTGAGAAGACTGAAAATAACTTTTATGATTACACCCATTTCATCTTGATTGGGATATATTGTTTTGAGATACATATATATATATATATATATCTCACAAATATTAAATTTTCCTTGGAAAACTAAGTCTATGAGATATGAATCAATTGTATGTTAAGTGGTTTTGATAGTAAGTCAGGTAGCGTGGCTGCTGCTTTCCTTCCTCTCCCTAAAACTCTTAAAATTAGTATTATAAATTTTCTTACAGTAAAAATGGGAAAATACATGAATAATTTCATATTTCAAAATAACTTTAAAGAGACATAAAAAGGTTCATAAATTTGTGAAATGCTAATTTTGCATACAGTGAGAAAAATGTAAATTAAAACAATTTCTCACTTAACCCATTGTCAAGAATTTGAGAGCTTGACCACACCCTCTGTTGGCAAGACTAGAGAACAGGCACCGTTGAATACCACTCCGGGGCCTGCAGAACTGTCCAATCTTTATGGAAAGGAACTGGGTAAAATTTAACAAATGTAATTATGTTTTTAGCCCTTGACACAATAGTACCACTTTCAGATATTTAGCCAGTGAGTATACTCCAAAAATGCCAGGAGGAAGAGAAGGAGGATGAAGAGAAAAGGAAAGGAAAAAGGAAAAAGCCCAAGTCCATTCGTTGTAGCATTTGGTTCTTAATGAGCATTACTGGAATCGATGTAAGTACACATACAGAGAAGATTAAATAAATAATTTACAGTACATATACACCGTGGAGTTCTTCATTGGAAAGTTTATTTGAAGTGAGACAGAGTGATTTCCAGGATACACTGTTGGGGGAAGAAGCAAATACAAAGACATATATATTGCGTGTTCTTTTTTATGTATAAAGAAGAGAAAATAGCAATATAGACATATATACATGTATCTTAGTTCTGGAAAGGGAAAGGAAAGCAGAAATGACTGAGACTGATTACCTACAAGGGATGAGTAAGTGATGGAAGGGTTGGGGGACTGGAGGTAAGCAAAACTTCTTGGAAGTTTTAATTGTAGTTTTAATTTGTGGAACTATGTTGAGATTTTAGGAACTTGAAATATAAAAGGAAAGGAAACGCATGAAAACAAAATAAAACAAACAAGGACATGAACAATCTCTGAAATAGAATCCACATAGAAATAAATGAACCTAACTGTATTTCAAGTTAACAACTTTTTAATATAGTATTTTGACTATTTAAACAATTAGTGAATTCTAGTAAGGAGGTTTGACTTTTGCAGTGGTATAATTCTGAAACTATATTCTGTATGTTCTAGGATTGAACAAATCAGCAAATATAGATAATGAAAGCCATGTTTATCACTGTTGGAAAAGGAAGTTATAAATATATAAAGAGAGAGGAGTAGAGTGAACCATGTAATACTGAACTAAAATTGGAGTTACAGTTTGAATTTGTGGTTTCAATATGTAATGTAGATATAGATGTAGATGTTGGTGTAGGTATAGGTGTGGTATAGGCATCTGGAAATTGATGTGGATGTAGATATGAATACAGATATAGATGTAACTATACAAATAGATATAGACACAAATATAAATGTAGACATACAGAGCTAAGAGGAGCTGAAAGCCATGGCATGTAAAGTAACAATGAGCACACTTAGAGCCCAAATACTGGTTTTTAAAAAGCATTATCGACTAAAAGGCATTTGGGTTTCTTGGAGAAATGGCACATTTAGCTCTGGGTCAGGGAATGTACAGGATGAGCCAGGAACATTTTCTTATGATAGAAACAAGGAAGTTCACAATGAATGATAAAGGCATGTCTGAAGAACATGTAAATGAGTTCAATAGGGCTTGCTCTGGTCAAATCTGGGACAATTTTAGCATCAAAATTAATAATAATAACAGCTGAATATAAGCCATTGAACAAAACAATAATCTCTGAGTCCTTAATGCTGTGAATAATAATTTAAAAAAATGTAGGAGAGGGAAAGCTTTTCCTATAAGTAGAATACCAACTAAGAAATGGAGAAGGAATGATTAAATTAGAAAATCATTATTTTAGTGATAATTGGTTCAAGCAAGAGAGAAACACAGACACGAATAATAGTGGGTAAAAGTTTGATGAGGAAAAGGACATTTACACAGTCTAAAAGTATTTCTGCATACATTATTTATTAATTGCAAAGGGGAAATATTATCTTAGCAGTAGAAAACCTTGCAGACAGCACTTTAATCAAATGACCAATGTTGATGTCACCACCAATGCTGGGGTAAATAGATATCCTGTGATGCTTCATATGAACCAGTGAGACACAGAAGCACTTCAATAATGCTCCTGCCAAGTGTGTATAACATGAATATAATTATAAGGAAAGTTAAGCAAACCTAAAATGAGGATCATTCTACAAAAGAGCTGATCTGTACTCTTCAAAAATGTTAAAGTCATGAAAGAAACAAAAACAAAACACTGAGACATAAAAACTAAATAGAATAGGTGATTCTTCATTGAACTGAATCTTGAATCAGGAAGATTTTAAAAAGAGCTATAAAGGACATTATTAGGACAGTTGATGAAATTTGCATATGAACTCTGGATTAGATAATAATAAATTAGTATTAAATTTTGTGATTTTGATAATTGTACTATGGCTGGGGGAAATAAGTCTCATGTTCTCATGAAACACCTTTTTTAAGGGTAAAAAAGGCTTAACATCTAAAATAACAAATGATTCCCCCAAAAAAGCAAAAGCAGGAGAGCAAAAGGCTGATATCAGCTGCTGCAATGCAAAATCCTAACTCTTTGCCTAATCCCTTATCCAGAGACAGTCCTGAGCCCCAGAGCCCAGTGTTTGAAGGGGAGGACGTATCACAACAAAGTATACACAGCAGCACTTCCCCTAGGCGTTGCCTAAAGAGACCTGTGGCCATTTACCCACAGGTACACTGAGGAAAGGAGAATACTCAGAACTTCCAAAGACCGTTGGATACAAAGTATGAGCTTATACTGGTAACAGAGGTACAAAACCAACACTGAGGATTCCTTGTTAGAGCAGAAGTGATGGAGACCAGATGGTAGATGGAGTTCTGGCCCCAAACCATTTCACAGTGGATTCAGGGGGGTCTACGTAACAACTCCTTGGTCATTTCCCCAGCTCCTGAGTGCATACACTTAGCACTTGTCGGAGTTCTCATATTCAGAGTATGAGTCATAATGGTAGTAAAGGTCAAGTCTAAGTACCTGCAATGGTGTCATTCAAATGAAACAGCAATTCAGAAGTACTGCCACTTCCCAGCTGAATTAGCAGACATTAAGACCATACTCAGATAATTAAAGGAAGCAGAATCATCATCGTGCTCCATGCAAAAAACTGATGGAATATGATGGATATCACTGGGCTACTGTAAACTTCTAGAAATACTAATCCTGATCACAGTCATATGGTCTAATATAGTACATTTGCCAGTACTCTGAAGTTTGTATGTAGCTACTGATGTGGCAAGTACATTCATTTCAACCACATCAGGAAGAAGGAGCAGAAGTGATTTGCTTTTACTGGGATCTGGGAAATGAAGTTGGTAAAAGTCATCCCTCTGTGGTCTGATGTAGAGAGCACAGGAAAGTGGGGGAAAGGAAGATCTGAGTGAAGAGGAAGATGATCACATCACAAGGCTGGCTTTCTAGCTGGCCTACCTCAAATTAACCCACCCCCAAGAGGAGATGGTGCATAGAAAATTACTTAAAGTAGCTAAGCAGGCTCACGTTAAGAGTATTTAAGTTAATATGTAACGTTTATTCTTTCCCAAGAAAATAAGTCATCCTGTAACTTAAATAAATCCACATGTTGTTTCAGGTAGTAAGAAGTCTAAATAGATAGCACTGCCCAAAAAAGTTGAGAAAGCAAACCGAAGTGTAAGAAGCAAAGAAAGATGCCTGCTATCATATAGGATTGATTAAAAGGCATCAAGGAGATGAATGTGGAGAAGAGTCTAAAAATAAGGCTATGTCTTAGCATTGCCTATTAATGCGCACAAGCGACATTGATTTGAATGATAATTCCAATTGTTGGTTTTGCTACTGTCTGAATAGTGCTTTCAGAAATCAATTCTTTTGTTATATAAAGTAGCAGCTTATAATTAGGTGGGGGGAATTCACATTTGAAACAAAAGAATTGATTTCTAATTCTAGGTGTTGGAAAAAAAATGGATATCACAAGAAATTTAAGACAAAAAAAGAAAAAGCCATCAAAGACAAATGTAAAAGAAATGGGAAAAACACAGGGCTGGTACTCATTAGAATACATAAGTGATACAAAGTTTGTGTTTTCTTTCCTATTCTTATTTAGCAATTATCCAAACTGATAAAATCTAGAAAGACAGATACAAGGAATGTCTGGAAAACATTTAATATATAATTTTCCTCACTTCTACCTAGCTAGTGTTATCCAACAGAACTTTATGGGATGATGGAATAGTTTTAATATCTGTTCTATCCAATACATAGTCACTGGCCACATGTGGCTATGAGAAACTACATTTTTATTCTGATTAAATTTTAAATAATTTTCATTTAAATGTAAATATTACATGTAACCAATGACTATATTTTCGGGCAGTATAGCCCAATGTCATTGTTCAAACTTGATAGATAGTTTCCTTCCATAATGAATAACTTCAAGGATAGTTTTGGAGCATTGACACAAACAGGTGATTCCTTTCTACCAATCAGAACAGCTAACTTATCGCTGGTTATGTCACAGCCAAATTTCCCACATAGTCACCTATCCTTTAAATTGATAGTAATCTATTTAGAATCAGAGTGCAGACATTTCTAAGACTAGGATAGGCATTTGCTACCAACTTTATACCCTTCTGTATCTGTTATGAAGCTATGATAAAAAGTGGGGACTAAATAAATATTCTCTGATAGCATTTTGAAGAACTCAGAAAACTCCATTAAGATCTGTCATGGAAAATGGAAAACAAGGCTAAGCTTAAAATGTAGAAGTTGCCTTTTCCATTCATTCCATTCATTTCCATTCATTTAAAAGGTTCAGCCACTTCTTACCACCTGCACTGCTACCACTTTGGAGTCATCATCTCTTGCCTGGATTATTGTAATTTTCTCATTTGTGTTCTGCTTTTCTCTTTCCCTGCTTAAAGTCTCTTCTCAACTCTGTGCCCAGTGTGATATTTTAAAACAGAAGATAGATTATGTCACTCTTTTGCTCAAAGTTTACAACGGCCTATGAGGTCTCCAGCCCCCTTCTCTGATGTCATCTTCACTTTTCTCCCCCTGTTCACCCTGTCCTAGCCACATCAGCTTCTTTGCTATTACTCACAAACATGAGGCCCCCTCTTGTTTTAGGGCCTTTGCACCAGCTGTTTCCTCTGGCTAGAACATTTTTCCAGCAGAGTATTGTCTTCCCCATGGCTAGAAGTAATCTTCTCCATGGCTGTCTTCTTCTTCTTTGACTTTTTGCTCAATTCTCACTTCCTCAAAGATGTTACTCTGAAAATTCTATTTAATTGTGCCCCCTGTTCTCAGCACCGCCAACTCTCCTGATTATCTTGACCTTGTTATTTCTGGTTTCCCATTTTTTCTGATAGTACTCATCAGCTTTAACCTACCAGAACACTTACTTATTTGCTGTATTTATTTTTCACTCTCTACCTTCCTCCAGTAGAATATAAACTCCAGGAAGGCAGCTAATGTTGCCTATTTTGTTCACTGATACATCCCAAACACCCTGAAAAGGACCTAACACACAAGCACTTTATGAAAGTATATTGAACATATTAGCACATGTTTATTAATCAAGATCGTATGTCTATGATTCATTATGTGCATATATGTATGGAATGATCTTCATGAATTAAACTTTTGTGAGTAAAGATATATGATTGTTAATGTAACATAAAATTGCCAAGCCAGAACTTTCTAAATGAAATGTCACAAAGTTTCTTTAGTAAATGTTAATTTGTTTCAAAGTGTTTTAATAATGATATACAATCCTAGATGTGTTCAATTGGGCTGATATAATGTTATTAGGGAAAATTCTAATTTTCTTGATGCCCAAGCCCTTCAATCTTTAATTTTAATACTTACAACACTTCATTAAAATGCATGTTGTATTTAATTTTCCAGGAAATTTCAGAGCAGAAAAGAAGTATGTATAGTCAAAGCAATCTCCGGTTAAACTAGTTGAAACTTTTTAAATGTAAACCCATGTCTTTTGACAAAGAGCTGTGTCTTTTCTAGATGTGAGACTTCTCTTGGCATGCTTGCACAGGTCAGTTTAGCTCAGGAAAAATAGAGCACCTTTAACTTTTGTTTGGTGTCCCTATTTCCTAAACCATTATCATATTCTGTACCCTAAGTTGTCCGTATTGATTTCAAAGCCCAAAAGCAGGCATAATGTTTTCATAACCTTCGACCACTGCTGCCACCTGTGGGAAGAAAGCTTGCTGATTTTAGTCTCTGCTATAGTGTACATTTCCTGTTTTCATCCTTCTTTTCTTAAAAGAATTATATTACTGACAAATTTAACTTTGAGCCCAAAACAAGCCTTGGAATATTTTTCTGGCAACTGCTTCAAAGCTGGTTATTTCTGATTGTGTAGTCATGGAAATCATGTTTTATCCTTAAAATTATCCTATACTTATCAGTGTTAAAATTAGCAACTTTTTGTCTTTCTACTTGTGAAGGTCAATTTTCCCTCTTGTTAGTGAGGCTGTTACACAACTTTTGCCAAAGCTGCTATTTTTAGCAAAATTTACTGTCTACTATATCCCATCTCTAGTCCCACATGCATATAAACCCTTTGAGGACAAGGCTGTATCCCATCCATTTTTGTATTCCTTGCAGTATTTAGCACAGGTACTCCAGTCCAGCTAGCACCAACACAACCTGTCCCTCATTGTTTCTTGCCTAGACTAGAGCTATAACTTAACTAGCCTCCCTATCTCTGGTTTCTTCATAACTGACTTTTGGGCTACAGACATAGTAAACTACTTGTAAGTAGCCTGGACATAAACTGTTCTATCTACCAATACACTACTCCCTCTTCCTGAAATGCCTTTCGCCCATATCTGTCTGGCTTATCCTGTACATCTTTCCAGAGCCAATTCATACATTACCTCCTCTACTAAGGTACCTCTCTGATACCTCACAGTTGCACTACAACCTTGTGGTGGTTAAGGGCTCAGACTTTGAAATCAGATGGCTGGGGTTGGTTTGTTTTGCCTCTTACTAGTTGAAGAACCTCAGGAAAGTTATTTAACTTCTCTGTACCTCAGTTTCCTTAGGTAGGTAAAATAATAGTATCCTTCACAAGGATGTTGTGGGGAATAAATAAGGTAATATATAGAGCTTAGAACAGTACCCCTCATAATAAGCAGTAATTCAATGTTAGCTTTTATTAGTAGTATAGTAAATAGATTGACATGGCTAGTTTGTTATCACTCTGGTCCCTTAAACAGAGTTCACTACATAATTTTATTATTGCTGTTTGTTTAACATTGATTTTTTTAAATTGAGATATAATTGACATGTAACATTATATTAGCTTCAACTATATAACATAATGTGGGTAAAACTGCGGTATTTCCAGAATTTTTTCACCTGGCCCTAGTCCATTTCCATATCAATAGGTGTTTACAAGTGGGGGCGAAGTAAGCGGGGGAGAGGTGAGCGAGCAGCCAGGACTGGGAGAAACAGGGAAGCAAGAGTGGCAGCTAGAGAAACGGGCAAGCAGGCGTAGCTGCAGGAGCGGGACAAACGGAGCCAGGCATCTTGTAAGCAATAAACGGATTTGTCCCACTTTATTCTTTCCCCTTGACTGATTCCAGCTTCATAGGATTGTTCGTCCCAGGCCGGGAACATGTGCCCCCGAATCCCCAGCTACAGATAACGATTTGATAGTTGTAAATATTGTGAAATGATCACTACAGTAAGTTTAGTTAATATCCATCACCACACATAGTTACAAGTTTATTTACTTTTCATGTGATGACAACTTTTAAGACCTACTCTCTTAGCAACTTTCAAATATACAATAGAGTATTAATAACAATCAACAATTGTCATCATGCTATACATTACACCCCCAGGGCTTATTTATTTTACAGCTGAAAGTTTGTACCTTTTAAGCCCCTTCACTCATTTTGCCTACCCTAACCCTGCCTCTGGCCACCACCAATCTGTTCTAGCTGGGAGTTCAGGGCTTTTTTGTTTGTTTTAGATTTTAACATTGATTTCTAATTAATTTTACCTCCCTACCAAACCACAAGCTGAGGACAAATAGTTTTTTTACTCAGTCATCTGCGGGACCTAGCACAGTACTTATTACTCAATAGAGCATGAAGAGTACTTTTTGGAATGACTAAGTAAACTGCATGATCTTTTTAATGAAATCATCAACATCTCTAGTGATGAGTTCCTAACACCTGCTTAAGGAATTCATGGTAATTTTAAAGTATCATGCTTAAAAGAGCTGTATTGATAGTCACCTTTTATCAGTGTTAGGAGCTGTGCTAATCACTGTACTCAATATAATGTTTTCTTCTGAACTAACCCTATGAAATAGATAGTGTTAAGACATGAGGAATCTGAGACACAGAAGAGTCAAGGAATTTTTTAACTGGCATAGAGGAACTGAAGAGCATAACAAATTCCTTGTTTCCTGCCAATTCAATATTCATTTAACTGGTCATTCATTGACACTTAATGCTTACAAGAAAAAGAAAATGCTTCAATCATCAGTTTCATATTGAAAGTGATACTTTTGAAGTGTTATTTCAATATTTCTGGACAATAGTCAACACCTGATGTATGCAAGCAACTTCTATTTATGTCAATAGAAACACAAGGTGTTTGAGATATTTTCTTTTCCTAATGAACTGTGTCGTGTGAAAACCCTAATGCTGAAATAAATTACTTTAGACAGCTGCAGCCCTACACCTCATCTGTGTTCATGGTCCATTCTCCATGTTTAGAAATAACATGTTCCTCTGACCCTTAAAGATTTTACTTTGTAATGATAATTTATTATGAAACCTATTTTTATTATAACCTAAGATCCACTGCTGTTGCATTTAAAATTAATCACTAACATTTAGCTATTTGTAAATCACCTCAAATTGACCCAAAGATACAAAAATAGAAAAACAGTGTGTTTACTCATTTATTCACATAACTCCTTGCAAAATCAGACATGTTTCCTATTGAACCTGAATGAGGAAGCATGTAGCTCCAGGAGGTGCTAGCAGCTGTATTTGTTCTAAGATTAAGGAAGACGACATACAAATAAATACAGAGAAACCAGCTAGATCAGGTGGGCTGAATGCACTTAAGATGACTTCTGTAAAATTAAGTAGAGGAGAAATTAACTGGAAAGAGAGTAATAGCTCAATGAATCAAGAGGAGAATCAGAGAACCATGCGCAGGAAATAACATGGAACCAGAGTAGAGTAATGTTGCAGAAAAAATCTGATCTTCAAATGTCTCTGATGCTATTGTTCACCATCTCCTTCCCAACAGCTACCATAACTAGACGCAAACAACCAAATGATAAAACTTTTTTCCTTCAGGTCACTAGCCCAAGATACAGAATCCTGGATGATAGGATCTCAGTGTTGAATCCCATACTCTGGCCACCAGGAGATTTTACCTCTAAGCATCTATTATTGGGAGTTGCTCTATCACCTACTGAGAGTCAGAGTGAGGGTTCCCCAAAACTAGAAAGGCTCTTCATTTTTTGAGTAGCCAAAAATAACAAATAACAAATGTACATTCTACAAGGTCCCATTCATGTTGTTTGAAACTTAAGGTGATCAGAATATTCTGCCCCCAAATATATCACTTTGGCATAAGGATTATTTTGAGCTGAAGGCAGTTGAGAATCAGCAAGTGCAGGAAGAGTTCTCTGTCCTAACCTATCTTCCTAAAAGCAGGGCACTGAATTTCCCTTTGAGGAACGTGCTCTCTCCCTGCACCACAGTACCAGGGAGAGAAGAGGGAGTCTTATCACCAAAGACTGAAATTGACACAAGATGTGTTTGCATAAACAGACTTTACTAAAATAGCCTTTATCATCCATTATTTCCCCCATATATTTCCTAGTCACTTCCCATAATTTATCATGCCTTAAAACCTTCTTTACTTTGTAAAAGGGGTATATGAGCCGAGTCTGTTTCTTTGAGTTCCACTTTTCTCTGAACTGCTGTGCATATAATATTAGTAAAAATTTTTGTGCATTTTCTCCTGTTAATCTTTTATTAGTTTAATTTGTGAGACCCAGTTTTAGAACCTAAGAGAGCAGAGGAAAGTTTTTCTTCTCTACCAAGACCAAGGTAGAGCTTCACTTAAAGCTGTTTTCTTCTGTGTGGTGTGATTACATGGTTTATGAGATTAACCTTTTGGCTTAAGCCAGTTTGTTTCAAATTAATCTTGTTTGTGCCCTAAAGAGTTCTTATTAGTAATCAAGGTTTCTAAATTTTCTCTAGCATGGGGTCCCTATTCCAGGGATCTAAAGAGCTCTCTAGCTTAACTTTGAGGAGTGGGGGCCTACTTCTAATTCTCTAGTAAGTTTATCCTTACCCAGCTATATATTGTTGCCCAGTCAAATTGGCTGCTTGACTGGATTTTCCCAAGTCACTATCTGGTTTTACCATTAGCATGTTCTTTCTATTTTTGGGCACATGCTACCCAGGACCAACAAACAACTCCAGATGGTACCATTCACATAGACTATCCAGTTCAAGCCATGAAGTACATAACCTATGGGACTGGCTGAATTTAGCAATCCTGGCTCCAACCCATAATATTTGACCATTATTTGGATTATTTTTACATGACTTTTTCCAGAAATTATTTTATGTAGTTGTCAGGGAGGAAAAAATTTCCTGTACCCCTCGAGGTTTTTCTAGCTGGTCTAATAATCTAATTGACATGAGATAGCTTAACAAGAGAAAAAAACCCAATTAATTATGTATGTATAGGAAGGCCATAGACATGGGTCCCAAAGACAGGGAGAATGAGGTATATATGTCATCCTGAACCAAGGCGCAGGGGTAGGGGTCTGGGACTTCAAAAGAAATGGGAAACAATTCACAAGAATATGAAAAGAGTAAACATTTGGTAAACAAAATATGTGAGGGACCACACAGAAACAATGGGGCACAGAGAGGAACTTTAAGACTTCGGCTCATCCCTCCCTGTCACCCCTAGTTTACACTATAATATAGCTATCTCTGATGAGAGCTCTCCTCTTGGAGTGCTTCCTCCATCTAAATTCTCTTTATGCAGTTGATGGTGGGGGGGTGGGGGGAGGACAAAGTACCTTCCTGAGTCTTTGGGCCTTGATGAGTTTTCAGCTGAAAATAATCTGCATGTCACAATGGCACATCTTGGGGCAGCCTGCCCATGGTCCCTACAGAGTTTACAAAAATCTATAAATTCAAAATAAAATTTTAAAATACTCGTGAATAAAAGTGCAATCAAAGTTTAAAGAAAAAATAGTTATCTCCTAAAATAGGGTATTCTTTCTGTTCTCAGCTTCCTAGCAGCCAGTCTCCAAAAGGAAAGTGGTCATTTACTTAGGTGACATTACCCATACATTAAAAACAAAACAATGTCTTATGGGAAGCAAAACTATTCATGAAACTCAAACTAGACATGATCCCCACAATATTAGTTCCAATCCTAGGAGAAGCAGACATGAAGACAGGATTAAGCAAGGCAGAGATTTATTAGGGAAAATGGTTATGAGGGAAAGTGGGGAGGGAGCTGAAAGATGCTTGGAGAACTACTGGACCACAGTGCAATTTCAACCCCTGTGGAGGAGAGATGGAAAGTAAGAAGGCCAGGAAAAGTACAATTTTAAGAAAGTTTCAGCAGGTTGATGGGATGTCCTTGAGCCAAAATTGCTTATTAAAGAAGTCCTGTAGCTTGCAGGAATACCCCAGCTTTAGTATTCCTGCTGCATGCCATTATTGGCTAAAAGCAACCTGTGGGAAGTACAGTGATGGATTCAGAACTCAACAGCTGGGCCCATTGATCAATTATGCTCCTCAGAGTAGGAGACCTGTGAACATGGTTTTCATGTCTGCCACACCCTGCTGTCATTTTGATGGGTCTTAAAAGATGATCACTACTAAATGTACATGATTTACTCGAACCAAGCCTAAAACTTTATGTACCTTGGAAACTGACATTTCCCAATTATTTTAACCTTCATGACCAACTGCTTTGCCCTTACTCTGATTATACTGGCAATGAGTTTAATAATTCTTGAAATATGGGAATCCATGCCCCATAGAACTGGCATTCTAGTGAAGGTTACAGACATGTCAGCAATGAAATATAATACAAGGTGAAAGGAAATGCATGTTTAATAAAGGTATAAACAATATATTGTGGAGGGGCAAGGAGGAACAGGAGATTTTGTAAAGAGTTGGCATTTCATACAGGACTTTCCCTTATGAGTAGTGTTCCAATGCAGATTAACTGAGAATAGCCCAATCATTTGCATTATTGTTTGAAGTAATGAGGGCTAATGAGTTAATGTAGATCTGTAGTTCTCAAGCTTTAGTACACACCAGAATCATCTGGAGGGCTTGTTAAAACACAGATTACTGACTCCACCCCACCCACAGAGTTTTTGATTCAGTCTGGGAATGGAGCCTGAGAATTTGCATTTCTAGCAAGTTCCTAGGTGCTGCCGATGTTACAGGTCTGGGTAGCACACTTGGATGTTGGCATCCCTGATGCTGTTCTTCCCAGGATCGTGTCTCAGAGGCAACGAAGAATGAAGCACACAGACCAGAGTTTGGAGCAACCAGCAAAGTATTAATAAAGAGAGGGAAAGACAAACTCCAGTTAGTCAGGAGCTCCAAGGGAGGATGTCACTGAAGCTTCTTAGCTTGGGGGTTTATAAACCGAAAAGGAGGAAGATCACAGGATTGGTTGGGGCTGTTGTGCATTCAGCAGTACTCCTTTTACATAGGGTGAAACCAGTCAGATTGTCAGGGCCGGGTGAAGGTGACCCCTACTGCATCAGATGTCCAGGATGTGGTTGTCGTGTTTTATTTTGTTTTTTTCCTATGAAATGAAACCCCTTCATCCTCTCTCTTCTACCAGGGCTTGAGATCCTCTCTGCCTGTGCTCTCTGACTCCTATCTCACGGAGAACCAAGAAAGCAATACAAGGGTAGTAGTTTTTTAGAATATGAGTTACCCAAGTAATTGCTCTCATACTACTCTCTTTAATTAACCTTAAATGTGTCATCATAGCATAATTTAATATTAAGAGCCCAGGAACTTTGGTATCAAACAAGCCTGGGTTTCAAGATAGAAATTCTTGGGCTTGTTTTTTAATTCTGTTTTATTGTTTGATGCATAACCTCTCACACCCCCTGTGGGCAATCACTCATCAATTTCTGTCTCTACATTTTTACCTTTTCCAGAATGTCATATGAATGGGTCAATATAGTGCATAGATTTTGGCTGGCTTCTTTCACTTACCAATGCATTTGACATTTATTCATGCTCTTGCAAAATGAGTATTTCATGCATTCGTATTGCTGAGTAGTATCCCATTGAATGCATACACCAGTTATGTTTATCCATTCACCAGTTGAAAGACATTTTCATCATTTTCAAGTTTTGGCATTATGAATAAAGCTGTTGTAAATATTCAGTAATATAATCATTTCAGTTAGGTAAATATCTAAGAGTGAAGCTCCTGGATCATATGGCAAGTGTATGTTTACTTTATAAGAAATCAACAGTTTTTTTTCAAATGGCTATACCATTTTACATTCCCATAGTAAAGCAGGAAAATTCCAGGTGCTCCACATCTTTGTCAGCATTTAATATTATCAGTTTATTTATTTTTTTATTTTAGCCATTTAGTAAGTATATAGTAGTATTTCATTGTAGTTTTAACTTAAATTTCCCTAATGATTAATGATATTGATTTCTATTCATGTGCCTTATTACAATCCATATACCCTCTTTGGTGAAATTTTGCTTTAATTTTCTTTGTATACATAATTTACAATAGTCTGCTCTCAAGTACTATTATATCACTTCACTTAAAGTAGAAGTACCTGAAAATAGTACAATTTATTTCCCCTCTGCTGAACTTTGTGTTATTGTTGTTATACAGTTTATTTTTACATTGTTACAAATATCACAGTATGTTATTATTTTTATTGAAACATTCAATTATCTTTTAGTGTGGTTTAGAACACAGGGAGATATCATTTTGTATTTACTCACATATTTCCTATTTCTGGTGTTATTCATTCCTTTATATGGATGCAGATTTCCATGTGGTATGTATCATTTCCTTCTACCTGAAGGGTTTACTTTAAAATTGTGTGTCTTCTGGTGATGAATTAATTCACTTTTTGTATGTTTGAATAAATATTTCACTTTTATTATTGAAATATACTTTTACTGGTTATACCATTCAAAGTTGTTATTTTCTTTCAGTACTTTAAAGATATTCTACTGTCTTCTGATTTGCAGAGTTCCCAACAAAAAAAGTCTGCTGTAATTCTCATATTTGTTTCTCTGTGCAAAATATGATTCCCCCCTCTTTATCACTGCTTTTTAGCAATTTGATTATGATGTGTATTGATGAAGCTTTCTTCATTTTTTTTCCTTGGGGATTAATCTTTTTAAGCTTGCTTTTTAATCTTTGTTAAGAAGAACCAGAGAAGCCTTTGGTCTAGGTCCTATCTTGCCCCTTAACTGACACAATACCTTTCCATATAGTCCATCTGATACCTCATATAAAATGTTTTCTATGAGAACACCAATAATTAATGCTCCATTTGAGCCCTGGAGATATTTGTGTCTGCTTCTTTCAGGTTATTCTTTCCTTGGCTTCAGGTTGCTTCCTCACATGCATGTTCTGGTAAATACTCAGAGAAAGAGTCAGAGAGGGGGTCCTTCTGCAGATCTTCAGAGCTTTCTCTTACTGACACTCTCTCTTTACTCTGCCCTGTGGACTCCAGATACCTTGATCTTCCCAAATTGGCAAGTCCATCTCTCTCCGATTCAGGGACACTGCTGGACTCAACCTGGCTTTCACAACCATGTTCTCTGGTCTGAAAACTCTCTCCAGCTATTATGCTGGGTGATCATACAATTCACTTAATTTGTTTCCCCTCTTTCAGAGATAATTGTCTTGCAGTCTGTTGTCCACCATGTAAAGCCATTGTTTTATACTTTTTCCTATTTGTTTAGTTGTTTAAGGCAGAAAGGTACATCCGGTCCTTTTTTCTTTATCTTGACTGGAAACTTAATAGTTTTATTTTTATTTTACTTCATAATTTTCTATAACACTTGCAATAATAGCTACCTAACCAGGTTGTTATAAGGATTATAAAAAATAATATATGTAAACTATGTGGCATAGTATCTGTAGAAGTAAATTTAATCTCCTTATCTGTATTTGTCAATCTTAATTAAATCAAATTCTTAGTATTTAACAAGGAATTCATGTTATTTCCAAACTGTAATTTTAAAAAGCATAAATAAGTTATTCCACATTTTGGAAAAAAATCTGTGGAATTGAGTATTATTTTTAAAATACATTAGGCTAAGAACTTTATAAATTAATTTCCAAATAACGAGATCCCCTATTAAATGCTTTCCTCTAAGCAATATATTATTACATAAGCATATTATAATCATTCATTTTTAATATTTAAGGAATCTAATTTTTATAAAATTCAGTAAATACCTCCTTAGTCATGTAATTGTTTGTACCATTTGTATAAGAAGATTATATAAACATTTACCATTATAGTTTTTAAGTATATGTGTGTATTTCAGTGTATATGGATACTTATTATTAATGTTTTAATTGTCTTTTAGTTCAACAGCCTTACATGAAGGAGGAATAGGTGTCTTAAGGTTTTTAGAGTAAGTTAAAATAAAGATGGGATAGATATACTCTATAGCATATCTCTCTGGCTAATATTTTCCTCATAGCAATGTGTGTTTCTCACAACAATTTATTTCAGCCAATATTCATAGGGTGAAGTTTATATTTATTTTCTCCAAATTAAATATAACCTTTTAATTTTTTAACAAAAAGATATGTAGAAGTTTTGAATTATTTTCCAAATACAGTTGGCACACCATTAGAATCATGTAGTCATTTTGAAAACAACATGCAGTTTCAATACAGGTAATGTACAAAGTGGATGTTGTAGGTGATAAGAGAAGCATCATAGCATAACTACAACCATGCCATTGTTTATTAAGTCTACCATATTATAGTTTTTAAATCAGAAAGTGATATGTTAAACATTTTACTTTTTAATATGGTAGTTTACTATTTATATGCAATGCTTTTACTGTGCTTCTTTTATTTATCACTGTTACACTTTAATTAAATTGGTTTATGTTTTGGGGTGATGAGAAATAGGTTATATTTTCCATTTCAAACAATGGGAAATTAGCTCCTAGCCAGCATTTCTGCTTAGAACTTCTCATTTCAGGAATGTATTACTAATGTTAAGTGGGCGCTTTCTGTATTTCTTAGTAGAAGAAGGGCTGTAAGGATCCAGAACTTTGTTAGGGCAGGAGATTTGGATGTTAACAATTTTGCTGCTAACTCTCACCATGAATTTTGTAGTAAATAATATTTCTCTTTTTTTCATTAAAATTATTATAAAGGTATTTCAAGTATGTAGGTGTGTTTTAAAAAAGCTGTTCTTATTTCTGTGTTCTCTTTGTTTTCAGAAAAAGTTAAAAGTAGTCTGAGCTGATGCTGGAGAGACCAGAAGCCAAGAAAAGCTGATAAAAGAATGAAAGTAACTTTTGGTAAATTCCAGCACTTTTATAAAAATACATACAGTATTAGTGCTTACATATATACATATATAATACAGTTATAATTTTAAAGCAACTAAGATGATTAATTGAAAAGAGTAAAACATTATGGCCTAGATATAGAATATTTCTTGTGACTGTTTCTTTCCAGGAGGTTAACTTCTGCCTTCCCTACTAAACTCTGAGGGCACATTGGTTATTGGTGTTTAGCTTTTGTGTCTCATGCAACATCTAATATATAAAGTACTCAATCTCTGGCTCCTTAATGACCAACTGACTGATTTAGTGTTCCAAAAATTTTACTTTTTCTAAAAGAATTCTGTTCCTCTGAGTTTTTATTTAGCCCCACAAAAACACCTTAACTTCCATTCTTAGGTCTTTGCATAAAACGTTGTCTCTGCCCAGAGCAATCATACAATCCCTGTCCATCTGCTTAGTTCCCTCACTACTTCTCTATCTGATCAATGTCTCCTCTTCTGAGGAGCCTTCACTGTCCACTGTATCTAAAATACCACCCATCATCCATTACATGGTGATGCAAGACTTTACTTTTCCTTGAGAGTTACTTGAGAACATGATATATTCTTGTGTATGTGTTGTATAGAACACATACTTGTGAACCACACACATACACACACACGCATTCAATTTTTTGTTTGTTTCTCCCACTGGACTGTAAGCTCCTTGACAGTAACAACTGTTTTTGATGGCCACTTTATCCCCATGGTACTGAAGAGTGAAAGACACAGAGGAGATATTCAATTAATATTTGTCAAGTGAATAAATAGATGAAGTAAGAGGTGGGTGATGCACTTCATTACCTGAAGCTTCATCACCAAGACTTTCAGTAATATAGGACACATCTGTTTCCAGTGATAAGGCAGGTTCACTTCTCTGAAAAACTGCTTGTTACAAATCACCTAGCTATGCTGGATAAATATGACCAACAGGTATTTAATTACATAGCTGAGCTCTCAGGAAGCTAAGGGAAATCCCCAGGAGCCATACATAAAAGGAAGACAGAGCTAGGAATCAAGTGATACAATGAAGCTGAGACTACACACTATTGGGGGGATTATTTGCTTTCCTCAATATCTAAGACACTTATATCTCCATAGCTGGGGAAGGAGAAGGAGATAAGTTCTTGCCTCCCAGCAAGAAGTGGAGCAGAGAACAGGCAAAGATGGAGCAAGAAAGAGCCCAGATCAAGTCAAGATCTGTATCTTCAGTGAAAGAAAGGATGGGTTACACAAGAACCAACCTCCTGTCAAAGGCCAATGACAAGTAAAATGATGTATCTAAGCCTGGGTTCTAGGAAGAAAATTTTTAAAAGGTTCCCACTGAGATTTCACAACTTCATTTCTACTCTCACTTATGATATGAGTTCCTATTTTTGCTACCCACATAGTCTGTAAAACTCCAGGCCACAAATTTCACTTACAGACATTCTGAGAAGGTAGTGACTTGGGCTACCTCATAAAGATAAATGCATTGACTTTCTGTAAGAAGGTAATCTCAGAAAAGGACTCATAGGCTGTTCTCATATAAAGATTCCCTGAATTGAAGCTCAGAATTTAAAATTGTACAACAGAAAATGAAACAAAGTACATAAGCAAAAGTGAGGAGGGAAGAAAAGGACAGATTTTGATAATCAAGAAATTTTAAGATATTAAAATTAGCAGGTAAAGATGATAGAATAAGTATGTGTAATATGTTTAAAGAAATAAAAATGACAACTTTATGAAGATGATCACATTTGGGAATCACAACATGAAAACATATAAAATAATATTATTTTGTTTAGGGATATATAAATATGGGAATAAGAAAATGAAAAACATTATTATAAATACTAAATTCAGGTTAATCAAAGGCCAATAGTAGTATTTCCCTGTTGATCGGGCATAATTTAAACAATTACATGTGCTTTTTGGAATTGCATTCAGTTATTAAGAAACTTAAATCATGGCCATAAATATGCAAACTTTTCTAGACAAGGACTTTAGAATTGTACAGTGATTATAGCTATCTTACAATGTTGACAATCTCTTTCTTTCTCAGTTGATGGGACATAATATTGATGTTGTGAGTCTCAGGTATTCCAGGCAGCTACCATCTCCTTTTGCACACCCCAACCCTTATTCCTACCTTCACTTTAGGACCATAAATGATATGCAGTTAGAAAAAAGGTGGACAAAGCACACTTGAGTGGCATAATAATGATCCTAAATAATATTTATGTAACTTGGAATTGGTCAGAACCTACAAATCAAAATGCTTCTATTAGTGCTAAATTACTATTTCATACATGTTTGACTTGAATATAGAATGAAAATAAGATATACTGGGTGGCAGATGCATTTATATATCAACTTATATTGGAATCAACGCTCTCAAGATAGTTGTACATTAACATCATTTGGGAAAGCTTAAAACATACCGATGCCTGGGCCCCAGCCCCAGAGTATCCAACTGGATTGTTTTCAGGTAGAGACCAGGCAACGATATTTGCTAAAAATTTCCCATATGATTCTAGTTTGCAGCCAGGAATTGAGAACCACTTTCCTAGAGCAAAATGGCATGGACATGGCACCTGTGTCTCCATGAGAACCTGAGAATGAAGTTGCAGGGGTGGTCATTGCCAACTACTCTGATTACCCTGGAAATACTTTGAAACCTGTTTGTTACTCATGCCCCAAAACTGCAGGAATGCTTTCAGATTGAGGTAAAAGAATTAGAAATATTGTAAGATTCTTATCCCTTTATATTCAGGAACCATGCATTCACATAAGAGTTTAAGTAACTGTATTTCAGACCTCTGGACATTCTAGGATTCAATATGGTTTGTAAAATACTCTCTTAAAAAGATCATTTTCTGCTATGGAAGATAAACTCTTAGGCTAAGAATAACGATAGAGAACTAAGATGAAAAACAGAACATAGGAAAACATTGATAGTGTGCTCTATGTATGTGTGTGTGTTTATCTTTCCTAATTACATAATAAAGACAACACAGTAATAAATGTAATCCTAGCGGTGTTTTCCAAAAATAAATGAATAATTATCTACACTATAACTTTAGTTTGTCTTTCTGTATTTTAATAAAAGATCTATCTCCTCAGAGCAGGGGGAATAATGGACATGAAGAGAGATATAGGTAGGGATACTAAGGGAGAAGTGTTTTTCCTTTGGAAAAAACATTCTCACTTCTAGCTAAGATTTTGGTCACTATTTTATCTTTATAGAAATTAAGACTAAATACCAAATTCTATACAATTTTATCCCACTGCATATTCATTTCCTCAGTTAACAACTTTTACTTAAATGAAACAAAAGGGCCTAATGAATGCAATGATATTGGACTATTTAGCAAAAATATGCAAAGTATATATATATTTAGGTTTATTGGCTTCTGAATATGAAAGCTCTATAATTAAGAAATCATGACCCTATGTTTATACTTTTGCCAAAAAGGGAAATGAGTATCATGGCATATATCTAGTCCAATATGGTTGTCATTGGCCACATATGCCTATCTACATTTAATCTCTTGTAATTTAATAAAACTTTTAAATTAGCTCATCATTAGCACTAGCCCGATTTCCAGGGCTCATAGCCTCATGTGGCTTGTGGGTACTGTCTTGGACAGTTTAGGTATAGATCATTTCAATCATCACAGAAAGTTCTACTGTATAATTCAAATTTCCAATGCTAGTATTTAACACATTACCTGTTGTGTTATTTTAAGGCACCGTAGGTCAATTTACTTTCGCTACTTATGGTAATTGCTTATTACCTTCTTCATTGGTATAGAATCACCATATTTTCTTGACAAAATTGTGAATATTAGGATTAAAAGTAGACATTTTAATGTCAGATAATTATCTTAACTTCAGAAATCCTAGCAGCATAGTATTCCAAACACCTAACTTTGACCTAGTAATGGTAAATACTTTGTAAAAATTAAAAATGACTGCTAGCTCCTATTTTTTTTCTCCCATTTCCAAGCGTCTTCATAATCCTTTCCAAATTTTTTGCTCTTTAATTTCTGATATTTTTAAACAGTTAGATGAGGTTTCTGTAAAATGCTAGCTAAGGGTAAATTCCCAAATTATATTTCTACCCATAATAAAAATAATAATTACTAAGCATTGATGATTATGATGTGAGAAACATATCATTGAATATATATCATCCCATATAAACTAGTTATTATTTTCCTTTAAAAATGAGAAACTTCTGTGGTACAACCAGAAAGCTCTGGTACATACAGAAAGCTATGGAAAGCAGTATGGAAGTTTCTCAAAAACTGAAAATAGAAATAGCATATGACCCAGTAATTCCACTTCCAGAAATCTACCCTAAGAAAACGAAATCACTGATTTAAAAAGATATATGCATTCTTACATTTACTGCTGTCTTATTTACAATAGCCTAGATAGGGAAGCAACCTAAGTGTCGATAGATGAATGGATAAAGAAGATGTGGTACATATATACAATTTCACTCAGCCATAAAAAAAGAATAAAATCCTGCCATTTGTGACAACATGGATGGCACAGAGGGTATTATGCTAAGTGAAGTAGGTCAGGCAGAGAAATATAAATACTGTATGTTTCACTGATATGTAGAATCTAAAAAACAAATGAACAAACAAACATGAATGAAACAGAAATAGACTCATGGACTCAGAAAAAGACTGGTGGTTGCTGTGTGGGAGTGGGTGAAATAGGTAAAGGGGATAAAAGGGTACGACATCCCAATAATAAAATAAGTCAGGATGATGAAAGTCCAACACAGGAAATATAGTCAATAATATTATAATATCTTTGTATGTTGACAGGTTTTTAAAAAGATAAAAACAAAAGATCTGTTTCCTCAGAGCAGGGGGAATAATGGATGTGAAGAGAGATATAGGTAGGAAAACTAAGATGAGCATTTAGTAATGTAGGTAATTGTTCAATCACTATGTTGTACACCTGAAACCAGTATAATATTGTATATCAGCTAAACTTCAATATAAAAGAGAAGTTTCAATAATTTAGAGAAGCTAAATAACTTACATGAGTTCTCATAGCCTGCTCTTTCTAGCTCTGAATGCCTCGAGTCTGTTATGACATATAAACATTTCTAAGATGGCTTTAAAATCTAGCTACATATAGGCATAAACTCATTGATTCACTAGTTGAAATACCAATTGCTACAATTCATTCCGCTCATTCTTTCAATAATATTTACTGAGCATCTACTGTATGCTAGGCACTGACAACTCTGGGTGAACAGCTGTGAACAAAACAGATGAAGTCCCTGCCCTCACAGACCTGCAGAAACTAACATTTCAAGGCAAAGAAACTTGATTAGATGTGTTCAGTCACTTCTAAAAAAAGAAGTCAGAAAGAGAAATAGGTACTTGAAATAGCTTCTGAGATGCTAGGCCACTTGGTTAATTCCACCCGCTTGAGAGCATTCCATGGTTCCACCACTCAGTCATACATCAGCAGGGATGAGACAGACGACATAGTTACATAGGGTGAGGACCTGGCTTACTATTGTTATTTCAGAGCAAAGTGACTCAAAAAATAGGACCACTGAAACCTTGAGTAAAAGAAACAAAATCAAGGACAAAAATCTCATCCAATGTAAAGGTGAAAAGGAAATATAAGGATTTACAAATTGCTTACAACTTTTTTAGAACTTTAGATGGTTTTATCTATCTAAGTTGATCGACATTACTCTGAAGTGACAATGATAAAAGATTTTTATGAATATTTCTAATATCAGAAAAGCAGACATAATTAAACTGACATGAAGACCACATAAAACAGTCAGATGTAAAAATTTTTCTAGGTGACCATAATCCTAAGAATTCTAAGCAAATAAACTTTCATGCTAGATTATTTAGGAGAGAGGCTAATAACAGAGTAACAATTTTGTTTCATGTGTGCCTTTCTCTAGTTTTAAGAACAGCAGAAAACACATTCCTGTAGTTGCCGCAGAAACTGAATCCTTTGTCTACCTCCATATGGCAATTCCTGTTGGCTCACTTTGTTGTGAAATATTTTGTAAGCCATGAAAACAAATCCAAAAAGAAGGCAAGGAAATAATACCAGCAAAAGGTGTCACCTTGATTCATATGTTTATAAATACTTCTCCTTGGGGAAATGCATTGCTGTAATAAAATACTTTTAAAGATATTACATCTACACTAGGAATAATTCAAGAATACAGTTATTCACTTATGTAGAGAGACTGTGACCTACACTGTAATGTTATATTTTTTCTCATGAAATGAAGATCTAAATATGTATGAATAAGGATTTATGCAGCATTTGCTAGTAAATGTGCACTCTAATACATTTTTATTCCTCAAAATTTTGTAGAAAAATATGACAAAGATCTTAGGTAACATTTCTGCAGAGTGAGATCAATGCATTGACATGCTAGTCTATGAAATAAAGTAATCATGCATTATGAAAGAATTTAGCCATATTCTATGAGACTTATGTCCTGGGTTTAGATATAAATTACATGGTTTATTTTTTCAAGTAGTCTGGAAATAAAATTTAAAAGGGTCACTCTTTATTTTAGTAGCTGGGAAGCAATAATTTCCAGATATTCATTTTTTCCTAGAAAAATTTATCTTATCACACATTTTGACCCAATCACAGTGTCACATAACGTGATACACACAAAAATGCTGAGACATCAATCCTATCTCCAAAAAATTTTTACTTGAGTAAAATGGATATAGATAAAACAGAACCCTACAAAATGCCACAGGAAGAAATTATCTAAACTGCCTTTATTTACAAAGGTACTCTAACTAGAATTAACAAACACAAATAATCCTAATATCTTATAAAAACAATCCTAATAAAATAATTCTTAGTGAAGAAAGCCATTTTCATTTGTTTAAACATTCAATTAATAGCCTAACTGATAGCTGTGTTTTTGTTAATACTCATACCAAAAATATACTGTACTTATATTTGTCACATTTCAATAATAATTCTCTGACCTTCACCCTGGACAAAATCAGCTTTCATACACTCATGACCACTGATTTTTCACTTACACTAGAGACACTCTTCTTTAAAGCAGCCAGAAATGGATGACTGGTCAGTTAATCAAAAATATCAAATGCAGAAGAAATGGCAACAATAACTATAACTATAAAATTATACAACTATATGTATGTATATATATGTGCATTTATGTAGGTATACTTTAAAATATTCATTTACCGCAAAGACCAGTATATTTTAATTTACACCTCTTCAAGTTAAAATCAATGTACTTTCATTTTACCACTTTTTTGATGTAGTGCCAAAACTGTTTGTTTAATACATGGGAATTTATTATATAAAAAATTAGCATTTTGAAATTAGTATGGAAATATGGATTTTAATAAGTGATGTGGGGAAACTAGTTAACTATATGGAAAAAATACAATCAGAATCCATATCTCACACTGTCACCAGGATACAATTCAGATGGATAAAAAATTAAAATATAAAACAATGAAATTCTAGACAAGACTGTTTGAGTTTGATTTTGCGAATGTAAGTTCACAGTCATATGCATCATCTACACATTCTAATTTTAGGGGTTTTTATTAATAAGGTGGAAACCCAAAGACACTTAGGAAGCACTGTGTAAAAGATATTTCTAGAATACGATTTTCCCCATTTTTTACAAGTGTCTCTTTCACATATTTTAGCAGCTCACATTTATTGTTACCAAAAGAATCTGACTTAGTTTTTATAGCCAAAAATATATTTCAACACTTAAATTGTTTTGTTCATATTGAATAAAATTATACAATTAAAACAAGTAAAAATGGCACTACAAATTTGAGGAATAAGCATAACTGACTCTCTGCTAAGCAAATAACTCAAATGATGGGAATGGACGTTCAAGGGTGTAGTAGAGAGCAGACTTGTAGCCATGAGCATTCAGGGTGTCAAGAGCACCTATCAGTATATACATAAAACTGCTTAAGAGATCGTCCATTGTAAAGCATACCAGGCATTCAGGTAAGTATTTTAAAAACATTTGTGTATTTAATCTTCATGACAACATGAGGACTCTGTGAGACAGTCATTATTATCTTATTTTAACAACTGAGTCTCAGTGACGT
Organism: Phataginus tricuspis; assembly: GCA_029783875.1. Taxonomy (NCBI): domain Eukaryota; kingdom Metazoa; phylum Chordata; class Mammalia; order Pholidota; family Manidae; genus Phataginus; species Phataginus tricuspis. Next base: position 20,872,693 of record JAQQAC010016209.1, read on the forward strand.
TGAATGCTTTACCCAAAGCTTCCCAGTTAATAAATACCAAAAATAAAACTGGAAGCTTGTTCTAAACAGGACTATCTCCACTACAGCTTTGATTGTACTATATAATGATGAACAGCTATTTATTGGTGTCTGGCTGGAATGACAATTCTGTAAGGGCAGGCCCCAGGGTTTTCATGACAGTATTCCCTGTGGGTGACACCATGCCTGCCACACAATGGATGCATAGGCTCTTTGGGGAAATGTTAACCTATTCAGGTAGTAACTTATTAAATTGATCCTTGGTCTAATTGGGGGATAGTTATGAGCAAAATAATTAGATTAGGTCTCTTGCTTTTTTTAATCCTCTTAAAAGATTTGAAGTGCAAAACACATTATTGTTGACTGTAAATGCTAAGTGAAATAAGCCAGCCATAGAAAGACAAGTACTGCATGACTCCACTTATGTGAGGTTTCTAAAATAGCCCAGTTCATAAAATCAAAGAATGGAATGGTGGTTACCAGGTGGCTCTCCAGGAGGAGAAAATGGGGAGTTATTAATCTTAACAGGCATAAAGGTTCAGTTCTGCCTCCTGCTTTTTTAATTTGGTGCCCTGCAGAATGTTATTTCTTAACATTTTCTACAACTATCTAAGCATTGCCATTTTTAATTATTATTTATGAGCTTTATTCAGTTGTTTTTGTATAATATTTATTAAAAACCCTAAATCAATGGTTTCTTGCATGTAAAATGATCTTTCAGAAAAATTTTAGTTTATATCATAAAAATGAAAAATTATGTAATCTAAGATGATGCTATTATCTAGTATGACTTGCTGATTTACTTTGATTTTTTTTATGCAAGCCCAAGTTCTGTGATGAAGATGGGGATTAACATTTATGGAAGTTATTTAGTTGATGTAAATTGTACAATAGCAACGTACTTTTAAAAGATCCCTCCAGTAGATGGGATCAACTAATATCGAGTAGCAAAACTCAAGATACCATTAATTAATATTTAATTCTGTGGAGGATGACCCCCAACAAAACTCAGGAATTTATTTCTTTGCTTTTAGTAAACAATAGCCAAGATAATATTTTATATGAAGAAGGGTTAGCTACTTCCCTTAAACATTGTAACCAGGTTATTACGAAATCAAGTCTCAGAGCCAGCTCTGTCATAATTTATTAGCAGAGAGGCAAAAATGGTTCATACAGCCTATTCTGTAAGTCTGATGAAGTCTCAGCTATCATTTTGGAAGCTTCGATCCACTCCCCTTACAAGAAGTGCTGACTAGACACTGGACAACATCCCAGAAGTAGGACTCAGTTACTCTCATGGTCACTATTAGGCAACCAGAATCCCAAACCAGACACAGGATTCAGGACAGTTTACAGACCAAGTCTTTGGCTCCATCCCTAAGGGAAGAAGCTATAAACCTTCCTGGATTTTTATGTCCTGTTTATTCAAGTGGGAAATGTCTTCATACTATTTTATCCAATTCATATAAGTTGAAAGCTTTTAGTTTCATCAGTTACCATCCATTTCTCAGAGGTGCTATGCATATTAATAAGCTAGCCACCAATTTAATAGATGAAAATCCATTTCTGACATGAAATATGGTGATTAGCAAAACATCTGGATATGATCAAAGACAAAGGTAGTTAATGTTTTTGTAATCACTGCCTCTGGAGGGGAGGGGTCTTCTCTGAAAACGTGTTATCTGACTGTCCCTGGAGAGGAGATTTCTGGTTAGGATGCATAAACTGTCTATGCTTAATAATTTTTAAGCAAATTACAGCCATCATTATTTTTTTACTATGTTTAGGAATTCAGTTTCTAAGAAATAGAGAAAAAGAAGGAATAAAAGCAGATTAAGTAAGCTCACTTACATTAACTTTTTTTTGCCTTTTATATACATGTATTTTCTTATATGGGCCTGCTGTGTTAATCCACAATATCATTGACGTAACAATAATGTTCCTGTGTCTGGAACCAGCTGCATGATATTCGAAGGGATACAATGAACTGTGTGGTAAGGGAGGAGGTAGCTGCCATTTAAAGAGTCTAATCAGTGAAGTCATATTCTGGAGATTAATGGACAATATACATCTCTGCCATAGCTCTGACAATTTAGCTTATTCAAACCACTACTCTTTTGATATATGTTCAATTTTTATTTGGAGGACAAGTTGATTGTTGTGTGAAAAGGTCAAAAGGGCAAATCTGCTTGTCAAAAAAAACCCTGCCTCTAAATTACTATACCCCACGCACTGACGTCAGTCAGATCACTGTTCAGTGGTTTTACCCTTTTAATAAGCAATCTAGTGATCTTCTATTGTTACTTTTAAAAGTCTCTTGTAGTATGTGGAGAAAAAGGAACACTTGTACACTGCTGATGGGAATGTGAACTGGTTAGGATGCATAAACTGCTGATGGGAATGTATACAGCCATTATGGAAAACAGTATGGAGGTTCCTCAAAAAATTAAAAATACAGCTACCATATGACCCAGCAATCCCACTCCTGGATATACAACCAAAGGAAAGAAAATTACTATCTGCAGTGCATTCTTCATGCTCATGTTCTCTGCAGCATTACTCACAGTAGCCAAGACATGGAAACAACCTAAGAGTCTTTCAAGAGATAAATGGATAAAGAAAATGCAGCATATATATATATATATATATATATATATATATATATATACACACACACACACATATATATATATATATATATGCTGCACATACATATATATAATAGAATATTATTCAGCTTTAAAAAAGAAGGAAGTTCTGCCTTTTGTGACAACATGGATGGACCTGAGAACATTATGCTAAATGAACTAAGTGAAATAAGTCAGACACAGAAAGATAAATACTGCATGGCATGATCTCACTTGCACATGGAATGTAAAAAAATGTTGAACTCATAGTAACAGAGAGTAGAATAGTGGTTACCAGAGACGGAGGAGTTGGGAAAAAGGGGAGATGTTTATCAAAGGTACAAACTTCCAGTTATAAGATGAATAAGTTCTGGAGACCCACTGTACAATATGGTGACTATAGTTAGTAATAATATATTGTATACTTGAAATTTGCTAAGAGAATAGATATTAAGTGCTTTCACTACAAAAAAATGGTAACTATATGAGGTGATAGACATGTTAACTAGCTTCATTGTGGTAATAATTTCACAGTATATATCTGTATCAAAACATCACACTGTACACCTTAAATACATACAATTTTTACTTGTCAATCATTCTCCAATAAAGCTGGAAAAAATAAGGATGTTATATGAAGGAGGATGAAAGAAAAAAAATTGTCTCTTATAGCAGTCTCACCCAAGTGGCTTGCCAAAATAAAATAGGCTCTTTAATTATAAAATACTTAGTGTATTTCCAAAGAGTTCTGGAAAATGCATTTTCTCCATTTGTTTACATTTCATTGACATTTTAGGACCCTTTTGTAATGGATTTTTCTGCGGAGCACCTATATATCTAGCTTTAACTCAATGTGGCTCCAAATACATGTTTTATATATATAATATTATATATATGTAATATTCATATAGTTTGTATATATACGATTTTTTTAACCAGGCATGGAATACAGTAATAATAAAATACAGAGACATACATTTTTCCAGAAAGGTTTTACTACATCTCAGATTTTACCAATTACTGAATATTCATAGGAGTCTTATTTTTTTTCTTTAATTTGAAATATAACTTTGGTAAATGACATGGCCTTTCTATTGAGTATGCAGGAATGCTGTGTCATAGAGCTGAAAATATGAATGTGCAAAGATATTGCTTTTCTCCTTTCTTTTGAGGCACATGAGAATATTGCATGTCCTTCTCTACCTCTTGAAGTTAGGTGTGGCCTTCTAAGTATTTCAGTCAATGAGTTGTGGGCAGAAGTGACATGACACTTCAGGGTTTGGGCATTGAATTGCTGGTGTAAGACCCTCAAGGAGTGTTCATCCTCTGACATGATAAGTAGGAGAACAGTGTGAACTTGGTGCCCCCATCAGCCTAGGTCTCCAAATGCAATTAGCACAGCTCCCCTACCAAACTGAGTGGTACATGTAGCATGCGCAAGAAATAAACAGTTTCAAAATTCAAACAAAAAAAAGCAGCAGAGTAACAGCAAAAACAGAACAACATAACTGAGCCTGAACTACCTAATAATTGCCCCTTAATAAAAAACAGGGAAAAAAAGACTTTAAAGAAAGACTTTAAAAAAAGTCTTTTTTCCTGGTAGACAGAAATCACTTAACTATATAATGTTATTTTAAAAACTATTTTCTATAGATGAAATAATAGCCATTAAAACAAAGTGGCTAAATATTCACAGAATGCTGGTTATTTCACAGTCATAAAGTAGTTCTCTACATACATTCAGCAAGCTGTGTCAATTTGAAGGTTATTTCTTCATGGAAATGAGACTCTGCTAGAACTTCAAAAGAAAATGACCAGAAATGTTTTAGTCTGTCATAGGGCACGATAACATAAATATTATGTATCTTATTGAAGCTCTTTTGACTCTATAACACTGATTGAGGACTAAAAAGAATTATTAAACTGCATTACAAAATCTCTAATCAAATGTAATATAAGACACCAAAATTTATATTAAATTTACCCAGTTCATTTATTATATACTTTTATTTTTCTTGATAAAAGTTATTCTTGGTTGTCAGTACTAACATGAGTCATAGAGAAATATTAAGGTTTATTCTTTTTCTGTAACATATATCATTAAGACAACATTAATGTAACTTTAAAATCAAACATCAATTACTACTGAATATGAGAAATTGTTTTTTTTCTCTTCCTAAAACCTCCTGTTTGTCTGTTCTATCTCTACACTTCAGAAGCTCTAGAATTCATCCACTTGGAACACCCTACCAACTCCTGCATTCCTGATTTTTAAATAACTAGGGAAAATTAATAAAGACCCAAAGAAAAATAAAAAGTGAGTGACTAATACAAATTCCACTCTTTGGGTACTGCTCACTGCAAAATGCTATCATTATAATCTAAGAAGTTAAAGTAACATGACACTTTAACCTCTAAGCCAGCCAATTTAAGAGAGTACTGTTTTCAAGAAATGGATTGAAATCAAACCTTTGGGCTGGTATAAGAATAATGATTAAATGGTTTTAGGTTCCACAGCAATAGTTATCTATATACAAGTTATCAGTAGCTGATTGGCTCCAATTATTCCTTCAGACATCTACGAAAGAGAAAAAAAGACATAAAAAGCTCTTGCTCATTTGCATATTTATAATACCTCAGTGAATCACCAGGAAGGGCACTGATGCTGCCTGAATATTAATCCGGAGCCAACAGCTGAGCTGAAGGGCAAAGCAATATATAGAAACAAACTGCAATCTCCCTCTGGAATTCACAATTTAGCTTAATGGTGGACAGTTCTGTAAACGATTTTATTATTATTATTATTATTTCCTCCCTTATTACAAGATTCTTCTCCTTTTCATAGAGTATTCAGTCAGATCGATGTGGGTTTACAATACATTTTTATCTGTATTTTAAAACAGATTTGATCATGCAGCCTTCTTTTACAACCCAAACCACAAACTATTCCAGCTTACATGCTGAATATCTATGCAGTATGCACCCCCAAAAGGAGGAATCCAAGCTGTACACTGCATTCAGCTGAAGGACATTCTATTTTTATATGCTTTTAAAAGCCTCAAATTTGTAAGCAGTTAAAAGTTCGGATAGTCAAGTACCTCTGACTTCAATTCTACTCCCCGCTCTGCCCTTTAATTTCTTGTAAAAACCAGTCTCCCGACCCCACCCTCTGCCACAGCTCAAATGGATATTTCTGCCTTGGCTTCTGCAGAGAGCTGTAGATTGACGCTTCCGGAAGAAATGCTGCATTTCCTTCCATGAGATGCAGCAGAGTATTTGTGGAAGATTATGTAGGAGGGAGATATGTATTTGCAGTTTGCATGTGTGATGTATTTGTAGCATCGTCATTACATTTAAATATCTGTGATCACAAGACTGTTTATTACAGGATTCTATTTTCCTTGGAGAAGTGGCAGATTAGACAAAACTCTCCTGAGAATTTGCATTTCCTTTTCCTGAAGAAGGTGCTGTCTGCCAACAGCGGTTTCAGAAAACAAACAGTAGATAAAACAGTAGCTCTTTACAAACAACCTCAGGTTTAGAAAATAGATCTCTGTGCCTTGCTGATTATCATACTGCTTTGCTTTATTTTTATTGGGCTTCTATTTTAAATGGTAGTCAATAAAAATGACAGCAACAGCTAATCTTTATTGATCATACACTGTATCAGTCAATTTTTGCTGCATAACAAACTACCACTAAAGCCAGGGGCTTAAAGCAATGAACTGTTATTGCTCATGGTTGCCTGGGGTTTGGCTGATCTAGGGTTAGGTTCAGCTTGGCATTTCTGTTTCAGGCAGCCAGAGTGGCCCTGCTTTTCACTGCAGGTCTATGACTTGGTTGGAGTGACTCTGTTCCATTTGTCTCAACCCTAATTAAACCTTCAGGCTAACTGGGTAACACTCTACTCATGGTGTTGGCAGAGGCACAAGGATATAAGCAGGACATATGAGGCTTCAAGGCTTATGCAAAGATCCACAACACTCACTTGCTCTTTATTCTGTTGGTCAAAGTGCCAGGAAAATATACATTATCTCTTTAGTGGCAGAGACTGGAAAGTCACACGACCAAAGGAATAGTGAAAACTTTAAACCAATAAATGCAATCTGCTACCCACACTACAGCCTAGGCTCCTTAGTTAGCATGTTACATACATCATTTCATTTCATGTATTATTGTCATCATTATTTTACAATTAAGAAATTTGGATTCAGAGAGGTTAAGTAACTTGCTTAGGGTCACACTGTCAACAAATGATAAAGTAATGATGACATGTAAGCACTATGCAACTTTTTTCAAATGTTCCATCCTACCTGGTTTCACAGAATATTTCTATATTTAGTATAGAGATTATAAAGATATAGGATATGATGTTCAATCATCATTATAATGATAATGAGTAAGGATAGAGCATAACAAAAATTCTGCTGGGGTAATACTTCTCACTTCTAAGTCACCTCATCCTTAAAATTCATTTACACATGAGACACAAAAAGGATAACATCCTCAGCAAAGAATCACAAGAAAATTAAATTAAATTTCCATTTATAGTTCTTTTGTGATCAATAATTAATTATTCCTTAGAACAAGAAAGGTCCTCTTCTTTGGCAATAAACACTACATATAAAAATTATAACTGATTCTATTTTATAAAAAAATATGTACTACACAAATATAGTTTTTCAGATTCAAATACCATTAATCAAAATGCACAAATGTTTGTAATAATGATAGAGAACTTTAGTGAATGGAAGTTAATTGTTTCGGTTTCAGTAGAGATATAAGTACAATCCTAATTAAAGTATTTTCTAATTGACTTTTTGGCAATCAGTAGCAATGTGGTCTTAGATTATGTCTATATTTGTTTTGGTTTCTTGATTTTGCATACTTTCATTTTTTGTCTAATAGTTGTTTTCAGAAACCTAAAGAAGTTTAGTTGAATCCAAAAAGTAAGTCTATACCACAGGACTTATTGATAATTTTATACTGTTTTCACACTGTTCCTCATTGTATAATGTATGGCTTAGTAAGTATCTGGATTGTTAAAAGAGCATACTACTCTGGAATAAACATGAAAACAACAGGGGAAAATTAAATAAGACGGGCTCTGACATAAATCCAACCTCCATGTCACAGATTTCTCCCCAAGGGTAAGTTATACACAGAGAAGAGACAGATTCCATATGAGAGGAAGAATAGCATTCATAGAAATTGGAATACCAAAATATCAAAATGAATGTCTCTGTGTTGCTTGTGAAATAATACATAGAATCCTTATTGTAGATAGACACTATAATCATTTTCAAGATTAATAGTGGTACTGAATCTCACACTTGGGCTACTTCCCTTACTTCACACCAAAAACATTTCAGAATCTCATTAAATGCAGACTGGAAGCTCAGAAGCTGAGAGAATTTCTGAGTGTGTTTGTTCTGCTGAGGAAAGTACATGGTATATAACAAATATTCAATAATCATTTTTGAAGAATGCAGTATTATGAGATTTTATACCAGCAGATAGAACTGGGTTCTTAATAGTTGAATGACCTTGGTCAAATTATTTAACAATACAATGCCCAGTTTTGTTTGTTTTTATCTCTTAGAATGGGATTTATGTCACAAAGTTGTTTAGAGGAGGAAATTAACACACTTATTTATAACCGAGTTTCCCCAACCTCCATTAACTGATGAGTTAAAATGGACTTATGCTGATAATTCAGAATTGAGTAATTCTGATCCCCACCTGCTGAGACAGTATTTCAGTGCCTTCTGCCTAGATCTTTCCCAGTTATGTTTGAATGTCCCCACAGAGGGTCTCAAATGTGCTTATGAGAGGCACTCTCCCCTTTCTTGACCTCAAACCCTTTCGCTGATGCTCATGGCCTTTAACAACACATGAGAATCAACTCTCCCCCCAGTGGCCAGAGCTGCCACTCAACCCTCTAGGAAGGGCTGACGCTGAATCCTATTTTGGTATTTCTTGTTACTGATGCTGAAGCCTCGCTGAGTCTCCAGAGGAGACTGCATTCTCTGGGGTCCTCACTGAGTTGAAGCTCCTATGTTTTCAATGTATAAGAAGAAGGATCATCCTTCAGCCTGTAGCCTCTCTCTCTCTAAAGCTCAATTAAAAGTCATATTTCTGAGCTAGGGGAGGTCAATATCTGGGATAGAAATCATGCTATTACATATTTCTGGTCAGGTGAACTCACACACACAGACACAGAGACACATACACACACACTGCCCCCGAAATCTCGTAAGTCTCCTCCTTCTTCAGGATGGACTTCACCATACATGAGAAGAGAAAATTCAGTATCTTGCTGCCAATCACAACCCTTTGGAATGGATGACTTGGGGAGACACAACCCTGCGCTGGCAGGGTTTTGCATACTTGGTATGCATTGTGGCTTACCATTAGAGTGGCCCCATCATTTAGAATGGCTCCTTTAAGATTTTTCTGGATCTGGACCCCTTAAAGCATTCCCAGAGATCACAGTTTATTTGGTCTGGGCACAGGTGATTTCTAAAAGTTGCCAAGATAATCCTAATGTGTAACCTATGTAGCTCACGGTTAAGAAACACTGCTTCTGAGAATCTGATGAAACCATTTTACCAGATAAAATGAACATTTGCTTTTGCTTTATAATTTTAGTAAAATGTCAAGTGTCTATGGACACCCTGAAATCTACTTTAAGATTAACTTACTTAGAGCCAGTAAATTTAATTTTGTTATTTCTCCAGAAGAGGGAGGAGTCATAGTGGGCAGACTGCCAGGAGAGGTACTAATGAGGCTATGTGCTGGAATGAAGCAATAATCAGCTTCATCTAATACAGCGTTTTTCCCCCCATTTATCGGCATTTTCCCCATATTCCTGGTATTATGAGAAATGATTAATAAATGTTGGTTTAATGTTTTGAAGTCCATATTACTACTGAATAAGGAGGATACTTACATACAGTAAATCAGAATGAGAATGATTAAAAAGAGATTTCTAAGTGCCTCACTTTGGGGAAAATAGAAAGTTTTGTTGACCAGCCAATTTACATTGAAAAAAACCCATGTTCCAAATCTAGAGAAATAGTAATAACCATTTCTCATATATTAGAGGAAAATATCAATGAGAAATGCTTCACTTAGAGTGTGGCAAGAGGGTCACAGAAAGACTTTGAGTCAATAACCACTCTTTGGATGTCTGGAAACACACACGAGGCACAGTTTTTGTTATATTATAATAAAACCACCAGGGTTTTCTAGCTAAGACAAGGTGGGAAAATAAAACTGTAATTAAGACCAGTCATGGGAATATTTTGATTACACCAGAAATAGAATGAATGAATATTTTCAAATTTGGCAATTCCAAAGTCAATTGCAAGAAATATTTAGGACACTTGGAGCTAGATATTATGATTCATTCTGGGGATTTTGACTACTGTCATGATAGGCCAAAGACAGGTGCCGAACGTGAAGAAAGGAAAGAGGGAGAAGAGTTAGCTTAATGGGTATGAGCATTTGCTTCTGTAGGAAGCAGATTTATAAATAAATTTAAAAGGAACCATATGGATGAATATGTAATAAAATGGCCTTTATAAACTATCAAAACATAAAAAAAGATTAGTCTATTTATTGTCAGGAATAATGTGTAATACATATGAAATGAAATAGGGATAATTTTTCAGTTCTTTCTCGACATTAGTTTTCTCAAACAGTTCAATCTGTCTGAACTGCATATGAGTTTTTAAGAGGAACTACCCCTAACATTGTGTTACAGAGAATAGGGAAAGCAGAAATTGATCTGATGCACAGAAGTTCAGTGTTCCTCTCATGTGCTTCCAGTATCTGCCTATGATGATCCAAGGCTTCTAGTATCCAATAACAATTACATTTTTACTTGTCCTTCATCTCCAACTAGAGTATGAGTTGTTGTGTGTAGACTATATTTTAGTTACTATCAGATTCCCAATATCAAATCTACATTGTTCATATAATAGGCATTCAAATATTTGTTTAGGAAATATTAGCAAATGGCATATGAAAGTAATTCTGGTTCTCCCAAGCTTCAGGACAATTCTAGAATCAGATAAATTATAGTAGATAATGGCAATCTATCAACATAACACAGTGGTATCCCATAGGGTAAAAGTAATGCAATTAAAGCAAATATAACAAGGACAACAAAAACTCATTAACTCATTAAAGGTAGGAATTCTTGGCAAATATGTACTATAAGGAAAAACATGTCACAGGTTTTATGTTAAAAAAACTAATAAAAATGAATTACATTCACTTCCATTAATTTTATGTTTTGTGATTTGACTCTAAGCACTGTCCTTTTAAAATAAACATTTGAATAGTGAATATTTACAAAATTATTTATTAAAATTTGCAGTAAATATAGGAAATAATCTTTCTTAGGCTGTATGCAACCTCTATAAAGCCTCAAACATTTTAGATAATAAGAACAAATATAGTTTTTATTTAATGAGGAGCCTCAGAGAAAACTGAAAGTTTTGTTTTACACCTATTTCTTCTGGAAAAGCCAGCACTGTATTTGAATACATTTGTTTGCTTTAAGAGACACTTATTACTTTATAAAATAGTGTAAGAAGTAGCTACTTAACCTTAAAAATAAACAGCTTACATGATTTTAGGTCATATCTATCCAGGTAACAGACACCATATTTTTGCTTGGATGAAAAATATTCTACAGTACAAAAGTGTCAAGATAGCCTGAATAACTTGGATCTTTCTAACTCAGACAAACCTGCCGGTAACACAGCATATTTGTTTTTCAGTGTTATTTTGTGGACTATGCTATGTATGTAATTGAAAGATGATAATCTTTTTTTTTTAATTCTGGTTTAAAAGATAATTTTGTTTTCTATGTTTCTATGATGTAAAGCAAAAATCCTATGCAATTTGTAATAGAATTGTTTTCAGCATGTACCATCTTTTCTCTCTGTCATACACTTATGCCTTAAGCTAATGTCATTTTAAAAAGAATACAAGTGCCATACTATTTCCCTTAGTTGTCACATATTACCCACACAAGAGATGAAAAGGGGTAATTGGTTTCAACAATAAGCACTGTAGCCTGCCCTCTACACCACTGTTTCTCGAACTTGGATGCACAGATGAATCTACTGGAGAATCTTATATAAATGCAGGTAGTGATTTGGTCACCCCCGGGGGGGGGGCCCAAAGATTCTGAATTTCTAACTAGCTTCCTGATGATACTTATAGATGCTACTGGTCCAAGGACTGCATGCGGAGCAGCCAGCACCCATGATTAAAAGGTCCATAATAGGAGGTAGGGGACAGGGGAGAGGAAAAGTGTTAAAGGAAAGATACAAGGCAACTGATAAAAAATGTTATAACTTTGCCTTGACAAGTACAGATATCAACCTAGTGACATTTGTTCTGTGAATTGTTGCTTGTTTGTTTTGTTTTTTAATTATTTGATTGTGAGGAATAATTAAAAAAAAAAAACTTCCCTTTTAATAATCGCCAAAACAAGGAAATAAACAAACGTACCAAGCAAAAAGAAAAAGGAAACTAAAATAGGTTATAGGAAAAAAAAAGCCCTACAGTAGTTTCAAAGGCCTGTTCTATAATATCAAGGACGATCAGGCAGAGAAGGACACCCTACCTACCACATAACTTATGGGCAGGAGGGAAAGAGCAAAGGCCAAGTGGGGGTCACGAAGTCTAGTTCAGCTAGAGCAAATCAAATTCTGACAGTCGCAAATATTTTGCTATAAGTAGTTGTTTGGGGTGACGGTTTTATTTTTAAAATATTGAATGACAACTGAGATCGAAAAGGAGAATCTTTGCTTGTCAAACACTTAAAATATCATTTTCATTATTCTGTGAGCATTTTCTGTTATTAAAGAGAATTCTAGGAATTCTTGTCTTGAATAATCACTACAAAACCTATTCATTTATTAAGTTTCACTTCAAACATTCCTGTTTGGTTATTTTACATATAAAAGCTACAGACTTCCGAGGCATGAGTTAGTGCTCAAGTTTACAAACTGAAATTGATAGAAACCACGATGTTCTTTCACTAAAAAGAATGGATTTGCAAGGCATATCTTATCAGTCTGGAGTGCTCTTTTCTAAGGTGATGACTGTGGTCTGAAAGCATTCAAGATAAAGAAGTGGTTCCAGTCTGCAAGGCTCCTTCCCAAGCAGGAAAAGAGGTCCCCATCCATGTAATCAGTGTTGCATCTTTATCAATATAAAAATCACAAGATTACTGGACATAAGGACAAAATATGTCTATTCAGGACAAATAGCCTCCAAGAAATGCTATCATGAGAAAAAAAAAGAAAAAGTAGGACTTAATCCTGGATATGTCCTGCCAGCTGACATACTGTAGGCCTATAGGACATACCACATTCTCAGTTTGGCTTTCTAAAAGCAGACCTTAAGATGAGGATTTGCATGAAAGGAAATCTTTTTGGTGGAAAAACAAATAAGGAAACAAATAATGAAAAAGAAACAGTAGGTGAAGAGAAAGGGAAAAAGACAAAGCCAAAAAAAAAAAATTGAGAACTGAATATATCAAGCAAAGCCCCAAAGACAGCAACTTTGAATTAGTGTCCAAGTTATTGTTGTCTGGACACCGTACACATCACGGTTAGAGTTGTCTCAACCAGAGGGTAAAGAAGCTGGCATATTTATACCCCTGTGACCAACCGGCCAGCCTTCAGTAGTTAAGGACTGCACCTTGGGGATCATAAATTCCCAGGAACTTCTGGCGCCCTGCTCAGGCAAAGCCATTCTGCAGCCTGAGGGGAGGGTTTCCAGACAGCACAGGTGCAGATGGATAGCAGTGGAACCTCACCGGGAAGCCATGTGCGCACAGATAGTAAAGGAGGTAGACAGGATAGGAGCAGAACACAGACAGAATAGGCTTTCCCTCCCAGTTATACAAATCAAGACCATATGAGACACACTTATTTTCAAAAACTAATATTTGTATCGCTTCACTCTATCAAAAAAAGGTGATACTGTCAAACAATAAGGAGAAAATATTCATGTTTACCAAACTAATGGCAGGAAACATGACAGTTACTGCTTAATGTAACTTGGCTTATCTACAGAGCTTTATGTTGACAAGTTATCCCTGGTCTTGGCCCCTCGTGTCAAAGTTTCTTTCTAAGATGAGCTTCATTCACAGCACTTTACCTTTTATTTTTTCTTGGAGTGTGATTATTTAATTGCTTGGTCTAAATCACCTACCTAATATTTCTAAAAGGAAACCAAAAGCAAGTTTCCTTGTTCTCAGTTCCATAATTCTTCCGTCTTTGTTGCATAGTGGTTTTTAAACTTCTGCTTGCTTTGTTGCTACCACACTTCAGGAGTTTGGTTTTTCTGTTGTTGCCTAATGCTTTTTAAAATCTTCCCTGATGTTTTAGATTGTTTCTAAGTTGCTTGGTTTAGTCAGAACTTTGATTTCAAGTACAAACACATAACTGAAACTCACTTGTGCTCAAGAGATACTGATTGGCTGGAATGTGTGGGGAGGGTAAAGTCTGAGCTGGCCTCCAGTGCTGGAATCATAAGTGAAATGTCATGAAGCTTTTTCCTCCATCACTCATCTCTGCTTGCCTCCCTGTGCCAAATTATTCTCTCAAAACAGTCTCTCCACCTGAAGTAGGATGTGGCTGCCGGCCCTTAGTGTTGTGGTCTCTATTTCACTGCACCAGTTTGAAGACTATCAGGGAAGGAGTCTACGTGGCCCAGCTTGGAGCATGTGTCCATCCTTTAAATCAAATACACAGGGGAGAGGGTGGTATGAGTCTCTGAGATTGGCCCTATGTGAGTCATATTCTTAGTCACAACCTCAGAGGGTTCTGCTGTACTGACATAATCTCAGACATGGCCACTTGGCAAACTACACTAGGTTGTTGTACTAATTTATGTCAACCACAATAACAGGGCAAACTCTACTATTTGGTTACTTCCGAGACCCTCATTAAAACTTGTAATATTAAAAATTAAACCTTCTCTTTTTTCTGATAACTTTTTTTTTTGTCTTCACCCTACATCAAACACTGCTGTTTCCCCTTTACTTACTAAATCTTTATGTAACATGAAGTAACATTGCATGGATCTTAGTAAGAATGGGTTATGAGCAATTTCCAGGATGCTTCAGACTCTAGGCTTTTCTTCTCTTCTATATTCCAAATTTGCAGTCTTAAAGGGAAAAACTCCTGAATACACAAAAAGGAATCTGTTTCTAAATATTACAGTGAACAGTTTTACCTATTTGGCATCTATTCCATCCTCTTTTGATAACAGTGTCTCATCCTCAGCTGGGTGAGAGCCTACATTCAATAACATCCACCCAGAAGAAGGGGAACCAAGAGATAAAAGAAATCCAAGGCCCAGAGATATTCCTGAGTCCCTGAAAAGCTCTACCTGGTCTTTGCATTTTCTTGAACCTATTTGCTAAGGCTAATTTTGGCTGTTTTCGGTCACTTTCAACTGAAATAATTCTAACTGAAATGAATTTCTTAGTAGTATTAACATATTTGGGAGAATTCTTTCTAAAATGTCATGAACTGAGTTCACTGAAGGCTTAAAGCATATCAATTCTTAGAACAATGAAACCAGGATGAAGTAGTGAATTTTACATGCTGTAAAAAAAGGAACTTTTAATTGAACTCATAAACAGTCTATCTTAATATAGGACTAACATCTTCACAATGAAAGTTAACTTCCTAAGGGAAAACAAAATTACGTATATAATGTTAGAAACTGACATGACCTAGAGAAAAGCATGCTGAAATATTATATCAAAATAATTTCAACATGTATAAACATTCCTTATCACATAGAGTGTTTGCTTTTGACTGAACTGCTGTGAAATAATCTGTTAATGTGAAAATATTCTTTGAGAGCCCTAGTTTGTACAGGTCAGCTTATCCAAAGGTAGTTATGGACCTGAGGTAATGTGAAGCCCAGGCCCTGGGTTACTTGGATAATCACTTTTGAACACTGTATAGGCTAGGGTTTCTAGCCTATCCTAAATAATTATTCAGTGACATTCACATCATTTTCCCTGGCTTGTGATCAGTTAAAATACATCTGCCAACCAAACCACTCAAGAAGAAGAAGAACACTACATTTTCTCAAACGCTCCCAACATTTTGTTAGAGCAATTTCATTAGGTCTCAGACTTTCATTTTTCAGAAACTCCAAATTCAAGTTTTCACAGCTACTCCTATTTGTAGCTTTACAGAGAGAAGAGAGTATTGCAGTGCATTACAATAGGGGAGCCTAAGAAGGATAAATGGATTGAGTACTACTGCCAGTTAATCACTTTGAGAAAATGGCCTTCACCTAGAGCAGGAATAAATGTGGTCGGCAAACAGTTATTTCTGACTAATGCAGTCTGAAAACTTGAGGCCAAGACATCTACAGGGTAAACCTTTACATCTGATAAATAAAATCCTTCAATTTCAGATAAAGTGTAATTCATGGTTATTTCCTCAAAATCTCTCAAGTTGCCTTTTCACATGTCAAATTTGGATTTCCAGTTGGAATGATAAGGAAAAAAGTCCCTGCATATTATTTGAATTAGTTAAAAAGCTAGCAACTGTTTTCATACTATTTTAGATTGAACAAAGAAGAAATTTCTCCTCAGGACAATTGAGGCCTATCAGAGACCCCACAAAGCCCCTAAGAAATTTTGGGTTAATCCTCTTCCTGCTACAGACACACATTCACATAAATACACACATCACTCCTAAAGCCCGGCAGTTAGGAAATATTTTCATATTCATCACATATTTATATGACATATAATTTATTTTCTTGAAAGAATCCAAAAATCAACCTAAGCTTTAGATAAGACTTGGGAGTAGGAGTAATATTAGCAATCATCGTAATGATACTATAATAATAATAATAATGGCTAACTTATTACTGAGTCCTTCCTATATGCAAATACTTTTTGATCCACTTTACATGTATTACATCATTACTATATGCCAAGCATTTTTCTAAGTGCTTCACATGTAATTAACTCATTTATTTTTCATAACGACCCTTCAAGAGATGTAATACTACTTGTGAGATCCTGTTTTTTTAGATAAGGTAGCTGAGGCACAGTGTTTAATGTCTTGCCCACGACTGCGCAACTGGGAAGTAGAAGACTTTAAGTATCAAACCAGACTGACTGCACTGGAAACCCTCACCCTGAATCACCCACCTTAACTCACAATTTTTTTCTACACTTTCCCAAATACAGATGACCGCTAGAATCAAATTTGTTATTTGTTAAGTGAATTAAGAGAGTATGCTAGTTAAGAGCACGGACTTTTACTCAGTCATACTTTTCCAGTTATTATGTTGAGTGACATTCGGCAAGTTAACTTCTCTGTACCTCGATTTAACAATTTAATTTTCTGTTAAATTGAAATAAAAATATATCATTATGTAAGAGATTAATTAAAGAATATATATATGTACATATGTATATCTGTATGTGGGTGTAACATCACTTTTCTAGGCATTTATTATTTTCAATAGATGGTATTTATTTGTTATGCCCTCTCTGCCTATTTCCAGAAACAATTTAAGTTTCATTAGTAAAAAATAGTAATTATATGGGCTTTCTCTACTTGGACAAAATTACAAAGAGTAAAGTATTAGAAAACTAAGGCCTAAGGAAGAGAAATAGAATGCATAATCTCTGCCACAGGAGAGAGAGAAAGCCCAGCAGTAGTATCTCTAAGAACCTATAGAAGTGCACATGTTGATTTTCTCATGCTTACCTTCACAGCCCATGCAGCCATCACACAATAATGGAAGTGAGCAGAGAGTTCCCTATTTCCCTTACTGTTCATCTCTTGCAATGCTTGACACTGGAAGAGTTTAAAGAATCTGAGGGAGAAGTAGAGATATTAAGCTGTAGAAAGGTGAAAGAACATTTATCTATAAATTTGCGATCAAAGGATTGAGCAATATTTTGGCCTGGATGCTTTGAGTTACAGAATTGAGGCTTTGCTTTTGACTTGGAGTAACCATGGGACTTGATGCTTCTTAAAAACTGAGAAATCAAGGGGCCTGCCCTTTTCAACATTTAGTGGCAAGAGGACCCCCTGTACTGAGCAGGTTTATGGGTACTGAAGAAGACAAACATGGAATTGCTTTTATGAGTATTTCATGTGATTCTTTCTTGTTCCAAATACTTTTTTTTTTGGCCATTTAAAGTCAAAAGTCTCAAAGTGTAAAATGTAGCATCTTGATCTGAAAAAGAATAACATTTTAGTAAATGTAATGGTAATATTTAGAAGACATAGAAGACTTGGAATATCCAAAACGCCCTCCCAAATCCTGCTAGGTAACCTTTGCCGAGGGAAGCAGTCCCCTGTTTCTCAGTAGAGGACACTAACAAGTCCTCCTTTATCCCCTCTTGTTGCTTGCCTGTATCAACATCCAGATTCAACATGGCCTGGTAGTGGGAGATAGTGAAGTACAGGGTGAAAGCAGTGAAAAGTATTCAAGCAAAAATATTTTAGGAAGTTTGTTAAAAACATCACAAATCTGGCAAATAATCATGGAAATAAATTGTGAAAATACTAGACTATGGAAGGTATAGTGTATCTTTAGATCAGACTGATTATTTTACGGGCATTAATTGAGCAGAGGTTATGCATCCAGTGTGCTAGTTGGGCAGATGGCTGAGGTTTTAATAGTTTTCCGTTTGACTAATGCAAACTTAGATGCAATTGTGTTAAGCACTTTAAATGACATTGATATACCATAGAAGGTAGTTAAATTATTTCAAGAATAGGAGTGCTGTGTGGTGATCATACCATATGATGTATATATCCACTCTCAAACTCAAAGAGGTTTGTTTCATGAAGGTCTTGAGGAAGATATAGGTGATGACAACATACAAATATTGAAAGAATGCCTTATTAGCTTTAGGCCAGGAATGCTGGTCAAACGAAATACAATTTAACGGGCTCCCCAGTCTCCATGGGATCAAAAGGTTTCAGAACACAGATAACCACCAGAAATATAGTGGACCTAGTTAACACAATAAGCAGCAGAGAAAGCATAGTAATCAGCTGTCAAAGGATGCCCTGACTTAGGAAGATCTCTGTCTATGCCTAATTAATCATAAGATACCTTACATGATTTAATTTGTATTGTATCTGTATAACCAAATACAGAGCAGAATGAAACAAAACTTAAGTTCTGCTTTAAGGTGACATGAAAGAGAACCACAGTTTATCACCTCATTTCCAATCTTGAGTCAGCTCCCAAGTCCAGAGCAGTCTGTGATAACAATGAAGTCTCTCCTATTACACCAAAAGGGGGCACATCACCACTGGTTCTTCTGTTTGATCAGTGCAGACTGTTTCAGGGACGCAGAGAAGGTTAGCAATGACCATGACCTTCATGAGGTGATGACTCCCACTGTAGCTGCTATTGCAGATGTGTTTTCCTAACTAGTGGAAACCAGTTTAGTTCTTGGCATTCAGTATTCATCTATTGATTTTCTGAACGCATTTCTCTCCATTTCAACAAACTGAGACAACCAGAAGTAGTTTGCATTCACCCTGGGACAAATCAGCCTACACTTCCTGTCTTTCCTAGCTTTTTTTTTTTGCTTATCTTTATTTCCTGCCTAAACCAAATGCTGTCTTCTTCCGCTAGGAAAAAGAAAGAGTGAACCAACTATTCTACAAAGGTAAGGGGACATAGTGTGTAGGATTTTCTTGAAGAGAGAGGTAGAAATATAACAGTGGACAAGGGTATGTTTCTGGCTAATTTTAAAAGCTCCACTGAACTTGAAATCATTCAGCAAACATGACTGATGCCTAAATGCACTAGATGTTGGGGATGTCCACATGAAAAAGGTAATGCCAGACCCTTATCTGAGAAAGGAGCTTTAATTTTGGTGAGGGACACAGAGGCATAAATCGATTCATCCCTAGATTCCACAAGCACTGACTGTCTGCTCTGTGCCAGGAACTGCGTTATCAGTTAGACTCACAGAAGTTTGTAAAAGCAGACATGGTGATGACCCTCTGAGACTTATTTGCTAATGAGTAAGATAGGTTTTAATAAAAGAAAACCCAAACAGATAAAATTTGGAAATATTTCTATGATAAGTTGTTAGGAAAAAGAGAATTGTATTAATGAGAGTCTTTAAAAGGGAGTTTAAGCTGAGGTTAGAGGTGAAGGATAGTTTACACGTGGTGATGATGAGTAAAGATCATAGGTTTCTAGTTAGAGTATCATTCACCATGTCCTTGTTCCAGGCAGGAGATGACTCATTAAAAACCTGAGGAAGCTTAGTATGATGGGAAACCAGAGAAAGAGGTAGGATCTGTGAAAGATGAAGCCAAGGAGGAGGATGCAGGGCTTTCCCAGCCATATTAAGAATTGTGCTCCTTATCCTAACATTGTTAAACCATTGAATATTTTCCATCAGGTGGGTGACATGATTGTATGTGAACTTTCTGACCATACTGTGGAGCAGTGTTTATAAGGAAGTGAGAAAGGATGTGGGTAAACCAGTTATAAGGCTATTGCAACAATAAAAATGATAATAAGAATTCTGTCTAGAAAGAAATGGTGATGGGATAGAATAACATAAGTGGATTTAAGAAATATTTCAGAGTTAAAACTGACTGGACAGTGATATGAAAGGTAAGGAAGATGGTTATATCAAGGGTGACTTATTTTCTGGCTTATACGCCTGCCTCATTGGCAGTGCCATTGTCCAAGGGGACACTAATGAAGGACCATATTTTAGGGAAAAGATGAAACATTTTCATTTTGAAGAATCTATATCACATTCAAATATAAAGAGAAGTATATCAAAGGGATATGGTGTGGTGGTTCCTTAAAAAAATGAAGCAGAACTACCACATGAATCAGCAATTCCACTTCTGGGTATATACCCAAAATTACCCAAAGCAGAGACCTCGAACAGATATTTACACACCAATGTTCATAGCAGCATCTTTTACAATAGCTAAAAGTGTGGAAACAATACAAATGTCCATCAACGGATGGATGGATAAACAAAATGTGGTTAATGCTAGGATAAACATGGTATACATGACATAGAATATTATTCACCTTAGAAATGAAATTTTTATACGTGATGTAACTTGGATGAATCTTGAAAATATTATGCTAAGTGAGATAAGACAGACACAAGGGACAAATACTGTATGATTCCACTTACGTGAAACACCTAGAACAGGCAGATGCACAGAGACAGAAAGTAGAATGGTGGTTGCCAGGGGCCGAAGGGAGAGAGTAATGGGAATTACTGTTTAATGGGTGTGGAGTTTCAGTTTGGGAGATGGAAAAGTCCTGGAGATGGATGGTGTGGTGATGGTTGCCCAACAATGTGAATGCAAATGCAACTGAACTACACATTTTAAAATAGTTAAAACAGTAAATTTTATGTTATGTATGTTTTTCCATAATAAAAATGTAAATGGATCTAGAGCTCAGAGTCCTAGGTGAGAGATGTAAATGAAGGTCATTGAGGTGTCTATGGCAATTGAGCCATGTAAAATTACATAGTTTGAAAGTAGGGCAGAAAGAAAAGAGTGTATTACTAAACCTGATGAACTCAAATATTAATTATATACGGAGGAGGTCTTCAAAAAGGACAGAGAAGAAATGATTAGAGTTTAGAGAAGAAGACAAAAAGGGAATAATATCAGAGAAGTGAAGAGGGCAGAATATTTCCAGTAGCCGTGATCAATACTGTCAATACTACCTGAATCCCTCTTGCTGGGAGGATTCCATTTCTCACTCATCTTAAAGGCTCCTCCTGGGGCTGTAATGCTACAGTAGTTTATTTTTTGCCAGAAGGCAAAGACCTCTTGGTAATTCCAATTTGAGCTTTCTTTTTTCCCTACTTAATTTGTCACAGGGAATTCCTCCTTGGATTCCTGGGCCAGAAATTCAGCCTTGGTGAGCTGGTCCAGCCGCTCTTCTACAGAAGAAAATAGTTACTTGGTAAAACAGACATAATTTTGCTCCATAAGTCTTGGGTCTGCTTTCATGATTCTTTCATGGTTTACAATAGGCTTGATAGCAAATCCCTGTCTGCACTGACAATTCAAGCACCATGGCCTGTACTGTTTTTCAAGCATTTAGAGGCACTGAACAACTGGCTAATTGACCTCCCTGCATTATGTTAGCCAAGAATTGGTGCTTTAAAGCTTCCAAATGTAAAGTGAAAAGTTGTGTCCCATATAAAGGAATTTTAAACATTGCCAACCAAGTGGAAATCCCTTTGAGTTGTTAATACATTTGAAAGCTTTTTATCTATCAGAATAAACTTGATTTAGTCAGTTTTAGGTGTTTGTTTAGCTGGAACCAGAAGGTTAAATCTGCATTCTCCTTGTTCACCTAGAAACACACCCTGGGAGAGGTGAGGTCAGTAAAGGATGGCTTTGCTGAAGGCTAGACCCAAGATACTGCTGGAGGAGAAGCAAGAGCTTCTCTGACTGAAGTTTATTGCACAAAGATGGGGTCTCATCTTAGTAGTAAATATCTATAGGTTGGCTAATGCCGTTGAGTTGGGCAAATAGAGGAGCCCTTGTGCTCAGCAATGAATAAAGGAATCCTTTGTCTAAGTTTGAATGGGCGTGACATAGCTGTTTATAGCAAAGGCAGAAATTAAAAACACACTCACACACAAATGCATACCCCCCACAAGCCCATTAGCAGAAGCAGTGAATTGGTAGGCCTTGCAATAAAGGTAAGAGGAGAAAGAGGGTAGAAGGGTGGCAAAGCAGAGACAATAAATAGGAGCAGAGACAGAGACTAGTCCTGGCATAATGTTGTATCCCTGGATTGTGTAACACTACTTCTCTTCTCTTGAATGCAGTGACAAGGCAACCAGATCATTAGAGCTGCACCGCCTTGAGTCACATTCATGTTATTTGGGAGGTCCATGCTAAAATTAAATCCCATTAGCTAAAGCAAAATGAAGAAAAGAAAAAATTCCAGTATACTTTTTTCAATGTGATCAATCATTTATTGTACATCTTTTGTCATGCAAAAATATCTTAGTAATAATTCTTTATCATTAAAAAAAGCTGTGTATTTATGTAATTGGGTTAAAATTATATAGTTATAGTTGAAATATGTTAATTATTTGAACAATTTGCTTTGAAATATCTTCCAAATAGTCCAAATTTTAAGCCTTTACTCTGAATCTTTCTTGACCCTAGTTTTTTTTTATTTTGTAAGTGGCCTAACAATATGATTGCTCAGACATTACATATTTTTTAATCTGAAATTCCCAGCATCTATGCTTACATTACAAAAATTGATTTTACTACATAGTTAACATATTATAGAAGTTCAGAGAATTATTTCCGGTCACAGAATACCACAACAAAATTGCATCAAATAGTTTTGATTTTAATTTAAAATGAGACTTGTCAGACACTTTCGTTAAGGTCAAACTGCTGGTATATTTAGTAAATGCATCCTAATAACTGTCTCTGAATATGGGAATTTTCTATAAAATTGGGGAAGGGACAGAGTATTGAAAATGATGTATGAGAAAGCAAGATACAGTAATTCATTTTAAAGAGTGTCCAATAAAGGTAGATTATTTCCTTTTAGTTTAGAGTGACTCATTTTACCTGAGGTTTGGATCATCTTGAAAAACTGTCTTTATTTAATGAGTAAACACCTTGTATTTATCAATAAAGCTAATTTATATAATGGAATTACATTGTCTGCAGTTGTAGATAATAGAGATTAAATTTCCATATGACAAAAGATTATAGGTCATTGTGAGTCAGGTCAATGCAAGTTCACAATGTTGGCAAAATGAGTATTCTTTTATATGTTGAAGCTGCCAAGAGTCTTCCCAGAGTCCTTTATTTAAAGGAAGAAGACTGTATTTCTCAAGAAAAAATCCTGTAAAGTTTTACGTACTTTATATTGACTCTTTGTCTTCCTGACATATTTAATAGTTCCTGTTAAAGCCACAAGATATTGAATGAGAGGTTCTGAGTTGGGTCACTGCTCCATTTGAATAAACCTTTAAAACTTTAGTCTTCAGGAACTGGCAGCTATTACAGTGAGACCCATCTCACATGTAACATATAACAGTTTATCCTAAAATTATTATAATCACATATGAAACCTCTTTGAAACTAAAGTCTCTACAAAGGACTAAGTAGTATCTGAAAACTGAGTCCTTCTATAACATTTTGGCCCCCCAGTTTTAAGCATGCCTAACCAAGATTTTGATTTTATACTGGCAAACCTTTCTTTTTACACCATGTAAGAAAAGGAAAGGTATTTGCCTTTATCTGTGCTGACTTGCAGTGGTAGTTGCTGAGAACTTCAAATAACCCTTCTGTTGTCAGTCCCTGCTCTCCACGACTGTGCTCCAGATTACTCTTTCAATGGGCATAAGCGGTGTGTAGCAACTGTAGGATTTGAACCCCCCCAGGCAACAAGTTCTGGGAAGTGAAGAGCATTTTCACCATGACTTTAGTTTTAGTTTCACCTTCCTATTAGGTTTCTACAAACTTCTTAAAGTCATATTGTTTATTTGTGCTTCAATCAGCACAACCAGTAACCATAATGCCCTCCCAATAGTCAGCTTATAGACACCCTGGGACTGTTAATGTGCATCCTCCAACCAGGTCCCCTCAAATCCCTTTTTACCATTTTTTTTCACTGCCCATTTCCCTTTTCCTTCCAAGCATCAGTACCATTACCCAACTCTTCTGTCCTCAAGCTACTGGAGCTGCTTTTGCACACAGGAGCAAAGCTTCCGAAGCATCCGGGAGTTAATGTGCCCACCCCCAATGATGGCCATTAGTCTTTGGTAGGTGAACCAACCAAAGATTGAACAGTGTAGTAGTATGAAAGCCCAGCTCTCTTGCCTGGGATAAGACTAAATCTAAGGCATTATTTACTCTCCAGAGTTCCCCAGCAGGATCAAGCTAAAGCTACCATCTGAGGGACTTTCAACCTGAGACTGCACCCTTCCATGGCTTCCACTGTGTCTTACAGGCGACCCCCTGGGAGCACTTCCTTCAATTATTTTAACATACATCCTCATCTCAGGGACTGTGCCTGACTTAAGATACACCCACTACAGCGATCTCACTGTCATGCCAAATATCTCCTGGCATCAACACTAAGTATCAGAGTTATTCTTTGCATTCACCGCATGACCTTTTTGTTGAATTACTGCTCTGTAAAGAAGTGACAGCAGATGTGACCACAGGTGGGATCTGCACAGTTGTCATTAGAAAACAGAGGAAGCAGCATGGGAAGGAGAGCAGTTTTCTGAGCATCAGAAGCACAGAATCTCATCATCTGAGACCCATCAGACCCTTCCAGATTCCCTCCCATCATCTTTTATCATCACATGAGGCTAACACAGAATTTTCCATATATTAAAACTCAATAAATAGTTGTAGACTTGAATTACAAAGACTGGCTTATGCCCAGTTAAAGTAGGCCTCCAAATGGCAAAAATGAATGAAGTACACAGGTGGACAATAAAAATGAACAGTTGAGAGACTAATCTAGAGACTGTTTGATAGCAAATAAAATCTCCCTAAAGTCAGAGCCATAAATATGCTACATTTAGGACATTCAGAATTTAATAGCTAATCCTACTATATTAGGTGGAACTATGTATCATTAATGTAGGTCAAAAGTGGTTTACAAAAATAATCAATTTCATGTGGTCCCACCTAATACAATGTCCTACATGATAGCACCTCTTTGATATGAAGTAAATATACAGAATTGTATAGGTCATCTAGTCTGCGCTATATATCTACAGAGATTAAGAATTCATTCTGCAGGTCTGCTTTCAGCCTTCTAGTGACACAAAACTCACCCACTCATAGATTACTGATTATTTGTAGGGCTGATCAACTATAAATATTATAATCATCTTAATAATTTTTTATCCATTAATCCTACTTAAAATATTGGGAGGTAACAACAGGATTCCTCTTTCAATTCCTCTTCTTAAATTACAAACTCATGGTATTTTAACATCCTTCTTATAAGATCCTTTTGATCACTCATCTGTGGAATCACTCTAACAGATCAATTTAAGAACAGGATATAATATATTATCAGCTCTGTGCACTAAGGTTATATGTCTTGGTATTTTCTCAGCAACTGAGGGCATTATAAAGAAACTCATGCTTTGCAATTGATCTCTAATGAATACATAAAGAAGAATTTTTATTTTCCAATTTCTAACTGAAAATAAAATGTAAAAAATAAGCTAGGTGGGAAAAACCGAAGTGACTAGAGAAGAAGTTTGGAAGTGCCTCTATCGTTTTTTAAGCAAGCAGAACAGCAGGGGCAGGCCACACCCAGAAAACACCTGTCATGAGTTTGACAATAATATGAAATGAAGAAATAATCTGTAGATGACAAGATTTTGTCCCACAAGATAACTTCAATGACTATATAAATAACTATTTAAAGGAAATAAAATATATCAAATGTCTTGATTATATACTCATTGTTAGAATAAAATAAAATGTGCTTCAACAATTAGAGGGAAAACTTGTTCAAGAGTGAATAAAACTGAATGAGTAAAAATACAAAGAGATATTCATAACCTGAAAATAAGATAGCAAGATAAAAATAACTAGATACAAGTACTAAAAATACTTTCAAATAAAAAGATAACCGTCATCTTTAAACTATATCAGCAATATAATGGTAAGTATAAAATCCACATGATTCTGGAACATGTTAAAAATATAATAATATTAAAGCATTAAGAAATCATTCTTCCTTTTATGGATGCATAAAAGCTAAAAGCAATAGAAGATATTTGTCTTTAGGTCCCAAGCTAAAACTCTTATTAGAGTATTTGGTTTAATTTGAAACTGCATTTTAATAAAGTATACGAAGAAATTGAAGTACATGCCACATAATTTTTTAAATACTGTAAGGGAGAAACTTAGCTGTATTAAAAGGCTAAAAAAATTTTTGCCCACTCAGAAAGTGGTATAAAAAGAATTAATTACTGTTTTTGAGTGGAATATGGTTTTGCCTACAGAGGAACAAGTACAAGGAAATGGGCTTAAATGAAATAGAGAAAGATTTCAGTCACACATGAAGAAGAACTGGTTAATTATTTAATCAATAAAGAGTAGAAGAGGTTCATCATGATTAGGTTTGGAATAGTTTTTTCAGAAATTACACTACTGAATACCAGAACTTCAAGGGAACATATGATTACCTGAACTCCCCTTTTCTTTTATTAGATCTAGAAATACAGACACAGAACTTATCTTCCTTAACTCACCTCAACAAGTCAATGGCAAGCCTAGGACTAGAGCTCACAATTCTTAACTTCAAGTCTAGGTCTATGGCCCTGGATAAGCTGCTTAAAAACTTTTGTGCATTAGTTTGTTTCATTTTATTTTTTATTTGGACAATGGAAATAATAATGTATAACTAGAAAGAACAACTATGAATATCAAATAAAAATTTAGAAAGCACTTAATGTAAGATGACCATCTAGAATAACTGCCCCAAAAGCAGTAGCTTTTTATGTTGTATTGTTATTAAGCTCCTAGTCCTTTTTCTCCTAAAACAAAATCGTCTAAAAATAAAAAAGGATAAGCTAGAACTATTTTATAAGCCATCCTTTAAGTAAAAATCCAGGTCAGAACAGTCAAAAATGTTAAAAGTATATAATTTTTTCCATGGGGGAAAATACATAATCTTAAATTATGCCAATAAAAAAAATTGCCACTAAAATATTACTGTCTTACGATATCTGATAAGTAACCACATGGAGGCCATTTTATCATTTTCACTTGTTATTCATTTTCAAATCCTAAGATAAGTGTCTCTTTGAAACCACACTCAGGGTATGTTTTATTATTACCTCTACTTTATAAATAAATAAACCCAAACCTATAAGAAGTGAAATATCTTAATGGCCTATCTGAAGTGTTAAGTTTACTTCTGTCATCTGAGGCTCCAGACTGATGATCAGAAAGGATATGAGAAAACACATGTTTTGCTGTTATCTAAATTAGCACCCCATTATAGAAATATAGTTTGGCCATATCTATCAAATTTAAAAGCACACGTACTTGAATTGAATAATTTTCTTCCTAGAATTCATCTTGTGAGAGTATTCAAAATGAATATATTATAAGCTAGTGCTCACATAGACACACAAAGATATATGTACAAGAATGTGTTGCCACATTACAGCTCTTATAACCAGCAATTGAAAGATGGTTACATAAATTAGTGTTATTTGTACAATGGAATGCCATGTAACATTAAGAAGAGTGGGATGGCAGAATATGGGCTGACATGGGACAATATAAATGATTCATTCATTAGCACATTCAGCAAATAACTTGAGCTCATACTAACTAGCAAAGACAAAGTCCCCACCATTATGGATTTTACAATGTAGTGAGAGAAGCAGGCATTAAACAGAAAAACAAACAAATATATATGTTATATAATGCAGTATAGTGATAAGTGCAATGAATAAAAATAAAAAATAGGAGCAAAAAGACCTAGATGCAAGAACTGGAACCATAAAACTCCTAAAAGAAAACATAGGCTGTTAGACTCGGAAATCGGCCTTAGTAATTTCTTTCTGTTTTGTCGCCCTGGGAAAGGAAAACAAAAGAAAAAATAAACAAGTGGGACAACATCAAACTAAAAAGCTTCTGCATAGCAAAGGACACCATCAACAAAACAAAAAGGCACCCTATTGAATGGGAGAAGATATTGGCAAAGGACATATCCAATAAGGGGTTGATATCTAAAATATATAAATAATTCATACAATTCAACACCAAAAATACAAATAATCTGATTAAAAAATGGGCAGAGGGTCTGAATAGACATTTTTTCCAAAGAAGACATACAAATGGCCAACAGACACATGAAAAAGTGCTCAATATTACTAATACAGGGAAATGCAAATCAAAACCAAAATGATGTATCACTTCACAGCTGTCAGAATGGCTAACATCAAAAAGACAAATTATTGTGACATTATTTGGCACAACATGGATAGACCTAGAGGCTATCATGCTAAGTGAAATAAGCCAGACAGATAAAGACAAAGATCATGTGATTTCACTTATATGTGTAATCTAAAAAATAAAACAAATGGACAAACAAAACAGAAATTTAGACTCATAAACATGGAGAACAAACAGGTGGTTGCCACAGGAGAGCGGGGGGATGAGCAAAATAGCTGAAGGAGATAAAAAGGGACAGACAAAATCCAACAAACAAAAGTATATACTGTGCAGCAAAATTAAAAAATGAACAGAACAATTTGACTATTACAGTCCTATTTGTGTTAAAAGCAAAAGGAAAATACATATACAATTACATATATGCATATGTGGCATGAGAATTTGTAGGAGAAGCATAATATACTGTTGATAGTGGATACTTTTTGAGAGAGGCTGAGGAGCTAAAGTATAATAGAAAAAATATTAAATTATTAATATTATAAAATTATAACTTTCTGTAGTGTACATTTTGTACATACGACTTTTTTATCATGTGCATATATTATTTACCAAATAATAAAACAAGATCAATTAGAGGTGGCCAGGTGCTTGGATGCATAAAAGCTATAAGCAATAGAATAGTCTTCACTGGTTTGAATATTTATCTGGGTTGCAAGCTCAAATGCCATCAGTAGCCTTCCATTAACATTAATGTATGAAACAGGCTGGCAAACAAAGTATGGGGAATTACAGAGCATGTGATGACTGGAAGAATGCAGGAGCTGACTATAAGCATTTAATTTTCTTTTTTAGACAAATAAATGTAAAAGTGTGGAAAGAGACACAATTCTTTTCAATTCTCTGTCCTCATCTTGCTAGAATTGTCAATAGTATTTGGCATTCTTGTCCACCAAGGTGCACCCATCAGATCTTTGTAAGCTGACATGTAAATTACATCAACTTGGTCACTTCTAAAAATATGTATATATTTAATAGCCTTTTGCTACAAGTACAATAAAATGCCAGATTGCTGCAATGGCTTACAAAGTCCTCTATGGTCTGGGTCTGCTCACCTCTCTTTTCTCATTTTTGTCCACCTGCTCTTCACTGGCTATCACACAACAAACTGAGTTTTGCTCTTTTTCTCTCTTGAAACTGCAAATTTAATATCCTGTCTGATATATACTATTTACAACTCGAACTGATACAAAAAGTCATCCTATTTAGCACAACTAATATCCCCAAACTTAAACTACTTTGAAGTTTTTCTTGACTTAGATGGAAACTACAAATTGAGAGCATAAAGGCTCATGTCCATTAATATTCCCATGCATAATCAAGTACCACTGAAATAAGCATTTTTTAAATGAAGGACAAAATGCATTTCCCTGTGCCAAGCAATTTTTCTGTATTTCTTTGCACATTTACCTGAAACTTCTTGAGATAAATGCACATTTATCATTCTATCAGAATGACATTTAATAGATTAAGGAAAAAAGCTAACAAAATATCACATTTAAATCCAAATCAAATTGTAGCAGTTCATTAAGTTTATGACTCTAACAAGGTTATAGCTCTTCATAAAGTAGCTGATTTTATACTGTGAATTATTTTTATGTTAAATAGTGTTTTTTTTAACCTAATTTATTTTTGGAAAGTTGTTTTAAGAGAAATATGGCCAGGATATTCCAGGTTTCCTAAGCATTTATAGAGTGAATTTAAATCCATATCAGGAAGGGAAAAAAAACTAAATATGATTCATTAAGAAAAAAAATAAAATTTTAAATTTCTACATAAATCATTAATACATGTCAAAAGTAGATCATTGTTGTAATGGAAAGATGTAGTTATATGTGATAGAAATATCAAAAAATGAGTAAATAATGATACCTAATCTTCACTGAGACATCTATTTCTGTTTCTTTGTCCTGTTTTCATTACAAGTATAAAAATTATTATTATGATATTGGGTGACAGAATATCCAAGGAATTAGCATGTGATAAATCTCAGAATAAGCTCATGATATTGATACTATTATCTTTATTTCACATTAAGGAATGTCTCAGAAATCTGTGTCCATAATTTGCCAAAAACTGCACATCAAAAAATGAGAGAGACTGAATTCACACTCAGATTGTCAAAATCTAAAACCCCTGCTCCTATGTGAACGCAGTGAACAAGGGTTGGTAGTAAGAGAGAATGAAATTCTCTTTTTATATTTAAAATCAAGGAGATTAAAATATAAAGCTGTCATTAGTAGAAATAAAATTATCAGGAGAAGTTTGGGTTTGGGAAAATATTAATTCCATTAACAATATGTTGATTGCAATGTGCTTCTGTTTAAGATATAGTTAACATAGTTAATATAATTGAAGATATTTTGCAAGCTGGAAATATAAGAGTACTGATTTAGAATATTCTTGAGGACTGGGGCAGTATAGTTTATTTTAAAGACTGACATCATCCAGATGTCTTCCAAACATAGCTCTCCTCTTTGCTTTATTTGCATGGACATACCTAGGCTTACTACAAAATTTCTTGTCACTGAAGGTGTTACATTCAGATCTCTGGTTTCTAGGAGATAATCTTGTACTTAAACTTGAACATTAACTTAATATGAATGTCAAGGGAAAAGAATAACAGCCTGATGTGGACTTCCCATAGTACTGTGAAAGACAGGATTTACCTACCTACACACTTGCAGGATGTGACTTGATTGGAGGTTAAACTGAATCCTTGATGAAGCAAGGAGTTTTATAAAAGGATTTAATGTGTGAAATTCCTGAAGAATATGCATTTTTCTCTATTTTCACAATTTGTCATTTTCATTCAAATATATTATTTAGAAATAATGTTTAAAGTAGATATTTTAAACTAAAGAGCATGGACGGACCTAAAGGGTCCTTATCACCAAGACATAATACACAAACTGCTGTTTCTGCATGGAATTTTTCTGAGGACAGTTAGTTACATTCTCAAATGGGTCCATGACTCTTAAACAGTGAAGAATCAGAGGCATAAAGGAAAGAGCTTCCTTACTTTGGTGAAATATTTTGTACCTTTAACCCAATAGTTCTTAACTGGTGATGGTTATGTCCTCCAGGGAACATTTGGCAAGTGTCTGCAGACACTTTAATTTGTCAGGATATCAGGGAGGGAAGAGGGGGTTGTACTGGCATCTAGTAGGCAGAGACCAAGGAGGCTGTCAACCAGCCTACAGTGCCCAGGATAGACCCCAACAACAAAGAGTTATCTAGCCCCAAATGTCAACAGTGCTGAAGCTGAGAATCCTTGCCTTAATCCATGCTAGGTCCTAGGATAATAGAAAAGAGATGGAGTCCAATATTTTGTTATGCAACATACATATCAGTGTAGGAAAATTATTTTAACCAGGTCATTGATGCATATTCTAGAGATATGTGAGTTGTATAATGAGACATAAATGAGAAGCTTATCATTTTACTAGAATTTTCTGACACCAAATGACCCTTTCCCTTAAAAAAAAATACACAGATATTTGAAAGGATTTTTCCAAAGCTGTTTAAATATATGGAAATTAAACTCCCATGCACTTTGTTTAATCAGTAAAACTGTCGAATCCATTAACAAATCACTACAAAAACTTAGCTCTATAAGTCAGGAAATTGATCAAGTGTAGCTACTACTCTATGTCTGTGTCTAAATTAGCTAAAAATTAAATATGGGGGGAGAAAAAGGAAAGCCAACTCTCTTCACATTAGGATAATTTGGACTTTCACCTGATGTATAATTTCTTTTTTCTCTATTCTACCCTAGTGAAATAATATAATTCAAAAATAATTATTTTCCCTTGTTTGTTATATTCCTGTTCACATAAAATCCTGTGCTACAATTTTATCATATTTTTCATAATTTCATTTATTTTTATGTTTAAATATATGCATTTAAATATGCCTAATTTGGAAACTTTAAAAATATTAACATTTCTATCAAATTAAACTTTTTGTAAGATATAATAAATCTCAGATGAGCAATGTATTAAGTGTGCAATTCAATATTAATGTATGTGTCAAAGATGTTACTGTCCTTTTTTCTTCTTTTTTTTTAGAAGTAGAGTAGATATACAATATTATATTAGTTTCAGGTGTATATAGTGATTTGATGACTATGTATTACAAAATGCTCACTACAATAGGTGTAGTTACCATCTGTCACCATACAAAGTTATGACAATACTATTGACTATATTCCCTATGCTGTACTTTTCATCCCTGTGCTTGAATTATTTTAAATAATTGGAATTTCGTACCTCTTTATCCCTTTCGTCTATTTTGCCCTTCTCCCCCGCCCCGTCCTCTATGGCAACCATCCATTTGTTCTCTGTATTTATGAGTTTATTTATGTTTTGTTTGTTCATTTGTTTTAGATTTTAGATTTTTTACATGTAAGTAAAATAATACGGTATTTGTCTTTTCCTGTCTGACTTATTTCACTTAGCATAATACCCTCTAGGTCCATGCATGTTATCAAGAATGGCAAGATGTTATTCTTTTTATGGCTGAGTAATATTCCATTGCACATATATTCCACATCTTCTTTATATATTCATCTATCAATGGATACTTAAGCTGCTTCTGTATCTTGGTTATTATAAATAATGCTGCAATAAACATAGGGGTGCACATATCTTTTCATATTAGTGATTTCATTTTCTTCAGGTAAATTCCCAGAAGTGGAATTATTGGGTCATGTGGCATTTCTATTTTTAATTTTTTGAAGGACCTGCATTCCTTTTTCAATAGTAGCTGCACCAATTTACATTCTCACCAACAGTGCACAAGGGTCCCTTTTTTCCACATGCTCGCCAACACTTGTTATTTCTTGTCTTTTTGATAGTGGCCATTCTGACTGCTGTGAGGTAATGTCTCATTGTGGTTTTGATTTGCAATTCTCTGATTAGTGATATCGAGCATCTTTTCATGTGTCTGGTTATTCACATATCTTCTTGAGAAAACAAGTCTATTTAGTTCTTCTGTCCATTTTTTATTTGGATTATTTGCTTTTTTAATATTGAGTTATATGAGTTTTTAAATATATTTTTGGTATTAACCCCTTACTGGATATGTCATTTGCCTACATATTTTCTCATTCACTAGATTGCTTTTGTTTTCTTCATGGTGTCCTTCACTGTGCAGAAGCTTTTTAGTTAACTGTTGTTCTCTTAAAATACGTCAAGTAATAGCTACTGCCAAATTAACACTGAAAGTACAACTATTTGAAAAGATTATCTGTCTATCCACCTAATTAAAGACTTAGGCTCATATTTTTTTTGTGTGCATCAGTAATCCTATTATTACTAAGGAGAAACAAACTCAAATTTAAAAATAATATTCTGCAGAGAACTTTCAGGTTTTCAAAGATATTAACTACATTGAAGATAGTCACATATACTATCTCTTCTCACATATCTGAGATTTTATACCATGTCAGCCTTGTTATCATTATTATGACAACAGAAACATGACTGTACTTGAAACATAAACATACTTAGTATAATAACATTCCACCTATGCTGTAGGGCATTTTTATTGAGGAAGGGCATCTTACAGAGTTGAATTTTTCCTACAGAATGGGTTTTAAATTGCTCTTTTTTTCTCCTTTCCGACTTCAGCCACACCAGTTTGTACAGCATACAGAGAAGACAGAAGAGTTTGGAGACCTGGTTTTTAGACTTGGCCCTTTGTGTGAACCCACACCCTTCTGAAACTTGACTGGCTTCAAATTCACAAGAGGCTCCGTCTCCCTTGTGAAAATTACTGTTTATAAGTGATAAACTCTAACAATCTTCAATGCTATAAAATTCTATATTCAGTTAAGAGGAGACCAAAGGGTGACTTAAGGACCATTCTTTATGAGGGTTACTGTTATTTTTGCAGGTTGGACTTATGGTATTATATAGGAGTTTATGCAGAGCAATTTTAGTTATCAATAGAGAACAAAATTATATGAAAAAAGTTTAAATTAAACAAGAAGAGAAATGGTTTTGATTGACTATTGGCATGGGCTGTAGAGAATAGCATCTTTAGTTTATCAAAATTAATAAGAGCTTAGGCTTTGAAATCAAACAGATCTGAAATGAGATCAATAGTCTGTCATTAATTAACAAGGTGTCCTTGAGAAGTCCTTTACATTTTTGAATGTCAATGTCCTCATCTAAAGTATGTGTATAACAGAATCTACTTTTCAAGATCAAATATGTGTAGTGCCTAGCATACTGTATAATTGTAGTAAATAAGTTATATATATATATCATAACCCTCTCTGTAATTAAGACAGTTTTCAACATGTATGTCCTGGTTAACATAGATATTTTAATGCTTACATGTAAAACTTTATAAAGGAAGCTCTTCAGCTTATTTTTAGTGTACCAGGAACTACGATTTTAACTTCAAATGTTACATTTTAAGATTTACATTTGAATTTGCCTGTAAATGTAAATTTTTACAACTCAATATAGGTAGGCTAATACTGCTATCAGAAGGTAAAATACTGCTATCAGAAGGGCTTTGGGTGGCATATTGTAAAGAATACAGCCAGTACTGTAACTAGCTGTGGGGACTTGAACAAGATGCTTCACCCTATTCAGCTGCATGTTTTCCAATAAAGAGGGTTTTGACTGGATACCAAAACAAGCCACTTTCTGTTTTCATTCTATCATACCTTGTTCTCGTATTTACTATTTAAGAAATAGTGTCAGTTTACTATATAAAAATGTTTCTTTAACAAGAAGAAATACTTTAAGGCATATAAACATGGACAAGTTTTGAACAAGTGACCCTCAAGATTTGCTTTACTTTTCATCCTAAACACTAGTTTTCCAAACAAAAGGCCTTTCACACGATTGATAAGCCACTTCCCGTCAAGTGCAACAGCAAATCTTTGTGAGAAGCTGTCAGTGGGTTTGATTCTTGAATGTCTCTTTAAATAGACTCCACAGGGCAGTCTAGACAAAGAACACAATGGTAGGGAAGACATTTAGAGTCCAGTTGGAAAGGCCTGCCTCTTCTGGAAATAGTAGCATCTTTTTTTTTAGTACAGAATGAATAATATCCAAAAAAGGAGATTTCCACAACAAAATTGGGAAGCTCAGTCCGGCTTATCAGTTTATCAGGTCATAAGGGGTTGAGGAGGCACCACTACCTGGGCTACAAAGAGTTTGAAAATATTTTCTTTTAAAAAATGTATACAATATTCTTTCAACCTGACCTAACCCCTGATACTCAGTTAAAACTGAATGGCTCTTCTTTTCAGGTAAAAATTTCCAAAAAAATAAACTGAGGTCACAGTTTTGTATTAGACTGATTGACAGAGAAACAGGCCTAGGAAGAACTTTATAGAAGTGATTTTAAAATATACAGTGGTTAGGTTATTTAATAAATGCTAAAGCCAATCGACTCCTGTCAACTTTAATATTTGTATTGTATAGCATTTTCCGCCATTAATATAATCCTCTCCCTCAAAACCAGAGGTTTGGATAATATACTCATGTATCCTGATGGCTTTGGAGTTGAGAAAAAGACAATAATGTCCAATAATATGTTATATTGATATATGATAAAATGATATATAATAAAATATTGATATATGATAAAATCAGATACACACATACACTTTTCAGCAAGCATTCTTTTCAGCTCAACAAAATTTGTATATCTAATGCAGAACTGGAGGATTATAGTATTTTTCAGGAACTCTATAAACGATTGAACTGAAATAAACCCAAAATAGATAAACTTTGCAACTAGTTTAACTATTCTGTTCCTTTTTACTTATCCTTTACTAAATACAAATATTAGCTATTGTCAGCTTTTACCAAAAAAACCTGTTGGAATTTCTATTGGAATTTTTTTGAATATGTAGATAAATCTGGGTGTGATTTGTATATTATCTATTTTGAATCTTCCAATCCAGAATTAAAGTATATGTCTTAATTCATTTAAATATTCTCTCATTTCCTTGTCAGTGTTCTCCAGTTATAATTTTTCTGTCTTACACACCTTTTGTTAAATTTATTCCTGAGTATATAGTGATTTGGGGCACTACTGTAAATGTAACCTTTTAAATGTAATTGCTTTTTGTATATTAACTATCTACCTGGTGACCTTGCTAAATTCACTGACATATTTCCTAGTAGTCTTTTGTAGATTCTTTGTAGATTCTATTAAACAATCATGTCATCTGCATATGGGCACAGTTTTTCTTCTAACATTTTTATGACTCATTTATTTTTCTTCCCTCATGGTTCTGGCTAGGCCTCCACACAACACAAAGTTTAATAAAAGTAATGAAAGGGACACTGTTGTCTTATTTTTGATTTCAG
The DNA here is from genome assembly GCA_029783875.1 of Phataginus tricuspis. Taxonomy (NCBI): domain Eukaryota; kingdom Metazoa; phylum Chordata; class Mammalia; order Pholidota; family Manidae; genus Phataginus; species Phataginus tricuspis. The sequence goes on from JAQQAC010016209.1 coordinate 20,909,716, forward strand.
AGAAAAACACTCTTTCTCCAGTGAGTATGACGTTAGCTGCAGGTTTTCCAGTTTTTGTAGATGTCCTTTATCAAACAGAGGAAATTCTCTTTCTAGTCTGATGAATATTCTTAACATGAACGGATATTTGTCTCTGTAAAATAATTTTTCTGCATCTCTTGAAATGATGAAACAATTTTTCTCCTTTGTTCTCTTAATATGTTTTTGAATTACATTAAAAATTACCTTAATATTAAATAAAACTTGTATTCTGGAGATAAACCCTATTTAGTCATAGTATATTATCTTTTTTATATATTTCTGGATTACATGTGCTAATATTTTGTTTAGGACTTTGCATCTAAATTCATAAGGGATTTTGATCTTATAGTTTTCTTAAGGTATTGTGCTGTTTTGTCATCAGTTAATGCTAGCCTCATAAAATGAGTATGGAAAATGTTCCCTACCCTTCTATTTCCTGAAAGTGTTTGTAATTGGTGTAATTTATTTCTTAAATATTCGTTCGGATTCCACAATAAAACCATCAGCACCTGGAGGTTTGTTTTTGGGGGAAGATTGTTAACTATGGAGTCAAACTCTTTAATAGATAGACATAGCATTATTCAAGTTATCTATATATTTTAACTGAGTTTTGTAACTTGAATCTCTCCAAGAATTTGTCCATTTCATCTAAGTTTTAGAATTTGCATAAAGTTGTGTGTGCTGTTCTCTTATTATCTTTTTAAAATTTATTTTGGTATCATTAATCTAAAATTACATGTGCAACATTATGGTTATTAAACTACCCCCTTCATCAGGTCCCCCCCACCAACCCCATTACAGTCACTGTCTCAGCGTAGTGAGATGCTATAGAATCACTACTTGTCTTCTCTGAGTTGTACAGCCCTCCCCGTGCCCCCTAACATTACATCTGCTAATCGTAATGCCCCTTTTCCCCCTTGTCCCTCCCTTCCCACCTATCCTCCCCAGTCCCTTTCCTTTTGGTAACTCTTAGACCATTCTTGGGTTCTGTGAGTCTGCTGCTGTTTTTTTCTTTCAGATTTTTTTTCTTTGCTCTTATGCTCCACATATGAGTGAAATCATTTGATACTTGTCGTTTTCCGCTTGGCTTATTTCACTGAGCATAATACCCTCTAGCTCCATCCATGTTATTATCCTTTTAATGTATGTAGGATCTGCAGATGTAGCTGTAGACGTATCTGTTTTTCTATTCATGATATTGGTAGTTTGCATTCTTTTTTAAAGTTCTTGATCAGTATAGCAAGAGGTTGTGAATTTCATTGATCTTTTCTAAGAGCCAGATTTTGGCTTTATTATCTCCATTATTGAACTCACCGTACAATTCTCTGATTGCTGTACATACCTTTACTATTTTTAATTTTCAAATGATTTTGGTCTTTTTGTGTTTTTCTGCTTTCTTGAGATGGAACCTTACATCAAGGAATTTAGATCTCATTTCTTTATTAAAAATGTCTTTAAAGCATAAAATTTCCTCTAAGCATTGTTTTATGTGTGTGCATGTGTGTGCATGTATGTGTGGTTTAGCTAGATGTCTTCTTATTACTGATTTCAATTTTAATTTGGTTGTGGTTAGACAATATACTCTGTATGAGTTCAATACATTTAATTTTTGAGGCTCATTTTATACGGCTCACCATATAGTTTATCTTTGTGAATTTACATGTGCACTTGGAAAAAATCACGTATCCTGCAGTAGTCTGGAGTAGTGTTCTATAAGTGTAAGTTACTTCAGAGTGGTTTATAGTATTCTTCTAAATATCTATGATTTAACTAAACTTTACCTAGTAATTCTACTTTTTTTTTTGAGAAAAAGTGTTAAAATCTCCTGCTATGAATTTGGAAGTATCTTTTCTCTCCTTAATGATCTCAAGTTTTATTTTATTTATTTTGGGGCTCTGTAATTAGGCACATACACATTTGTGACTGTTCTGTCTTCTTGATAAATTGATCACTTTATCTTTATGAAATGTCCTTTTTTTAATTTCTGTAAACAAGCTTTGTCTCAAATTCTATTTTATTTAATATAAATATTACAGTTCCAACCATCTTAGATTACTTTGCATGGTATACCTGTTCCTTTTGATTTATTTTAAATTTATCTGTTTCTTTCTATTTAAGGTGCATCTCCTACAGACAGCATATAGCTGGGTCTTGCTTTTTATCCAATCTAACAATGTATGCTTTTATTCAAATATTTAATCCAATTGACATATTTCCATAATTTGGCTTGCCTCAGAAGGATTGGTATCTGTTGATTGCCTTTTCCTCTGAAGTTCGGTCTAAATTTCCTGGCTTTTTATATGTCAAATAATTCTGGACTGTATCACAGCTATTGTGAATATCAGATTGTGGACACTCTTGTATTGCATTATATTGCCCTGAAGAGTAGTGATGTTTTTTCTTTCAGTAAGTAGTTAACTTGATTAGACCCACACTGAAAAGTGCCGCATCTGAAGGAGAAAGTGGCTCAGATTTCAATTCCAGTCTTTTAGCCTTAGCTGGAAACTGTTTCTAGTTGGCCCTATACACGTATGTTTTACAGGTTGGGCTGAGTTTAAACACAAAATTTAAGGTTTGTCTTCTCTGACTTTCTCCTTTCCAGGGTTCTTTACGTACTCTACCACCAGAAGAACTTCAGACTTACTATAAGAGTTTTAGCTGCCCCCAGGCTGCTGTGTCTGCCATAAATATCAGGGAATCCACACTGTCGGTCACTTGGCCCAAGTTCTGATTCCCCTTTACAAATTTGTTTCTATTTATGCAGTCCCTAGAGCTTCAGGTATTCTGGTTTATCTGTTTATTTTGTCAAGTACATGCTGATATTTGTGAGAGGATCAGTATATTGGGGTCTTAATATTCCATACTGGAAGCAGGAGCCCCTAGTGGAAGCTTTAAAATAGATAATTACCTGTGTCTATAAAGGCAGACTGCACTCACTTGGAACTGAGCAAAGGGATGGGCCTCAGCAAAGTGAATCCAACAGAAATTGTGCATAAAGACTTCTGTCTTAAACAAGGTCACAGTGATATGCCTATTCATGATCCAAGTAGATACACTGAAGCAGTTAGATAGGTGTCTGGAATTTGAAGAAGTAGGAGTTGGAAATATAATTTTTGGAATCATCAGTGTGTAGAATGCATAGTAGTTAACGTCATGATACTGGGTGGAATTATGAAGGGCATAATGGTAGATAAAGGTCTAAGGATTGAATCTTGGAGTACTTCAGAGTTAAGGAGCCATAAAAGTAAGGAGGAACCAGGAAAGGTGACTGACAATAGAATAACTGACCTGTAAGGTATTAGGAGAATCAAATAAATGTTCTAAGAAAATTGGATTAACATAATAGGTCAAATGTTGCTAATGAATGAAATAAGTTGAGGACTGAAAACTGGCCAGTAAAACTGGAATCATGTACATTATTTATGACCTTAAAAGAGCAGTTTGTATAAAATGGTTGAAACAAATTTTTCGGTAGATTTAAGAAAAAAATGGACAAGGAAAATGTGGAAACAGGATGTATGCAAGCTTTTGGAGGATATTTTCTCTGTAAAGTGGAGTATAGAAATGGTACAGTAATTAAAGGAGGAAAACAGAGTCAGGAGAATATCACTTATAATAAGAAATATTATAGAATGTGTATTTGCAAATAGGAATAATCTGACCAAGAGGTAAAAAATATTGAGGATGTCAGAAACCAGTTGCAAACATTTTCTCAAAATAACCAGATACCAAATATTTTAGGCTTTCTGGGCCATATGGTCTCTGTCATAGTTACTAAGCTCTGTCATTGTAGCACAAAAGCAGCCATAGGTAATATGTAAGTGAACAGGCATGGTTCTGCTCCAATAAAACTTAATTTACTAACAGATGAAAGATAGAATTTAGGTTGTGAACCATAGTTTACTGGCCCCTGATGTAGGAAAAAAAAAAGATAACATAAAAAATTAAGTTCTCAAGTAGGCAAGCCTTGATAGGAACCAGTGTACAAGTATATAGATCATTTGATAAAAACAGAAAACTCATCCAATTTAATCAACTGTAAAGTAGCATTGGGTTCTGATGAAGACAGAATAGAAGATGGTTGTATAAGCATGTAGAACTTTAATGATTCTATTTTCCCATGTTTAGGAAATGTTACATCATCCACCTGACCTTAATTATCCACTCCATCTCTGGATTAAACATCTTCAGCTTTACTTACCCCAATCCCAACCCCTGCTACCAGTAACAGAATCACTACTTTCTCTTTGAAAATGTCTTTTCTCTACCTATAAGGCTGTTAATCATGAGTATGATTTTATTAAAATGATAAATGAATACCTTTTTCTCCACTTCTAAGCTCTAACTTCGTTTCTTTAGTTTCAATAGTACTAGTAGTGGCAAACATGGCCAATGGCAGGTAGATCTGACTTATATTTCCATTACAGAAAGTGCTTTAAAAAACTAAGGTTTCTTTTCTGCTACCTCAAAAAAAAGTCAAGGATGGGGATGAGTGGCTTGTCTTGAGGCATGGTGATGGAGTATACATAATTCTTGCTTCAGTCCTGTGAGCCCTATCTGTAATCTGTTAGCTGATACTAGCTGATTTTTCTTTGGTATATGCTTCATACATGCTAATTATATAGCTTATAATTAATTTACATGCTAATTTTAATTGATTAAGAGAATTTACATCTACTTTGATATTGATATCTACTTGTATTTCAATGAAATGACAGTGACTTGGGCCCTCTCTGGCTTGGAAACCTATTAAGTGCCTGGGGAATCAAGGGGGAAATTGATGGTGACCTAGTGATACTATTTAATGCAATTAATACATGAAAACTACACTTTTAAGTTTGTTACCTCCTAGAGAGCAAGTTCATTTATACTAGGGGAAAGAGAGGAAAATGTAAAATAATGCCCTTTAATGGGCTTTCGTATAACCCTCGTTTTGCTCTTTGTTTATTAAATACTTAAAAAGATAGATTTGTCTAAGAAATAAAGCTGTTGGATTTTTAACCCTGAATTGTACTAAACCAGATTTTAAATATATGCTAATCTGTTGCTTTATTTTCACTTGAGACAGTTCCAAAAGTGTACCTAACACTCTATTTTCCTAGGTTTGTGTATCCCAAGTCAAAAAAGCCTGCTTAGTAACTCCTTTCCTAGCTATTTGTTTTCAGCTCCAAAGAACTTTTCTCTACATACACTAAGTTTGGTAGAGAAATGTTTCTTTTTTCTATTGTATAAAATGACAGTATTTCAATATCACTAAGATTTAGAAAGCATTTTATTTTGGTGAAGGAGTACTTCTTTGACAGCCAACATCACTACAAAAGGTGCTGTAAACTATGGAGATTGCAAAAGTAATAGCAGCAAGGATACAGATATTTGAGAAAATCATGTTTTCTCAGTGATTGAATATATTGACAAGTGCTTTCCAACCTGCCCGTCTTCCTTACTTCTCCAAATTTTGAAGTAATTGCAAATGTTGGAGCCCTGGATTCTACTCGGTTTGAGGCCATATAACTTCAGTTTTATGGTTAAAAAGCATTTAGCCACCTTATAAAACATGTTTAAAGTAGAAAAGCATAGATTTTAAAACTCCAAAGGCATATGTTTCAGGGTACGGACAGAATTTTCTAAAAATAGCTCCTCACCTTCATGCTGGGGACCTACAATGCTTTCACTGAGGTGTTAATACATTTTTCTCTCCATAAGGTACAACGCTCCGTAACTCCTAAGGAAAATACCATATGTGGAGGGAAATGGGAGTCGTAAGTAACTAGTATCAGATCTATTCTTGATATGGGTGGAATTTGGAAAAAGTAATAGAACATCAGGGCACTTTAACTCAATGGTTAGAGTACAGATTCAGGATCTGGACTCACAAGCATGGGCAAGTTATTTAATGTCTCTCAGTATCTGGTTTCTCGTACATAAAACAGATTATCAATAGCATGCACTTCATAGGGTTATTACAAGGAGTAATGTTTTAATATTTGTCAAAAACTTAGAGTCTGGAACAATGAGTGTCAGTTAAATAAAAAAATGATGATGACACAAAAGAATTGGCATAGGAAAAGAATTTGGGGCATCACTGCCTCAAGCTATGTCTTAACAAGAACAAAGACTAGGGAACTCAGAACTGTATTTTTGCTCCTAGGTCATTTCTGCCTCAGTCACTTTAACTACAAATACAAGCAGACTCTCTAAGATGCCTAATGCTAGATTAATTATATCCTTTTCTTCAGAATGGATAGAAATATTTTTGCTTTTCTATCTCAGAGCTTTCAGAATTATTATTATGAAACATTTTGAACCCACATGTTCCATAACCTTAAACTTAAATGTGTTATGTTTTCTCTTCATTGGCATCAGATAAACTGGAATGTCAATAACTTGACTAACTTATCTTTATTAAGAAATCTGATTAGACTTGCACTGAAACAATTTATTTGATCCTGTTAGGAACTTGCACTGCTAGAGAGGTTCATTAACTCTTTCAGGATGTTTGAAATCAGTGGGGAAATCTCTAATTGCTACAGGCATAGGTGGATGCCATGAGTACCAAATTATGCATGGCATTAGCAATTTCCCAAAAGACCTATGATGTCTCAGTGGGTAAAAGCTTTAATGTGCCTCCAGTGCCTAAGTCATTAACACAGAATGATTTAGACATAGGGAGAATCTAACTAAAATGTAAAACTGTGAGGGCATTACAGGTAATAGTGTACCCCATAAAAGTGTTCGAATATTAGTGTTAGTTGCAAACACATTTTCCCATTAATTCTGATGTGTCATGAAAGATACAAAGAAATTGAAAAGCACAAAGAGAAACCTTGTCAGAAAAGAGGACATGAATAATTGGAAATAAATAGAAAAACTTTTCCTTATATATTAGCATCTTTCTCATATTTATAAAACCCTTAGTTTTAAAGAATTTAAAATAGTACCACAGTCGCTAATATTTTTGGCTTTCCAAATTAAACTCCTTTGGAAAATGTATCATTCCATTTTTAAAATGGGGGAAACTGAAACTTAGATGCAATCCCAAGACTGTGGAACCTGCAACATACAATTATTTTGTTTTGTGTTAGATTGCATTTGTTCTTAGAATAATTTAAATGAAATTTTAAATATATATACCTTTTTATTTCCTTAAGACAACTATTTGTAAATGTCTATGTTCTTTTGTTCTCTGTTGAAATGTGTGATTTTTTGAATAGTTTCACATCATAGCAAGCCAGCCATGTATGATTCCAATTACATTTTCCATTCTATCATTTCAAAAGTGTGTATTATTTCATCCAACTTTATGTCATAACTTACTCATTTCTCTATTACAAAATATTCTATTTCTACTCTCATAAACAGTGCTGTAATTAAAACCCTCTTTTTCCCAACTTCATTGAGAAATACTTTATATACAATAAAACCAACACATGTTAAGTGTATAGCTTGATTAGTTTTGGCAGTTGTATTAATTTGTGTAGCCTCTCCCATGAACATGATACAGAACTTCTAAATCAACCCACAAAGTCCCCTAATGACTCTGCATTTATGCCTATCAGCCTCTGCCCCAGCCAACCACTGCTCTGCTTTATGTCACTATAATTTTGCCTTTGCTAAAATTTCATATAAATAGGATCAAATACTATGTAGCTTTTTGTGTTTCACTTTCTAACTTAGCATCCTATGATTGAGATTCATCCACATTATTGTGTATATCAATATCAATATTTTCTTCCTTTTTTATTACTGAAAAATAGTCCATATTATAGATATATCACTATTTGTTTATTCATTCACCAGGTATGGGACACTTGTTTTTTTTCTTCCAGGTTAGGGCTAATAGAAGTAATTCTACTTTGGAAATTTGTCTATAAATCTGTGATGGTTAATTTTATGTGCCAGCCAACCTGACTGAGCCATGGGGTGCCCAGATAGCTACTGCAAAATTTGGAATGTGTCTATATAGGTCGTTTTGGATAAGATTAACAATTGAAACTGAAGACTGAGTAAGGCAGACCCTCTGTAATGGGGGTGGCCTGAATAGAACAAAAAGCCTAACCCTCTCTCAAATAAGAGGGAACTCTGCCTCCTTGACTGCCTGAGCTGGAACCCTGTTCTTTTCCACCCTTTAGACTCAAACTGAAATAGCTTTTCTTGGGTCTCAAGCCTGTCAACTTTCTAAACTGAAATTCACACCATTGGCTTTCCTGGGTCTCCAGCTTGCTGACTGCAGGTCTTGGAACTTCTCAGCTTCTGTAATCACATGAGCTAATTCCTTGAATATCTTCACACACACACACACACAGACATCCTAATGGTTCCGTTTCTCTGGAGAATCCTAATGCAGAGTTTTTGCATGGAACTAATTTTTAAATTTCTTTTGGATAAATACCTAGAAATGGGATTGCTGGGTCATGAGATAAGTGCATGTTAAATGCTGATGTTTAACTGACAAAATGTTTTTTTCAAAATGCAAAATCATTCTGCATCCTTACCAGCAGCCTATGAGAAAAGTGGCTGCTTCATATCCTGTCAAAACCTAATTTTTCAGCCTTTCTTAGGTTTTAGCAAATCTACTGTGTGTATAATTTTGGTTTTAATTTTAATTTCTCTGATTACTAGTGATGTTGAGCATCTTTTTATCTGATTATTGGCCATATATATATCTTCTTTTGTTAAATATCTCTTTAAATTTTTGCCCTGTTAAAAAATTTAAAAATTGATTTTCTTAATATTAAGTTAAATGTGTTCTTCACAATTTCTGGATATATATTTGTAATTTCTTTATATATTTCTGAACACCTTCGTCAAATATAAGACTTGCAAAGATTTTCTTCCATTCTGTGGCTAGCAATTTCATTTTCTTAACCATATCTATCAAAGAACAAGGGTTTATATTGTCTTTTATGAATCATGGTTTTTTTTTTGTCTTGTTTAAGAAACTTTGTCAAAGCTAATACGACAAAGGCTTACTATGTTTTCTTCAACAAGCTTTATATCTTTATCTAACAAGTAGATCTAACAAGCTAAATTTTGGATATGATGTAAAGAGTCAGTTATTATTTCTTTTTACCATACAGATATCCAGTTGTTCCAGTAATGCTTATTGAAAAGTATACTTCCCCCATTCAGTTGCCTTATCACCTATGCCAGGCCTTGCATATCCTTTATTAACTGTATTTCTAAATAATTTATATTTTTACATTATTCCAAATTAAATACTATTACTTAAATATTCATTTCCATTTTATAGAAATACAATTAATTTTTGTGTACTGGACTTGTAAACTGTAACTTTGCTAAATCCAGTCATTAATTGTAGTAACGTTTTTTTCGATTTTAAAAATATTTTCCACATACATAATCAAGTCCTCTGCAATTAATTTTTCTTCTTTACTTCCCAATCAAATTGTGTGCCTTTTATTTATTCATCCATTCAGTTTTATCTTATTGTGCTGTCTTGGGCCTTCCAGTATAAAGTTGAACATAAAGGTGGGAAACACTAATAAAAATAATACTATTGAACAAATTGAATGTGGGAAGAGGAGAAAACGGAGTATTTACAAGCTAATTAATTTCACTGTTGCTCATAATGAGGTACAAATCCATACTGTCTGAAGAGGAAAATAAGGATATTCTATAAATGTATGCCTCTGGTAACCACTAGAACAAAGATTTTTTTTAAGTTGTAAATATTAAGAAGGGCTGCAAAACACTAAACATATTAAATACGAGTGGGTACGACCCACCTAATTTTTTAAGATTCAAATTGAAACAGAGCAAAAAAAAATCAATAAAAGCAATAGCATCCATATGAAAGACAAAATAAAGCATTAAAACACAAAATTAGAAATAATATGGATAAATAAAGTCACTAAGGGGATTTAAAAAACCACTTGCAAGCTACTTTAGGTGGTCCTATGCAAAAAAAAACCTAAATGAAATGGATAATTTTCTAGAAAAATTTGTATAGAAAAATAAAATCTACCAAAAGCATTGCCAGAAGAGAAAGCAGAAACAGATAAATCTCCCTAGAGAATTGGAAAATTTGTAAACAAAATAATACCCTCTTCTCTGAGAATAACAAGGAGCTCAGATGGTTTTGTTGGGAAAGCACTATGTATTTTCCTCGGTCCTCATCCCTACCGCAACAAAGAATTGAAGGGCAGAGACACAGGAGTGAAGCAGAGTTAAGAGTTTTATTTAGTTACTTAAAGAGAGAAAAAGGAATGGCCACCTCGGCAAGGAGAGGTGCCCTGAAAGTTTGGAGAGAGAAAGTGTAAGATTAAAAGGTTATGCACTTAGAAAGTGTGGGCGACCTCAGAGAGAAGAGCACCCCAAAAGGTTGGGGGTTCCCCCTTTTAAGGATTCTTCACGAATGTGATTAAGGGCTGGGGGTGCAAGCTTGTTAAGTGGTCTCTGAGTATTTAGAATTAACTTAACACAAGGAAGTTCCTGCTCTGATTTCTCCTTGGGATACCAGGGTCTTGGTCTGGGAGCAGATCAAACAAGACCGCCTGCCCAGCCCCGAAGGTGGGCCGAGTTACTGTGTTTGCTAAAGAGTAAGTTAAGAATCTTACTTCTTAACTTCCTGGGTATTAAAATGCAATCTTATTTTTAAGATGGAATCCTTCCTGCCTTTTACTATGTTGTTTACAGCTGGGCCTGCATGCTAAATTAGTTGCCTAAGTTGCAAACTACTTGATTAGGGCTGAAGGAGAAAAAAATAGTATATACATAAAATTAAAAAAGAAGCTGGGCCTGCATGATTAGCACAATAAAGACATGGGCTATGCTGAGGTACCCTCCTTTATCTGGGGAAAATTCAAACATTCCAGGCCAAGTTGCTTCTAGCTTTTTGAGCTTTAACTGATTAACTCTGAGTCTTTTTTGTGGGCTTTGCTGACCTTATTCTCTTTACAACCCGCTCATATCTATTTTCCTGCTTAACAGTTTCACATAAAAATCCTACCAAATCCATAAAGAACAGATCATTCTGATGATAATTCACCTATTCAAGAGTACATAAAAGAAGAAGTTCTTTCAAATCATTTTCATATAGTATGAGTAATACTTTATCCATAACTGGAAAAACAAGCACAAAACATGAAAACAATAGGATAAATTCTCATTTATCTCCCACTAATGTATCTTGTTGGTGCAATTTAATGCAAATTCATATGATTGATCTCTAAAAATGTTTAATGTACACTTTGCCTGGATTCAAACCTATTTTTTCTTAAAAGAAAAACACTTTTATAAAGTAGAATTCAACAGATATTTCATTAAAATGAATATGTATATATTACCAGAAGATAAAGACATTTTACAAACATTTTATTTAATTATGCTACTTTGCAGGGGTTCCAGTTAAAATCAGGAAGAGGACAAAAGGCTCACTACCACAACTGCTATTTAACATTATATAAGATGCATCAGCCAGTGAGATAAAAAAGAGAAAGGTATTAGAGGTACCATGTAAAATGACGAGGTAAATGTATTTCAGATGGCAGATGATAAGAAAGTGTTCCTGTAGTCCCAGAGAATGATCTGAAAAGCTACTAGAAACAATAATTTATTGGGATATAAAATTAGTATTGAGAAATCAATAGACATCTTCTACATAAAGAAAATCCATTAAAAATCAAATAAAAAAGATTCCATTATTTAAAAACGCAACAGAAAAATAATATATCTGGAAATAAATCTAAAATGAAACCTCTAGTTTCCTGAAGGACCCAAGTACAGTTCAACTTATGGAAAAATATACCATACTTTAGCTAGAAAGATTCAACAATAAAACGATTCACTCCTAAAGTAAATTTATATATTATAAAGTTATAAATAAAAAATTAATGTCATCTCTAGTACTAACAGTTGTGTTTGTTTTGTTTTCTAAAATTAAGCAAATATGGTTGAAAGTTTAAATAGGAAAAAAGTAGGCAAAAATAGATGATAAAATATTGTTTAAAAATCAATTAAGGGACAATAGCCCTACACAAAATTAACTCCAATTAGACTACATATTTAAATGAAAAAACAAAAAAGAAATCCCATAAGTATCTGAAGCAAATATAGCTATATTTTTATAAGTATGTAATTGGGTAGTAATTGCTAACAAAAGAGTCAAAATCAAGAAGGCTTAAATGAAAAGAGTATTAAATTTACTAAATTATTTTTTAAATCATAAAGTCAAAAGACAAATGAAAAAATAGTGAAACATCTTTACAGTTTGTTCTAGAAATCAAGAGTAATAAAACCAACAGTCCAACAGAAAAATTAGCAAGGAAAACGAACTGGCAATTCTCAGAAAGGGAAATACAAATAGCCTTTAATTTTCTGATTTTTCAGTTATAATAAGAGAAATGGAAACACCCACCACCTAGTTGGGCTTTTCTTACCAATCTTATTCCAAAATGAAAACAAAACATGGTTGGTGAGGCTTTTGGATAAGAGCATATTCACATATTGCTGGTGAGAGTGATAAATAGTGTAATTCCAGTGCATGGAAATCTGACATTATTTACCAAAATAGAATTACAATTATCCTTTGACCCATGATACTCACTTCTGGGTTTATGGACTTAAAATGCCTACATGCATTCTAAAGGATATATGAATGAGGTTACTCACTGAGGCAGTGTAATAGTAAAAAACAGGTGATAAACCATGTGTATATCAATAAGAAATTGATTAAAAATAACCCAGGCTACATCTACACAATGAAATATTATGCATCTATAGAAGGAATGAGTATAGGCTTTATGTACCAAGATAGAGTGATTGTCAATAAAATTTTAAAGTAGAAAGAAAAGATGAAATATTGTATATCCTACCTATTCTCTAAGAAATGAAGCTAGTGAATTCATATTTACATATATTTGTATAAAATACTGAAAGATAAGAAAACTCTAATAAAAATATTTATCAGTACAGTGGAGTAGAATGGGTTGGAAGGTTGGGATGGTAAGAAGACTTCTGAGCATGTATTTTAGATTATTTTGATTTTTGAATCATGTACATGTATTAATAAGTCATAAACATTTTTAATGTTAAAAAATAATCAACAGGCATATGGCTTTACTCTCTACATTTTAAGTATATTTTAAATAATAGTTTTAATTGATTTTTCTACTTGATTTAAAATTATATGGTTATATGTGAAAAAAATTTTACTGGGCAAATTTGATAATAGAGGATTTATATATAAAACAAAGATGTTCTATTAATGACTGTTTCTACCTCTTTGTGAGGAACAGCATCCCTTGCTTATTTCACATATGATTGAGGACTGGGGCAAACTATTGGGAAATTGAGTTTGTAACACTTTGGAATATAAAAGTGTTTAATTTTCTGCTAGGAAGAACAAGGGGGAAAAACTTGTTTACTCTAGCTATAAATGCAGTGTAATTCAGTGGGTTACCTGTTTACTAACTTTACCAGAATATATTAAATTTATCAGGCAACAGAAAGGCACATCATAAAAACCCAATCTGCCAATTCATTTTTTAAAGCACAAAAGATGTAAGCCAGTTTGATTCTTCACCGCTACAGAATGGATTCTCCAAATAACAGCTGTGCTCATTCACATTTATTAACATGATAGGTGATTGCCTGATTTTTACCTAAATACTGTTGATCTGCTTGCACATTCCAGGCATATTTCTACTTTAAATTAATTCACCTCACATTTACTTTAAAATGGGAGAAAAACAAGCAATATTTTAGCCAACAGGAACTGTCTTGGAAATAAATAAATGTATATACTCTGTTTCTCAGATGATGGAGTAGCACCTTGCATATTTAACACTAAGTAATTATTAAAGGAAAGATATAAATTATTAATGTTGTGATAGGATTAAAATCAAATGTTGCAGATTCCATATTTGCAATTCTATACTTTTTAAAAATAAGAGACATGAGAATAAGTTGTAACACATGCTAATTTCAGGACAGAAAGACTCCATTCACCAGGACAAATAATCAGAATCTTTAGCTGAATCTTTCAGTAGCCCTGTAAGATTCATCCTGTGACAGTTAAATTTGTAATATATAGGAAAATGCAATCAAACACTGATCTCACTTCCAAAGGACATGCAAACTAAGGGATGCATTCCCCTTCTAAAAGACTTCAAATGCTTTTAAAGTATTAGGATAAAAGTTGATATCTGCAATCCCCAAATGGAGACTAAACTGAATTAATAGCAGCTAAGTTTAAAAATTTTGTTTTTCTCCACCCCAAAACAGATTTACTTGCCATAATTATAAATGATAAATTTGACTGCTGAATATAGATGTTGGCATTTTAACAAAGTAATATATTTATGTTTTAACTCTTCATTTTCAGATTTTATGTTTTATACAGGTCTGGAGAGGCTAATATGTAAGTAGTTGGAAATTGTAAAAGTAAAGATCATACACTGCATTGTAAGTGCTACTGAATAAATACACACATATAGAGTAGTATTACAGATAAAATAACTTGCAAATTAAAATTATTATAAATGAACATTTCATGTTAAAATATAAATTCCTAGAAATGATATAAAGTATATTATGAAATTGCTCACAAGAAATAGACTGTTAAACTTTTAGGTGTAAATATGTAAGACAAAGCAAATATACATAAATATAAATCAGAACCTGTGTTAAAATATAAAATACTGCAGATATAAATGTCCTTTCTATTTATTTTCCATCAGTAATGTAGGTATCTTTGAAAAGAATAAGAGGAACAGGTTAGTGGATCATCTAGTGGTTTTGAATGACCTAAATCAATATAGCACTACCCTCTGCTTGTGTACCCAACTCAATCTAACCAAAGCTTGGTAATGTGTATCACGACATAGAGCAAAAGCCACCCTCCAATATCACATTTCAATACCCCTTAGGGCACCCCTCTCGACTCCCTCCCTCCATAACAAATTTCCCTAGGGGCAACTAAGTGATTATTCGTTTCCTTATCAGTTCTCATAACCACTTATTCTTCTTTTACTCTGAATGAGATTTGGGGGAAATCGGTTCTCAACACACTTTCTTTTCCCAGACTAATTCCCAGTCCTACTTAAAATCAAATATGTAGTCCCTTTCTTTATGTCATCAGCTAATATCAGTTATGTATTGACCTTGTGCCAGTCATGAGACATACTTCATCTATTTCTAAGAACACATTAGGGTAGATACACATTTTTAAATAACATTTAAAGTTCTAAGTATGACACATACGAAACTAAACAAAGTTTATGTGAACAGCATTAGTTATTCCCAGCATGGAGACACCAACATACAGCACCCAGACCAAGAAATAATATATTTTCATCATATGAGAGGCCCCACTATACTCCATGCCTTTTCCTAAAAGATAATGACTATCCTGATGTCCAAACAAAGAGTATTTGCCTGTTATGGACATGTTACAAATGGACTCACATAGTATTTATACTTTTATGTCTCACTTTTGCTCCATGTGTTTCTTAGATTGTTCAGTGGTGTTTTGTGCAATAGCAGTCCCCTTTTATTTGCCGCATAGCATGCCATTGTGTGAGCAGATGACTCATTTCTTCATTTCATTGCTGAGTGGCATTTGGGATGTTTCCAAGTTTAAGATATCATAAATAATGCTTCTATGAACTTTCTTCCCTTTGTCTTTTAATGTACATATACAGCCCTTCCTGTTGGTTATATACTCAAGAATGGTATTCTTGGGTCACAGGATATGCATAATAGGAAATTTATTTGATACTGCCAAATAATTTTCCAAAGTTGTTCTATCAACATACACCCTAATAAGAAGTAAATAATAGAAAATCTAAACAGACGAATTACCAGCAATTAAATTGAATTGGTAATCAAAAAAATACCTAAGAACAAAACTCCCAGACCAGATGGATTCACCACTGACTTTTATCAGAAATTTAAAGAAGACATAATACCCATTATCCTTAAAGTCTTCCAAAAAATAGAAGAGGAGGAAATACTTCCAAACTCATTCTATGAAGCCAGCATCACTCTAACACCAAAACCAGGCAAAGACATCACAAAGAAAACTACAGACCAATATCCCTGATGAACACAGATGCAAAAATACTAAACAAAATATTAGCAAACCTTTTTCCAAGATGGCGGCATGAGAAGTGAGACAGAGAGCTCCTCCCAAAATCACAAACAGTACAAAAATATAGTTAATAAATACAACTAACCTTCAGACAGCAACAAGAGAGAAGGCTGAACCAGAATGCATAGAGACCTCAGCAACAGAGCAGACCTCAAGAAATCGGGTAACGTACGAAAGCCTTAATCCAGCGGAACCCAAACCCTTGCCCCACCCCAGCTCACCGGCAGGAGGAAAAGAAATGGAGCACAGGAGGGGGTGAAAGCCTGGGACTGCTGGACACCTAGCCCTGGAGATCTGCTTTGTGAGTAGAATCCTGTATTGTGTGGTGCTCTGGACGCTGGGGAGCTCAGACAGGCAGAGTGCTTGAGAAAATTGACATTCTGGCCATTTGTGGAGGAGGGGATCCACACCCAGCCGCTCTGTGTCAGAAGAAAGGCAGGGAGCCTGAGAGGCTTCCTAGCAGCAAGACGGCTGTTGAAGGGGCGGGGTTTGCACAGAGCTTGCTGTGCGGGAGAAGGGAGAGCTGGACAAGGTTGCCTGGGTGTGCTCTGCCCAGCTGGTTGGGAACTTTGAGGAGCTTCAGGTGCTCCATCCCCCTGACAGCCTACTCAGCTCCAAGGCCCACCACTGTGACACACAACCTGTCAAGGCTTCCTACTGGCCTGCAGGCACCTGCTCTCAAACCCACAGTCACTGTGCAGGGGCCTGGCCAGCCAGAAAGAGGCCCTGCCTACAACAGCTGAGACACAAAGAACAGAAGTTTACCTGTGTGTGCTTGGCCCACTGGCTCTGACACTGGAGACAGACACTGCAGATGGGAAGAAGGAACAGATGTTTCCTCTCCCCAGGCACCAGCTACACTCCCCTATGACCCCCAACCTCACTCTTGGGGCTAAGCAGCTCCACAGACTGGAGTTTCTGCACACTAGTGTGCACCACACAGAAAAATGAAACATCAAAAGAATATGGTTCAGACAAAAATCAAACAAACCCCAGAAAGGGTGAAATGAAACCGAACTCAACAATCTTCCTGAAAGAGAGTTCAAAATAAAAATTATAAACATGCTTATGGAGGTACAGGAAAATATTTAAGACCTCAGGAACGAATTTAGGATGGAGATTCAATCATTAAGAAATACCATATCTGAAATGAAACATACAATGGAGGGATTTAAAAGCAAATTAGGTGTAATAGAAGAGACAGTAAATGGAATAGAAATTAGAGAAGAGGAATACAAAGAAGCTGAGGCACAGAAAGAAAAAAGGATCTCTAAGAATGAAAGAATATTGAGAGAACTGTGTGACCAATCCAAATGGAACAATATTCACATTATAGGAGTACCAGAAAAGAAGAGAAAGAAAAAGGGATAGAAAATGGAATTGAGGAGGTAATTGCTGAAAACTTCTCCAATCTGGGGAAGGAGATAGTCTCTCAAGCCATGGAGGTGCACAGATCTCCCAACACAAAAGACACAAGGAAGACAACATCAAGACATATAATAATTAAAATGGCAAATATCAAGGATAAAGACAGACTTTTAAAAGCAGTTAGAGAGAGAAAAAAGATCACATACAAAGGAAAACCCATCAGGATACCATCAAACTTCTCAATAGAAACCTTACAGGCCAGAAGGGAGTGACATGATATATTTAATGCAATGAAGCAGAAGGGCCTTGAACCAAGAATACTCTACATAGCAAGGTTATCATTTAAATTTGAAGGAGGGATTAAACAATTTTCAGATAAGCAAAAGCTGAGAGAATTTACCTCCCACAAACCACCTGTATAGGGCATTTTGGAGGGAGACTCCTATAGATGGAAGTATTCCTAAGGCTAAACAGATGTCATCTAAGGGAAGACAAAGAGAACAGAATATGATTCATAACATACAAAGAATGGAGGAGAAAGAGAAAGGAGGAAAAAAAAAAAAAGAACCTTTAGGTTGTGTTTGTAATATTATAGGAAGTAAGTTAAATTAGGCAGTTAGATAGTAAGGGAATTTCCCTTGAACCTTTGGTCACCACAAATCTAAAGCCTGCAATGGCAATAAGTACATACTTATCAATAATCACCCTAAATGTAAATGGTCTAAATGCACCAATTAAAAGATATAAATTTACTAAATGGATAAAAAAACAAGACCCATCTATATGCTGCCTACAAGAGACTCAATTCAAACCCAAAGACATACACAAACTTAAAGTAAAGGGATGGAAAAAACATTTCATGCAACTAATAGGGAGAAAAAAGCAGGAGTTGCAGTACTTATATCAGACAAAATAGACTTCAAAACAAAAAAAGTCACAAGAGACAAAGAAGGACATTACATAATGATAAAGGGGTCCATCCAACAAGAGGATATAAGTATTATAAACATCTATGCACCCAAAACAGGATCACATACATATGGGAAACAAATACTAACAGAATTAAAGGGGGAAATAGAATACAATGCATTCATTTTAGGAGACTTCAACACACCACTCAGTGCAAAGGACAGATCAACCAGACAGAAAATAAGTAAAGAGACAGAGGCACTCAACAAAACATTAGAACAGATGGAACTAACGGATATCTACAGAACTCTACACCAAAAAGCAGCAGAATACACATTCTTTTCAAGTGCAAATGGAACATTTTCAAAAATAGATCATATAATAGGCCACAAAAAAAGCCTCGGTAAATTCAAAAAGATTGAAATTGTACCAACCAGCTTCTCAAACCACAAAGGAAGGAAACTAGGAATGAATTATGCAAAGAAAATGAAAAGTCCCACAAACACATGGAGGCTTAATAACAT
This sequence comes from Phataginus tricuspis, assembly GCA_029783875.1. Lineage (NCBI taxonomy): Eukaryota > Metazoa > Chordata > Mammalia > Pholidota > Manidae > Phataginus > Phataginus tricuspis. The sequence continues at coordinate 20,928,649 of JAQQAC010016209.1, forward strand.
GCTCCTAAATAATCAATGGATCAATGATCAAATAAAAACAGAGATCAAGCAATATATGGAGACAAATGACAACAATTATTCAACACCACAAAATCTGTGGGATGCAGTGAAGGCCGTGCTAAGAGGAAGGTATATTGCAATACAGGCCTACCTAAGGAAAGAAGAACATTCCCATATGAGCAGTCTAAATTGATAATTAACAAAACTAGAAAAAGAAGAAATGAGACCCAAAGTCAGTAGGAGGATGGATATAATAATGCTTAGAGCAGAAATAAATAAAATCGAGAAGAATAAAGCAATAGAAAGGATCAACAAAAGCAAGAGCTGCTTCTTTGAGAAACTAAACAAAATAGATAAACCCGTAGCCAGACTTATCAAGAAAAAAAAGAGTCTACTCACATAAACAGAATCAGAAATGAAAAAGGAAAACTCACTATGGACAGCACAGAAATACAAAGAACTATTAGAGAATACTATGAAAAATTATATGCTAACAAACTGGATAACCTAGAAGAAATGGACAACTTTATAGAGAAATACAACCTTTCAAGGTTGACCCAGAAAGAAACAGAAAATCTCAACAGACCAATCATCAGCAACAAAATTGAACTGGTAATCAAAAACTTACCTAAGAACAAAACACCTGGACCAAATGGCTTCACCACTGAATTTTATCAAACATTTAGTGAAGACCTAATACCCATCCTCCTTAAAGTTTCCAAGGAGTAGAAGAGGAGGGAACACTTCCAAACTCATTCTATGAGGCCAGCATCACTCTAATACCAAAACTGGGCAAAGACACCACAAAAAAAGAAAACTACAGACAAATATCCCTGATGAACATAGACGCAAAATTCTCAACAAAATATTAGCAAACCGAATTTAAAATTACATCAAAAGGATCATCCATCATGATCAAGTAGGATTTATTCCAGGGATGCAAGGATGGTTCAACATTCGAAAATCCATGAACATCATCCACCACATCAACAAAAAGAAAGACAAAAACCACATGATCATCTCCATTGATGCTGAAAAGGCATTTGACAAAATTCAACATCCATTCATGATAAAAACTCTCAACAAAATGGGTATAGAGGGCAAGTATGTCAACATAATAAAGGCCATATATGAATAACCCACAGCCAACATTATACTTAACAGTGAGAAGCTGAAAGCTTTTCCTTTAAGATCGGGAACAAGACGAGGATGCCCATCCTCCCCAGTTCTATTCAACATAGTACTGGAGGTCCTAGCCACAGCAATCAGACAACACAAAGAAATAAAAGGCATCCAGATTGGCAGGGAAGAAGTTAAACTGTCCCTTTTGCAGATGACACGATATTGTACATAAAAAACCCTAAAGAATCTACTCCAAAACTACTAGATCTAATATCTGAATTCAGTAAAATTGGGGGATACAAAATTAATATGCAGAAATCTGTGGCATTCCTATATACTAACAATGACCTAGCAGAGAGAGAATTCAGGAAAACAATTCCATTCACAGTTGCATCAAAAAGAATAAAATACCTAGGAATAAAGCTAACTAAGGAAGTGAAAGACCTATACTCTGAAAACTACAAGACATTCATGAGAGAAATTAAGGAAGATACCAATAAATGGAAACACATCCTGTGCTCATGGATAGGAAGAATTAATATTGTCAAAATGGCCATCCTGCCTAAAGCAATCTACAGATTCAATGCAATTCCATTCAAAATACCAAAAGCATTTTTCAAAGAACTAGAGAAAATCATTCTAAAATTCATATGGAACCACAAAAGACCCCGAATAGCCAAAGCAATCCTAAGAAGGAAGAATAAAGCTGGGGGGATTATGCTCCCCAACTTCAAGCTTTACTACAAAGCCACAATACTCAAGACAATTTGGTACTGGCACAAGAACAGACCCATAGACCAATGGAACAGACTAGAGAGCCCAGATATAAACCCAAGTATATATGGTCAATTAATATGCCATAAATGAGCCATGGATATACAATGGGGAAATGAAAGCCTCTTCAACAGCTGGTGTTGGCAAAACTGAATAGTTACAAGCAAGAGAATGAAACTGGATTATTGTTTAACCCCACACACAAAAGTAAACTCGAAATGGATCAAGGACCTGAATGTGAGTCATGAAACCATAAAAGTGTTAGAAGACAACATAGGCAAAAATCACCTGAATATAAGCACGAGCGCCTTCTTTATGAACACATCTCCTTGAGCAAGGGAAACAAAAGCAAAAATGAACTCATGGGACTACATCAAACTGAAAAGTGTCTGTATAGCAAAGGACACCATCAACAGAACAAAAAGGCATCCTACAGTATGGGAGAATATATTTGTAAGTGACATATCTGACAAGGGGTTAACATCCAAAATATATAAAGAACTTATATGCCTCTACACCCAAAAAGCAAATAACTCGATTAAAAAATGGGCAGAGGATATGAAGAGACACTTCTCCAAAGAAGAAATTCAGATGGCCAACAGACACATGAAAAGATGCTCCACATCACTAATCATCAGGGAAATGCAAATTAAAACCACAATGAGATATCACCTCACACCAGTGAGGATGGCCAGCATCCAAAAGACTAAGAACAAGAAATGCTGGTGAAGATGTGGAGAAAGGGGAACCCACCTACACAGCTGGTGGGAATGTAAGCTAGTTCAACAATTGTGAAAGCGATATGAAGGTTCCTCAAAAAACTAAAAATAGAAATACCATTTGACCTGGGAATTCAACTCATAGGAATTTACCCAAAGAATACAAGTTCTCAGATTTAAAAATACATATGCACCCTCCTGTTTATTGCAGCACTATTTACAATAGCCAAGATATATAAGCAACCTAAGTGTCCATTGTTAGATGAATGGATAAAGAAGAAGTGGTACATATACACAATGGAATACTATTCAGCCATAAGAAGGAAACAAATTCTGCCATTTGCAACAACATGGATGGAGCTGGAGGATATTATGCTCAGTGAAATAAGCCAGGCGGAGAAAGACAAGTGCCAAATGATTTCTCTCACTTGTGGAGTATAACAATGAAGCAAAACTGAAGGAACAAAATAGCAGTAGACTCAGAGACTCCAAGAAGGAACTAGTGGTTACCAAAGGGGAGGGGTGTGGGAGGATGGGTGGGGAGGGTGGGAGAAGGGGATTGTGTGGTATTATGTGTAGTACACATGGTGTGGGGGATCACGGGGAAAACAGTGTAGCACAGAGAAAGCAAACAGTGAATATGTGTCATCTTACTACAATGATGGACAGTGACTGTACTGGGTATGAGTGGGGACTTGATAATACGGGTAAATGTAGTAACCACATTGTTTTTTCATGTGAAACCTTCATAAGAGTGTATATCAATAATACCTTAATAAAAAAAATTAGAAGGAAAATAAATAAATAAGTTATAGATCTCCTCTTTGTGTATTTTCAATACATTGGTTTGTCAGTTATATGGTTATAAATATACTGGCTTTTTGTCTTAAATGGTATATGTTTTAGCTATACTTGAATTGTTTATAAATTTTAGAATCACTCAACAATTTCCACATTCCCGTTAGCTCTTACATACCATGGCAGGAATTTTATTTAGACTATATTGATCTTATATATGAAATTTGGGGAAAGTGGCATCTTTTCAATAATGAGTCTTCCAGTCTATAAACATGTCTATTCTTTCATTTATAATCTGTCTTTTAAAATCTGTTTTCATAGTATTTCATTCAGTTACAGTTTTCTATGTAAATATTTTAGATGTCTTTAGTTATATTTAGCCCTAGGTATCTGTTCTCTTTTGATGCTATCATAAATGGCATCATTATTATATTTCAGATTCTAATTGTCACTTGCTTGACCAGTTTTACCTGGGCTCCCACTAACTTCATGGAGTAGTAATCTGTTAGCATTTCACCTCCGATTTACTCAGCATGTCTCACACCTCCTGCTTTGGGCTTCTCTACTCAGTCCAGGCATGGAATGCAACAGTAATACACAACACAGATATGCAGATGACTTTTAACGGGGTTTAATCAAAGAGTGGTAAATCTTAAGGATAAAAGCTTCTGACTTTTGTTCTTCAGATGAATGCCTCTGAGGAACATCTAATCCAGTTTTTCAGATGATCCCATAGATGCAACAACCAGTCACTTGCAGCAGTGGCCAGCTCAAATATATATATATATTTTTAAATCTTTTTCTTTTTGCTCTCTTTTCTTCTCTGCTTGGATTCCTCTGTTCCTCACTGCTGCTTCCTGAGGCACATTCCCTAGTAAAGAACTAACACATAAGGCCGTTTTCCAAAGTCATCTCTCTTGCTGAGAAATCTCACCATCATTTTTAAGGGAAAGCCATAGACCTTTCAAATGGGCCAAATGGCTCCTAATAATACGACATCCTGCTACCTGCCTGACCTGACTTCATCTCTATCTGTTCTTCTCTTTTTGCAGAATGGTTGCTCCAGCCATTCTGGCTCCTGTGCTTCTTCAATCATTCCCTTCTTAGGAGAGTCAAACTTCCTGCTGTCCCTGGAATATATATGTATATGTCCATGTGCATTATTTATTCTCCTCCTTAAAGCCTAGTTTCATCACTACATTTTCCATGATATCTTTTTGTGTCCAGACTTTGCAAAAAGCCCCTATTGCATCTATCCTCATCTCCTACGTAATTTTTCTACTTAGCATATCACCTAATATAACAGGACACTGGGTTTTTGTTTGTCTTTCTAACTCTTTTATCCATTACAACTATAATATTGCCTGACATTTAGTTGGCATTCAATAAATATCTTGTTGAATGAATTTTTTTGGAAAAAATGTGAACAGCATAATGTGATTTATGTAAAGAGGGTAAAATAAGAAAATGTCTGAGTTAATAACTATTGAAAGACTTATTAAATTGAAGTTAAAACAGAAATTTAAAAATAGGTGGTATATAAAGCTCCCTGGAGATAGAAAGGGAGTTCTATAACACACTTCAGGCTTAGCAAGATGAAAATGAGGAGTCTTCAGTTCTCTAAAGTGAGATTATAAAGGAGAATGGGAGGAAGTAGCTTTAGGGAGGTATAACTTATGTGCAATACAATTCATCCTTTCTAATTCATCCATGGTCTGACGAGTTTTAACAAATGCGTTCAATCATATAATCACTGCAGCAATCATGATACAGATTATTTCCGTCATTTCCCCAAATTTCCCTCATGCATTCAATCCTCTCCCATGACTCCAGCTCGAGGCAAGCAATGACTGATATTTAGAAATTTTTCTTCAATCATTGTCCAGTGTTTGTTAAATATTCTTGAAGCTGTAGGGAGACAACGCGCTGTTATCCAACACAAATGTGTTAAGTGCATGACCATGGAACATGATTTACCTGAGTGATGTGGTCTGTCTTCATACAAACAGGGGAGTTGTGGTACGATTTTAATGTTGTACTCCTGGGGACATGGGATGAAAAATACTGAAAGAAGTATATCCATGGGTACCCAAAATAGAGGACTCCATGGTTGAACTAAGCACTACAGGAATGCATCGCCTCACTTGAAGATTCCCACTGGTGGCTTTGATGGGGATTAGCTATAAGATTGTAAGATTAGTTGTCAAGAGTGTCTAGATGTGGTAGCATTAAGACAAAACATGAAGGAACTTATCTGATAATCCTTATTTGTGTTTAGAAGTTGGACTGACCTATCTTTTTATGACACCTGCCAATATTAGGTCTCTATAAACCATATGTTTTCAAAAAATTAGACATGGCATGTGATTAGGGCAGGAAGGAAGATACTGGATGTTCTCCTAATTTAGTCCTATGATATATAAAACAGCACATTTTATTCTTGAGAAAAAAACAAAATTTGTTTAACTGAATTTGCAATTCAAGCTATGGAACATATCATGACATGATACTCATTTTTAAAGTAACGATATCAATGTTGGCAAATATTTGGGATGTAAACCTTTGTGTTCTTGCACCTAAATATATTTCATCCTATTGGCTTTACCTTGACATTAGATTATAGCTCCCAATTTTATTTCACTGGCCTTTAATATCATTATTCAAGCCACTGATACAAATGTTGAAATGTTTAGAATCAAGTACAGTCTTGAACCTTGTGACCACAGAATTTACATTAGGCTGGCACTAATAATGATGATAGCTAACCTTTGCATAGGACTCACTATGTGCCATGCAACACTCTAAGCATTTCAAAAGTATAAACTGATAAAATATTAATTAAATAATATCAATTGTATTAAATTTTTAGTTACACAATTCCCTCTGAGATAGTTGCAATAATTAATCTCAATTTACATATAGGGTCACAGAAGCAAAGAAATGTCAAAGAGCATTCCTAGGTTTATATAACCAGAAAAAGGTATGATCAGGATTCAAATCCAAGCCCTGGATTCCATGTTTTAAAATACAATGTTTGGGCATATCTACTGTGGCAGTTTCAAATCTGAGAGCACACATTATTACATATTCTTAATTCCTTATATTTTAAAGAAGTTGTGAAGTGCTTTGCTGAGATTAATATATACATATATCCCTGTATTTGTTTCCTACTGCTGCTGTAATAAATGATCACCAACTTAGGGTTTAAAACAACACAGATGTATTACCTTAACAATTCTGCAGAAGCCTAAAACTGGTAGAACAGGGCTGCATTCTTACTGGAGGTCCTAGGGGAGAATATATATTTTTCCCTTTTCCACTTCTAGAGACTGCCTACATCCCTTGCTTTATGGCTCCACAATGCTCTGATCTCTGTTTCCAACATTACATCTCCTTCTCTGACTCTGACCCTCTGGCCTCTCTTTTATAAGGATACTTACGATTATATTGGGCCCATCCAGATAATCCAGGATAATATCCCCATCTCAAGATCTTTAACTGAATCGAACCTGCAAATTCCCTTTTGCCATGTAAATTAACATACTCACAGGTTTGGGGGCAGAGGCATTATTGTGCCTACCACAACTCCCCCGTTTGTATGAAGACAGACCACATCACTCAGGTAAATCATGTTCCATGGTCATGCACTTAACACATTTGTGTTGGATAACAGTGCGTTGTCTCCCTACAGCTTCAAGAATATTTAACAATCTGGACAATCTCATCTTCAAACTGATTTTTATTACTGTCCTTATATGTTAATCATCAGTTTGATGAAAATGTGTCTGTTCATGTTCTAAAAGAAAGAAGCTCTGTGTATTCTCAATCGGGCACGTTTTAACCTTTGCCAAGAGGACTGTTCCTCCTCTTCCTTCCAGTAGTTTAACTAGTCTCTTTCTTTCAACTCTCAAGTTGACTCCCCAACTGCCCATATCATTGGGACTGCTCCCTACTCTGGACCTCTTTGGTTATAACTGTCTTTACAGCTCACATGGTAATGAACACATGCTATCTGAGTGACTTCCCCTTGGGATATCAGTGGTGTAACTAAAATGAATGACATATGTACCAATTTTTAACAAACTCGCAAAATCTTTTTTGTTCCCAATGAGAACTACCTTTCAAAGTAGTCACTATGGAAAGCACTTATGCTAAAGAATATGATATTACACTATATCTTGAAATTGACTTCGGGTTTATTTAGAAGTCATAGAAGAAAATCAGCCATGTTGGTTCACAGCTTAAGGTTGTATTTAACTAAAATTGGCCATAGAAATCATGTATTCGAGCTCTCTCATTTGCATTTTATGAAACACAATCCGAGCAAGGAAATCCTACCATTCACCCCTTTTCAAAAACATCAAGTGGATTCATTAATTTTTGATAATTTTGCAGCGGGGGGCATCCTCCCTGGCCCCCTGCAACAATATTCCCCATTACAAACTGAACTAAAAAGCATGATTAAAGTTAGAAGCTGAGGTGGGGAATCACATAACTCACCAAAAATATAAATCTTGGAACTGAATATGGAAAGTGGGTGGGAAGGGTAGTGAGGTGAGAGAAAGATAGAAGAAAAAACCATAAAACAGAGAGTTGATGCGAGCTGCAGTGCAGTGAGTCTAGGTACCCAAAAAGTGCATAGGCAAGTATGCCAGGTCCAGCCAACACACAGATTCAGCAGTGAGAGACAACACAAGCAAGATGGCAAGAGGGTGTGTCACAAGTGAGCAGTGACTCTGCCCAGGGAAATGAGGCCTGCCATATATTTCAGTCTAAAGTACACATTAGGAGTAAAGGCAGAAGTATTTCAAAAATGGAGTAGAAGTTCCCTTCTGCATATTAAAGGGAGGAGAAAGAAATTGTGGCATTACTCCCAATAATATATGTTTAATAAAATATTCTTTCAGTTACTTTTAAATCCAATGTGCCTAATTCTCTATTGTGTGGGAAGGTAAAAATTCCATTAGATTATACTAGAATCTTTTTGTATTTTAGTTTTATAGTTTTGTTTCACATATTACCATGAATATCCACCTTATATAATGTTAGAAATAATGTTCTGTTATTCATTTAAATTATATAAATATTGCTAGTGAGATGCATGAATATCCAGTTTTCTATGTTCACTATGTGCTTTATTAAATGCACAATTAATACTTGATGAATACTTGAATGGCACTATTTCTGTTAACTTACTGAATTGTGCAACCAGTAGAAATGTGTGCTATTTATCAAGAGCTCAAACTTTCACAAACTGGTTTTTTAAAAATTTGAAGCAAAGAAAATAGAGTTGGGGGGATATATTCAGCTTTTAAGACAGGCAGTAGTCATTCATTCTTTGGAGATATTGATACATTTTTGGCATAAATAAAAGCAACAGACTAATTACAATGAAATGACTGCTATTATCTATCTATGCAGATGCTTCTCTTTCTAACTTTAAAATTATTCACATCCTCTTGGGACAGGGCAACAATTAGGCTTGCAGAGTAGAGTGGGGAAAAAAATGCAAGAACAGGATGGTACTAAATAGAGACATACTGGATAAAATAGCAACTCTGGCCAGATGGAAAGATGAGCAGCAATAAAGGACATGCAACCTGAATCCCTTTAGTGCTTAAAGCATTTTTTCCTGTCTGTTGGGGCTACTGTCTTGGAAATGTGAAGCCAGACTGTTTTATTACCATCTGAACGCATTTTACATTGTTCATAGCATTCTTTGCATAATGCTTAATTTCAATCACATCATGTCTACATTATGGATTGTGAATTACAAAAATCCACTCTTGCTGATAGGCATACTTTTAAATTTATCATCAACCTTATTTAGGGCTTGTGAAGTAGGAGGATGTTGCCAGGAGATTTCGTCGGCTTCTGTGAATAAGTCAAACGCTGTGTCTCCTACTTTCTACCACACACTCATATTTAGAGTGGGGTCAGCAGATTCCTCCACAGAGCTGTAGGGGTAATTCAACTTCCCACATTAGGGATGGAGTTTACAAGTAGTGAATTTGAAAATAAGCCAGTGTGTAATAGTCAAATTAACCCCACTTGGCTGGCAGTAAATCGGCAACCACTAATAGAACTGGAAATTTAAGACAGCAAAAATCCAAGAATTCTGATTAAATATTTAAAATACTGAGACATTAAAAATAAACACTAAAACATCAAAGGTATTAAAAACAAATCCTAAAATACTAAAGTAGAGAAAACAAATATTAGAATATACTGTGATCTTGGCTTAATTAGGTAAGACACTATATAACTTTAAAACTGTCTTAGGGTCCTAGATGCTTAACACTGACAAGCATCATAATTCATCATTTTCAGAATGAAACCAGAAATCACTCCTTCAAATCCCACCCCATTCTATCCCTCCTGACCTCCCTGAATCAGGGTTACATAAGGTAGATGACTGAAATAACAATGTTCCGTATCTTTCTTTCACCGTCTTCGTACAGTAAGTAGATCAACAGCATGTCTAATTGGTCAGTCGTGAATTCAGTACATCTCTTGAATCTACTCTGTGTTGCCAATGCCATTAAGTTCAAGACTAACTCATCATTTATTGGCAATATCCTGATAATCATTTAGTTGGTTCTTTACTTTTAACAAATCTTTACTCTGTACTTACTCTGTTCACTACCAAAAGCTATACCCTCAAAGATGAATCAAAAGCAGTACCTACTTTCAAGTAACTTACTCTTGAGTAGAGGAAACTAGCCACACACAAAAAAAGCATCATGGGTATTAGGTATGAGTTTGTAAAACAATCTTTCCAGATAGAATGTGAGAAATTCTTCAAATTTAATTAATTTCAACATCTAACCTTGCCTCTATCCAACTTACTTCTCACCCTGAGAGTAATCATTATAAAATGCAAATCCAATCCTTGCTTAAATTATTTAACTATCTATCTATCACCTACTATATAAAATCCAACTTGTTTTCTTTATGCCCTTAGATGAAAGCAGCAATTCTCAAAGTGTGCTTGGGGACAATTTTCTCATTAAATTTGTTTTGTTGGGAAAAATTAATTACCTTTTATAAAAATATATTATTTATGTTAACATGCAATGGGCTTATTATTCTTGTTTTAAATAAGTTAATAAATATTTAAATATTTCTCAGCTTGAATTTCTAATATGGCCAATATCAGTACATTTAATCACATAAATACAACTACTTTGTGATTCTCAATAAATTTTATGAGTGCAAAGGTGTCCTGAGACCAAAGTTTGAGAACTACTGCAATGAAACATTCCAAGTTATAGGCTGGCCTTGTCTCATACTATTGTTTACACTTCCTCTGTGCTCCAAGTCATTTCCTTTTGCCAGAACATGTCACTGTCTTCCTTCATCCCATCACAGACCATGTGTTCCCCTCCAACTGCTTCCCACACAGAAAAGGGACGGCGGCAGAATGAGGATGACGCAGAGTGTAGGCATGCATACGCAAGGGCCCAGAAGAAAATCCATGTTAGGCGGCTGTGTGCCACTCCATTGTTCTCCTTCAATGTTATTGTTCAAAGATCTTTCCCAGAAACCCATCTGAGCCCTACATCTAGCCCAAAACTCTCTCTCCTGTCACTATTTTCACAAGGACCCTCTGTTAATAATTCAACTAGCATACATTTTGCTATTTTAATTATTTGTTTATAATGGAAATTTTCTAGAATATATATACTTTTTTCTCTTTTGATTCCAAATGACATCCTGAAGTTTCTGGGCTTCCTAGAAATATGAATAGGTATTTCTAAAATCTAGTAAGCTCATTTAAATGTAAGTTTTGCCAATACCTTAAGAAATTGTCATAGAAAAATTTCTACAAATCTTAGCATGCACTTCATTCCATGATACTGGCTTACAAGTCTGTCTCCCCCAACAGGGTGTTATTTCTATAAGGTCAGAAAATATTACGTAAGGGAGGTAATATACCATTTTAGAAACAATTATCTCTTGAATCCTCAAACCCACTGAGGCAATCAGATAAAGGCGTCTCTTTGATTGCCACTTTCAAAATCAGGCTGCCATATTGCTGATCTGTAAGAGCTATAGTATATTATAAAGTTATAAGAGTTACAATAATGTCCTGAGATACTTAAATGGCTCTGGAAAGTGTCTTCTAAAAACCATCTAGAGTAGGAAGTCCCTCTTAAAGAAATAGTGTCTGGAAAAATTAAGCTTATCATTCAGCAATGTCTTAGAGTGAATTACTTTAATCTTTTAACCAGATTGCTTTTGCTTTAATAGCTTGGGCACAGATTATAGTGCTCTGGGTGATCCTCTCCTCCTAAGCTTCATATATACTTACAGGCCATAAGGTAGTGAAGCAAAAGTGCAAAAGTGAACTCTACTCCTCCTTGGCTGAACACACTTGCTGATCACAACAAAAACTGACTCCACTGGGACCTCCAATCTGCTGACCCTGTCAAATGTGCCCTCTTCATCTTCCTCCTCTTGACTTTAGTTCCATTTTCTTTATAGGTAAATTCCATGGTTCATTATTATAATCATTTTATTATGTAGAATCTAAGATCCTTTGCCCCCCAACTCTCTATTATCCTCAACCAGCAAAATAATTTGGAATTTAGATGAATGCAGATATTTTCCTGCTCTACTCCTGTTTCAAGTGTCTGCAACAGTTTAGAGAAAGACAAATACCCATACCGTATCATTTTACTTTTATGGTATGAAACCACAAGTAGACCCTCTCTGCTTCCAGGGAACAATTCTCCATCCTCCTATTGGACACATTCTCCCATTCTGTGAGTTGACTATTCCACACCTTACGCCTCAAAGATCCAGCACAGCTTTAATATTCCTCATTCATAGCTGATATCCTTCCTTCTTCATTCACTGGGGGAATGGAAGCCATTAGGAGAGAGTATGCACATTCTTCCACCACCAAATCTAAAAACCTACTTGCTTCTGTGCTAAATGTTTTGTCTTTCCTCCTGTTACAATTCCTCTACCTGTGCATTGAATCCTATTCCCTCCCTTGAATAGGATTCTCCTATTTCTCCTGTATCCCTTACTACTAAGCCATTGTCACAAGCATAAAATATCCTGTGATAATACAGAATAAAAAAAGTTCTGTGACTCCATTCCCCCTTGTACCTATCACTACAGTTCTTTTCTCCCCTATGCAAGAAATCTCCTATAAGAGTTGTCTCTACCCACTCTATCTACTTCTTCCCTCTCATTTCTTTTCCCGTATGAATTTGAGGTTTGGCCTTTCCACTTCTGAAAAAAGAGACTGCTGGAATTTGGATAGGGATTGCACTGAATCTGTAGAGCACTTTGGGTAGTATGGACATATTAATAATTTTATGTCTTCTAATCCATTGACATGGGATGTCTTTCCACTTATTTCTTTGTGTCTTCTTTAATTTCTTGCATCAATGTTTTATAGTTTCCTTTGTATAAGTCTTTTAGCTCCTTGGTTAACTTTATTCTTAAGTATTTTATTCTTTTGGATGTTGTAAAGGGAATTGTTTTCTTAATTTTCTGTTTGAATAGTTTGTTGTTAGCTACCTTGATACCAAATCCAGACAGACACACTAGAAGAGAAAAAAACTATAGGCCAGTATTCCTGGTGGACGTGGATGAAAAATCTTCCACAAAAAACTAGCAAGCCAAAATTCAATAATATTTTTAAAGTATCTTACACCATGACCATCTGGCGTTTATCCCTGGGATGCAAGGCTGGCTCAACATAAGGGAATCAATCAATGTTATACACCATATTAACAGAATGAAGGATAAAAATAACAAGATTGTCACAATAGATGCAAAAAAAACTAGTTGACAAAATTCAATAGTCTTTCACGATAAAACAAACTAAGTATAGAAGGAATTTGCCTCAATTTAATAAGGGCCATATATGAAAAGCCCACATCTAACATCATACTCAACAGTTAAAAACTGGAAGCTTTTGCTCTAAGATTAGGAAAAAGGCAAGGATGACCACTCTAGACACCTCTATTCAGCACAGTACTGGAACTACTAGACAGAGAAATTAGGCAAGAAAAAATAAATAAAAGACATCCAAATTGGAAAGGAAGAAGTAAAATTACTGTTTACAGATGACATGATCTTACATAGAGAAAACTAAAGACCTCACACAAAGAAAACCTTTAGAACTAATAAATTCAGTAAAGTTACAGGACACAAAAGCCTACCTTTACATGACTCAGTGGGAAATACCAGCAGATGAGCAGAGGGAGGAGAATGAATTTGGGGAATTCATTTCCCTGGCTTCCTGTCTATACTGGGTTCCCTGAGGGATGGTACTGATAGCTCCGGCCAGGTCAAACTCTCCACGCTGCTCTGTCTCAGGTTTTTGATAACTGCTCTCTCCTCCATCCCTTTAGTCCTAGGGGGACAGTATCTTCCTGGTCATCATAGTCCTGAGGTCCTGATCTTTCCCTCGTGATTTCATACAGCTTTCCCTCACCTTTGTAAAAAGTCTGCTTATTGAATTGTTTCAAACTGCCAAAGTGATACGTGTTTCTTGCCAGTAGCCTGACTCTCCCACCCCACACTCACATTCAAGTCAACAATAAATGCTCTAATTTCCACTTTCAAAATATATTCCACACCTAACCACACCACCTGCACGAACCTCACACTAATTTAAGTCACCTTAATTTCTTATCTGGATTAGAGCAAATAGTTCAGTACTTCTGCCTTCTCTTCCTACCCCATTCTATTCTCCATCCAGCAGCCAGTATCATCTTTTAAAAAAGTCAATTAGATATTGCCATTTCCCTGCTCACAAGCTTCCATAGAATGAAATGAAAATGAAAATCCTTTCCGATGGCCAACAAGGCTCTGTTTAGCTGGCCTTCTCCTCCTTCTAGTCCTATTGCCTGACACTTTCCTAATGCTTATTTGCAGTGTTTCTGTCACAGTGACCCCCTTGTAGTTCCATGAACGTTCATAGTGTGCTACTAATTTAGAGCATTTGCACTCAGTGTCACTCTATAGGGAATGTTCTTATCCTAAGTATTTGCATGCTCCATTTCTCTTTTCCTTTAGCCCTCTACTTAAATCATCCCACAAAGGAGTCCTTCCCTGAATGTACTATCTAAAATAACAACTTCCAGTACATATCTACTTGCAAACCTTTATTTCTGTCCATATATTCATCACTGACTCATATGTATCATCTGTGTGCTGACTTGTCTGTTGTCTCCTTTTTCCACGATATGATACACTCCATGAGTTAAGGAACTACCAGTTTTATTCACCACTGTGTAATCAGGACCTAGAAAAGTACATGGTGTACAGAAGGGCTGAATAGATTTTTGCTGAATGAATGGATGAATAGGAATGGAAATAAGCCAAATGAATCACTTAAATTAAGATCAAACTTAAATGAAAAGCCAATTCATAGTCAAAGTTTGCTTAGTAAACACATAGAAAAAAAAAGATTAATACAATAACATCAGGTTAAAATGACTTGATTCAGCTTCAAACACTGGAACTGTTCCTTGCAAGGGGACAAAATACTTAATAAGGCTTCCTCCCCTGGACAATGGCAGGGTGGTCATTCTAGGGTTTGATGCTCCAGTTTTCCTGTTTTTGCGCTCCATGGCTGAATAAGACGCCTTGATAAGGAACATTATATCTCTTTTTAAAAAACTATTATGCAATATATTATACATAAAAAAGGGCATATAACTGTATATGCCAGGCAACAAATAATAAAAAGAGTAACAACATACCTATATTCAGGGCACACTATAAATATTACCAAGAATTTTTGACACTTCTTCTCTACCAAGTTTTAATTTCCTCCTCTCCCCCAAAGCTAATAATTATCCTGAATTTTGAGTCAGTTATCTCCTTGACTTTTTAAATAGTATTATTATGTATGAAAACTATAAAGATCTGCATAAAAATGAAATTATTAACTATTCTCTCTACCTTGTGTTTTCAGACATCATTGTGCTTTTAAGATTCATCCATGTTGATGTATTTAATTTTAATTCATTAATTCTGACTTGAACATTATTCCATTACAGGAATATGTGCTAACTTTTTTATCCACCTTACTCTTGATGGACTTTGAGGTGTTTTTCAGGCTGCTGTGATAGTTTTTACAAATTGCTGTGAATATTATTTTATGTGTCTTTCCATTACTATTAGCCTTGGAACCATTCTCTCTCTTTAGAAGACTTTATACTTCCATGTTTAATCAATTTGCATTGATCTTACAATTACTCTGAGGGAAATCTTGTTTTCCTCATTCTGGCAATCTTAGTCAACAGTTTACTGGAGTCCTTCAAAAATTTCCTGACATCACCTCAGATAATTCATTTGGAGAAGCTCTGAAGTTAACACAGCAGTGCCAATTAGCTGTCTCTGAAGAGCTGTTTTCTGTTCCTAAAAGCCCCCGGAAAAAACCTCTGACATATTTTGGGAGATATTGCACTGATGCCCCCTAAGTACCTCAAATTGAATTAACTTTAAATAAATACATAGAATCTTTGCTGGAAAAATAAAAATGTTATGTTTCTATCTCAAATTGGTGAAGCAGTGATTCATTTCGATGTCTACTTTAAATTGACCAGTTGATTTCAGCCTTGATTACACTGAGGGACTAAATTACTCTTCTTGCTAAGAAAGCCTGCCACATGTAAGAAATACAATAACATCTGGGATTTGTCCCAGACCAAAATACAGGACAAATAGTTAAATATGCCTTCAGATAAATAATGAATATTTTCTAGTATAAGTATGTCTAATGCAATATTTGTGGTCTATTCATACTGAATGTATGAATTTTTATCTAAAATGCAATTAAGCAGGCGTCATGTATTTTGTCTGTACTATTTCTACCCATTAAGAGCTCTCAAGGTTTCCCTCAAGCTGTTTGACTGAAGATAATTCTTGTATGTCAGGAACTCACTAGCTGGGATGACCTTAGCAGTCTTTCATTTCACTTGCCTATATGTTCATTTTATACTGTACATTATCATCAAGCAAACCACTGAGAGTCTTATGACAACTGTTTTGCCTCTGGAGGATCACTTTTGCTGATGATCCTCTAATAAGAATGTTTTCCAAAGTGCAATATATTTCAGTTTTCTAACCAACAGTATGTGTGGCTGCTGACAGTGTAAGAGGACTTTGGGGGCGGGGCTCAGAGCCTACAAAATTCTGAGCAGTCTCAAAATAGGCACCAGATGAGATGAACCTCATCAGCCACCATACTTGTAACCATCTTACATAAACAATGCCTGCTCCCTCTTCCTGGTTGGAATCTTGGCACTAGGGCTGCCAGCTTTCTCCGCTGGTCCATACCCATCTGGGGTGGGCCTGCTCCCTTCCCCAGGCTTCTGGGGCTCTAGTCCACTCCAGATGGACTATAGCAAGTATCTTTAAGATGTCTGGTGACAGGCACAACACCAATGACCTACCAGATGTAGCGAATAGAAGCTGGCCCAGGAGCCCAGAGGGGCAGTCTAATGTGGAGGCTATAATGGAGATAGCCTCAGTCATTGAAATGAGCTTGAAATTGACCAGAGATGCTGGCAGAACTGGGGATGGTGGTGCCCCAGTTGTGTCAGCACAGAACGTCAAGACAGAGATGCAGAAAGTTCAAGTGAATACATCAACTGGGAAAGCATGGAAGATGCTGACCATTTCTTCAGTAATGAAAAATTCTTCCCGAACCACTTACAAATCAAAGAACTAGGAGAGGAAATCGAGGTGGAGGCGGAAAAGGGAGAAGAAGAGCAGCCCCAGGTACAGTGCAATGAGGCCAACCCTGATCAATATTTATTAGATGAGGAGCAGGCCCTGGAGTACTGGGTGTCCTCCAAGACATCTGCCCTGCCCCACCCCCACCGGTGAGTTCTTACTGCTTTTCAAGAGCGGCAACTGGGTTCAAGGCCCCGCTTTATATATGAGGCCTGTGGGACAAGAGTCTTTGTACAGCGTTTCCAACTGCACTATGAGCTTGAAGGCCATAATGGTTGTGTCAATACTGTGCACTTTAACCAGCGCGGCACCTGGCTGACTAGTAGCAGTGATGATCTTACAGTGATAGTGTGGGACTGGGTGCACCAGCAGCCAGTACTGGCTTTTGAGAGTGGCCACACAAATAATGTCTTCCAAGCCAAGTTCCTTCCCAACTGTGGTGATTCTACCCTGGCCATGTGTGGTCGTGATGGGCAGATCCAGATCACGGAGCTGTCTGCTATTCCACACTGCAAGAATACTAAGCGTGTGGCCCAGCACAGGGGAGCCTCCCATAAGGTAGCTCTTGAGCCAGACTCCCCTTTTAAGTTCCTAACTTCAGGGGAAGATGCAGTCATTTTTGCCATTGACCTCAGACAAAGCCAACCACCTTCAAAACTGGTGGTAACAAAAGAAAGAGAGCGAGCACAAAGTAGGGCTGTATACAATCGCTGTGAATCCTGCCAATACTTATCAGTTTGCAGTGGGTGGGCAAGATCAGTTTGTAAGAATTTATGACCAGAGGAAAACTGATGAGAGGGAGAATAATGGAGTACTTTAGAAATTCTGTCCTCATCACTTGGTTAACTATGATTCCAAAGCAAAGATCACCTGCCTTGTATACAGCCACAATGGCACAGAGCTCCCGGCCAGTTACAATGATAAAGATATTTATCTCTTCAACTCCTCCCACTGTGATGGGGCCCAGTATGTTAAGAGATACAAGGGGCACAGAAATAATGCTAGTCAAAGACATCGGTTTCTATGGCCCCAGAAGTGAGTTTGTGGTGAGCGGTAATGATTGTGGGCACATCTTCCTTTGGGAGAAATCATCCTGCCAGATCGTTCAGTTCATGGAGGGGGACAAGAGAGGTACCATGAACTGTCTGGAACCCCATCTTTACCTACCTGTGTTGGCGACCAGTGGCCTAGACCATGATGTCAAGCTCTGGGCGCACACAGCTAACACTATCACTGAGCTTATTGCGTTAAAGGATGCGATTAAGAGGAACAAGCAGGAATGAGATGCAGATTTCTTACACCATACTAACCTGTATGACAGCCACATGCTCTGGCTCTTCAGGCATCACCTGGCACAGAGAGGTCATCGCCAGTGCTGGGGAAACCCTGGAGATGGGGTCATCGGTGCAGACAGGGAAGGGTCTTTCAGTACCTCGGATACATCTAAGGAGGGAAACAGCCAAAACCATGTGCAATGCCTGCCATCCTGAAGGCCTCATACCTGCTCCAGCTAGATGTCACCTCAATAGGCTGGACTTTAAATTCAGTTTAACTAATAGATTTGGCTTTTGCCTCTTATCTGTTTTCCACATTAAAAATCATCCCTTCCATCTCCTTCCTCTACTTTCTTTCTGTCCTTCCTCCAATTCTTCCCTCATTCCTCTTCTCTCAATTGGTTTCTTTACTTCTGTTTCTTACATCTAGCAAATATATGTTTTTAGTTTATGCCAATAAACTTTTCCTTTGTTCTCTTATGGTTGATCTCTGAAGGTCTCTAATTCATGCACACATACGTGCACATGCACACACACACACAAAGACACACACACACTTTCTCTCTCTCTCTCTCCTTCTCAGAGAAAAAGAAAAGGGGAGTAAAGGTGGGTAGATCAATTCCTAACAAGATAATTCACCCTTCTAGCATAAATAACTTGGGGTTGTCTGCATTTTCTGAATCCATGTGTTGATATTAATTAATTTGAGCAGATGGAGACTGGTAAGTATTAAACTTAATCACATGACATTGTTTATTCTGCACTTTCAATTCTCTTGTTGAAGTTTCTAGATGAGAACTCCCACAGGACTACTACCTTCCAGGAAGTCCTCCTGGGACAGCCATCTCTTATAAGATAATAGCCAGGAATATAAGAATTCCTAATATTTGAGAATATATATTTGAACTAACTTTAAGAATAACTTAATGTGGCAATAAAGAGTTATTTATACTTAAATATAATTGATATCAGTGGAAGAAATATCCTATTAGACATCCATGCATTGCTTAAAATTCTCTTTGGCTGTTTGTAACAGTTTAAATTGCTTTTTAAAATATTTTAAGCCTTACTTAGTGGTAATTTTTGGACGCTGGATGTCTAATTACTATTCATTAGTAATACTAATTTTTGTTTAACACCCATTATTTGTGTAGTGTAGGCAGAGCCTTCCCTCCCCCAGTATCCCTGCTTCCTTTGATCATACTCCTTAAGATGGATTTTATCTCAGGCCCCTTGAGAGCAGGTTGAGAAACTTAACATAATGAAATTGCACTTTGGAATGGAAAATAATGACCAACGTTCCTGTTTGCTGAAATTCAAAGTCAGGGACAACCGTCTGGGGGCCTGGGGCAACCCCTACCAAAGTCTGCTGTCAGGAAAAGACCGTAGAAGTCCCAAAAGAACCTGAGTCTGAACTAAGCATTGGGTTTAAAACAGGACATACAGAGAACAGAGTTATCAACGAGAATCCCGCGTGTGGGGCAACTACACCATTGTGTGGGGTGTATACCAACAACAACAAAGCGTTGAAAAACACATTTGGAATTTCTAGTGACACTGGGTGGCAGTGAGGACAATGGCAGGAGTGGATTAATTATCCAATTCTTTTTTTCCCCTGCTGGTCGGAAGCAGGTCCACTTCTGTGGGGGATGTGTACTGTGAACTAAAACTTTCCTCAGAGTTCCCTGCATGGTTCTGAGATTGTGCTCTAAGAGGCATTTGGAGAGACAATTGGAAAGCAAAGTTCAAATAGCAGCCGTAGTAGTTTTATACTTGAGAACTCAGGGCAGTGGTACGTTGTTCCTTAACTGCTGCTGTCTTACTTTAGTGTGCGGCAGCAGCTGGGCCCCAGCTACATCAGCTCCCCTTCAGCTTCACCAGCTCCAGTGCTCACCTCTGCAGGGCGCTCATGTCGTCCAAGTTGGAGGTCTGGAGGCGGTGAAAGATCAGCACAGGTCCCCGTCTATCACTGTGGGTTCCTGCTATTCCTCACGGATTCCAGTCTATCCTTGCCTGCCCCACTTCACATCCATCTCTCCTTCCTGAATGCTGTGCTGACTTTAGGCTCCAGGACCTGAAGTAAAGACAGAAGCCTTATGAAGACCACTTAACCAACCAAGTCCCACAACCACATGCTATCAGGTGCCTGTTGTAAGCCACCCCTTTTATGTATATCACCCCAGGGTTTCTGTTTCTCTGTTTGAACCCTGACTGATGTAACCACCCCCACCTGCTTTGGACTGAGTAAATCCCCAGATTACTTGGAGAGAGTGTCATTTTGAAGAGCAAAAGTCCTCTAAAGAGAGATTGAACTTGATAGATAGGGAGTCAAATAACTAATTTGTAAAGTTATGATTATAGGTGAAATGGATGTTAATTGCTACAATTTTAATTTATGCAAATATTGGTCCTATTAGCATATAGAAGAGAGCAACACAATATCACCATCAGCCTTCCGTGAGATGGCAGGCAAAGCTAACAATTTTGACATAAAAGCAGGCAAAACTGCACCTTTAAATTGACTTTTTCAGCACCAATTATTTTCATTCCAATATGGAATTTCTGCAGGATAGTTCTGTGTAGGCCCTCATGGCCTTTATACAATATTATAATTGTCTCCTAATTATACACAGAATTTATCTGTATAAAGTTGTGACAGATACCAAAGTATACTGTTAAAAAAACCTCTTGTGGCATACATTCCTTAAAAGGGCAGGTGTGGAAAAGAATAGAGATGGAAAAAAATATAATGGAGCTTAATTGCTAAATGGCAGACCAAAGTCTTTTTGGTGAGTTGTCAGTTTGACAGTGACCTTCAGCACTGCTCATCCTACCATGGCGTGAGCCAAAGGCAAATGCAATAAATTTACACAGATTGGATCTTAGCCATCCTGTGATCAACTTCTACGAACTCCACTATCTTAATCTACCTTGACTTCAGTCTCTTCAACGGTAAAATAGGAGGTTTAAATTTTTGGATTTAGTTCTCAGAGACTTATGGAGCACTTAATATATATTTCTCTCCTAAACAGTGAGAGTTCAGAGATGGATGTATGACAGTCCAGGTTCACTAGGAGCTAGATACAGATATTTTAGTCTCAGGTTATGTTCTGGGTCTGGGATGCTTTCATTGGTAGGGGCTAGGAAGTTTCCTGTCCTTCTGTTTTATTCAAAGTACAATGTTTATTTTTCTTTCCAGCTTTGCAGCCTCTTTGCAATCCCATTATTTAAGCAACCATTTACGGAAATGAGATACACATATACTATCAAGAATACTGATGTCATTTCTCCATTGTTCTTCATAAAATCAACATTAAGATAGACAACAGAAAACTTAAGTTCAGAGAAGTTAACTTTCTAAAGTTATTGTGCTAAGAGGTGCAGAGTAGGGTCTCAAATAGAACTTACAACTGAATGAATCCTACAAATAGTAGTGCACAACATCATTGTTTTGGTGCATGGTCATTTGGCTTAATTGACAGTAGAAATTGAGACTCCACATCTCAAGATTCTTCTGTGACATGTAAAAGCCACCTTTCATCTATTAGAGTGGCCATAGTCTCACGCTGGACTTCTGTCAGCTATATGGCAGTTATGTTAGCAACTCAAGCCCCTGAAATTGAATTGTAGGCCTCTGAGGAGAAAGCATAAAACAGCAACAACAATGACCCACAGAAAAAAAAAAAACAAAATATAAAAACGGTACATCTAGGGTAGGTACAGTAATTCTAGGCTCAGATACACGTTGATCTGGGGGACGTTAGCTGAAAAGCTTGCTGGTTATGAATCTCTGCCTAGAATCAAATTCAAATCACAGCTGAGCCTCAGGAATTGGTTCTTTTGATTCTCTTGCTAAAAAGGTATGACCAAGATAGTCTAGGGACTATCTTCCTCAGCTGCCGGGTATGACCAACAGTGTGAAGAACTGAGACCTATGATAGGTAATCATTAAGATCTTGGGTCATATAGAGAAGCCTTTCTTTTCTACAGTGAGTTGCTAAGAGAGAGATTTGGGCCTTAAGGGTTACCTTCATAAGACTAGTAATTGGTGATTGATAGTCACACTCATGAAACTTTTTTTTAAACTTGCAATTATGAATTCTTGGTGAGTAAGGGTAAAAATTTTTATTTTTTATTTTGAAATATGGCAATAAACTTAGTTTAACATCATCAGATACAACCCAATATTTGGGGGAAAATATTTTGTTCCGCATGCTTTTGTGTAGTAGTTCCATCTCAAAAAAAGTCTCTAGAATTTTAGGGTGATGGCACTACTCTGTATGGTACTGGAGTGGTATATATAAGTCAACGCATTTGTAAAATTAACAGAATTGTACATCAGAAAGAGTAAACTTTAATATATGCAAACTAAAAGAAATTCAACCAATATGTCAGGGGATCTCAGAATGGAATACACACTATGACAAATGAATCTAACTCTACTACAAATCTGTAACATAACTTCAATGAAAGAGATGGAAGAAAAAGAAGCTGACTAAATAACTGTCAAATGGTGCTTCAAGGGTGACTGTAAGGCTCAAGACAAAAAGAACTGTACATAAAAACTGTACTCTAGCTGGTAAATTTGTTTCTCACAAAGATTCAAGTTAAGTAATAATTCTCAACCTGCTTTACATATATGTCTTGGGTTGAATAAATAAGTAAATGGTGAGAACCAAGTTTCTTATTGTCAGAGAGAGAAATTATAGATGACCAAGAAGGGGAGGCTAGATGAACTCAGCAGTACTGACTTAGAATTGGAGATAACAGTATTAATTCACAGGTTAGCATAACATATACATAGATGGAGAGATGCAGAAATAATCAGAGAAATGTGAACAACTGCAGGTTAGCATACTGACATATATTTCAGAATCTCTTCACTGAGAGGACCTGGGAACAGCGACACTCCAGTAGTAGTGAGCACTACCAGCACCTGGCTCTGGATTTCTGACACTAGAAATTAATGAAATGAACCAGGGATCCTTGGAGAAATGGCTGATCTTACTTCTGGGGCAGAGAATATACAAGATAAACCTGGGGTATCTTGTAGTGTCAGATAGCAAGGAAGTGGGATGAGGGTATAATCAAAGTGACACATGAGACAATGGACAGTTTCCAATGGCCAAAGCTGGAACAGTGTGACCAGAGAAGCCACAAATAATATGGCATTGCATTGTGACCAAAATATTAGATAAATATTCACAAGACTGTCATGATATAAAGAAATGAGTAACTAAATAAACTGGGGAGAAGGGATCAACCTCCCTACAAATAATTCCAAATGGCATAAGAAGATACTCCCTTCATCAAGAGATAAGAGTTTGATTCCCCTCCCACTCTGAATATGGGCTGGATTTAGTGTCTTGTGTCCACTAAATAGAGTATAAAAAGAGGAAAAAGAGTATCTTTACTGTGATGAAATCCTACAAACACCACTTAACCAAGTGATGGTGGTTAATATCACCAATGATTAAGTCACACTGACATATTATGCCTCCAATATGATTCCCCAAGTCCCATAACCTCTGTCTAGCCATAAAGAAATTATCAGACAACCCCAAAATGAGGAACATTATACAAAATACCTGACCAGTACTCTTTAAAACTTTCAAGGTCATTGGAAACAAGGAAAGGCTGAGAAATGATCATATACCAGAGGAATCTAAGGAGACATGGTAACTAAATGCAGTGTAGTATTTTGGATAGGACTCTGGAACAGGGAAAGAACAAAATATGGACAAAGTGGTAAAATCTGAATAAAATCTGCAGTTAGTTAACTGCAGTGAACCAACGTTGGTTTCTTAGTTTTAACAAATTAGGGGAATGTTAGAATGAGTGGTATGTGGGAACTCTCTGCATTATCTTTAGAACTCTTCTATAAATCTAACATTATTTCAAAATAAAAAAATTATTAAATATCCAAAAGCCCATGGACAAAACCTCTAACTTTAGTAACCATAATAATTCTGGTAATGTTTATTATATCACTAGAGGTAATTCAGTTCCCTTGGTTTTTAACTCTGCTGATTTTGTAATTCAAGCTGAGTACCTTTTATTATTTGTGACCTTTTGAAAATGTTCTTTCTTTCATCACTTCTGTATTTTGTTCGATGATGTGCTTCTGGTAAGTTGCTTCTAATAAAAGTGAAATAAAAAGAATAAATTGAAATACAGATGAAATTTTAAAGGACAACATTTAGTAAATTCTTAAAAGAAAGAAATTTCCTTAAAGGGAGACATTTCACCAAACTAAATTGTAAAGTACTTAGTATTTAGGAACTACACAAAATATTCACGCATAGCTGCTTTCTTTAAACCACTGATCATTTAACAGGAAACTTATCTCTATAGTAAGTAAAATTTTATGGACATCTTTAGAACAGAGGTGGAGTGGAAGCCAGATTTGTGTTGGTTGAAAGGTACATAGGAGGAAAGCAAGTAAAATAGTGAGTGTAGGCAAGTTTCCAGAAGTTCTACTATGAAGAGGGAAAGAAAAAATGGAGTGGTAGCTGGAACAAGATGTAGAATTAAGGGATCATTGTTATACTTTATTTTAAACATGAAGAATTTTAGAAAAAAATTATACTGCAGTAAACATCTAGGTGTGAGAAAGAAATGAATGACATAGAAAACCATAGTAAATTCCAGGATTCAAGCCCTTGAGGAGATGTGATCTACAGACCAGTAGAGTAATGCTCTGTCCTGGGAGCAGATCAGATAGAATAAATTCAAGCAACAAAATTGATGTGTTTAGTGATGGGCAGATGGGTGTGGGAAGCCTGATGTTATTGCTTTGAGTTTCTGTCCTGTAAAATATGAGGTAAGGCCATCAGTTTACACTCCTGCGGGAGGGAATTTTGTAGTTTAAAAAAAAAAGACAGCTGAACCTCATTTACTCAAAAGTACAAAAACACACTCCGAGGGAAAGAGAATTTTTTCAAGGAATTTTGAGTTTATAAAATAAAATTGTAGCTAAAGAAATTTGCCCTGGCCATCTCGCTAATAGTATTTTATTTGAAATTCAAATGTAGCTTGGAAGTGGGTATCAAGGCACTGGAAACAAAAAGGGATGCCTCTCTCTGATTTAGATAACAACAGGCATTATCAAGGGCATCCATGATTTCTATGCAGTGTCAAGTCAGCTTCATTTGGGATCCAACCTGGAATTTGCAATTTCCACCAAATGCTTATAAAACTATCTGTTGATTATACATACACATGTACATAGAGAGAGTGCTCACAATTTCAATGCTATACAAATCTAGGCCCTTGGTAGAGTTATCAAGGAAGAAGCCTTCTGTAGAGTACCATGGAGAAGAGCTATTCTCTAATACTTTTTGAGAAACATGGTTTCTAAATCCTGGACTAAAACTTGAGAAACCTAGTGAGTATTAGATGCTCTGACATGAGAAAAATGATCATACCAACATAGTCCAGGATGGTATAAAAAGCAGATAATCAGCAAAACAGTTCCCTCAATTTCTAAAAGAGTCCAGACATGTTTAAAGTATAAAGTGTGGTCTAATGGGATTGTCGTTAAAGGCTGAAATTGTCCACTGTAATCAAAAGCACTTCAGGGCAATTGCTGTAATAGACCAAAGGCAGTAAGCTACTGTTCTTAAATTTTAGTGCAGGAATCACATAAGAGCTTTTTGTAGATGGTCACTTTGTTAAACTCTCATACTAGTTCTAATCATTTAACAAGATGCTCTCCGATTGTATGTGCTACCATATCAATAATCATTTACTCTTTAATTTATTTTACACTAGTTATACTTAATTCTCCTTCATCCATCACTCCTGCATTTGCTGGATCACGTGAATGATGCTGAATGCTACTACAAATGGTGCACATCCCTATTGTTTCTTAACGTTAATGGGAATGATGCTAACTTTTAAGCATGGGAGTTTTTTTCATTCTTGGTATGGATTTGGGTCTTGATTCTTTTTCATTGTTTATACTTGCCAAATTTTAATACTTTTATCAATCTTTTCACAGTGCCAGGTTTAAGTTTTCTGTAGGTAAAATCACTGGTGTGTGTTTGTTTTGAATGGTTTATCTTCTACCTCACTAATTTTTGCCTTTATAGTTATACATGTTTTATTTCAATTTATTTGGGTTTTATTTCTTTTTCTTGAAATGTTGTTACTTATAAAGTTTTATTTTTCAAGCCAAATTAATTTAACTCTATGAAATTTCTTCTGAGAGTGCTTTAAGCCACATGGCATTGGTTTTAATGTAGTGTCCTCATTCTTTTCTAAATAGTATATAATGTTACATATGATTTTCTCAGTGTTAAAACAAAAGCTACTTTCATTAGATATTTCATTATAATTAAAAAAAACATTTTCATGATAAACTACCCAAACACTGGGGAAGAGTATGTCGTGTAAAGTAAAATTAATTCACCAATTGTCATACGCCGATGTTGGAGGTAAATAGTGTTGGCAAATTCTTGAAACTTTTTGCAAAACACCCTTTATGTACATGACAGCACATGCATCTTTTCTTTTTTTTATTAAGGTATCATTGATATACAATCTTATGAAGGTTTCATAGGATCAACCCTGTGGTTATAACATTCACCCATATTATCAAGTCCCCCCACATTCCATTGCAGTCACTGTCCATCAACGGTAGTAAGATACTATAGAGTCATTATTTGTCTTCTCCATGCTATACTACTTTCCTCCCTGTGACCTACCTATAGTATCTGTGCTAATCATAATGACCCTTAATCCCCTTCTCCCTCCCTCCCCACCACCCTCCCCAACCCCTTC
Source organism: Phataginus tricuspis (assembly GCA_029783875.1). Lineage (NCBI taxonomy): Eukaryota > Metazoa > Chordata > Mammalia > Pholidota > Manidae > Phataginus > Phataginus tricuspis. The sequence goes on from JAQQAC010016209.1 coordinate 20,955,833, forward strand.
CTTTTGATCCCTTCTTGGAGTCTGTGAATGTACTGCTGTTGTGTTCCTTCAGTTTTGCTTATTGTTATACTCTACAGATAAGTGAGATCATTTGGTACTTGTCTTTCTAAGCCTGGCTTATTTCACTGAGTATAATACCCTCTAGCTCCATCCATGTTGCTGCAAATGGTAGGATTTGTTTTCTTCTTATGGCTGAAGAATATTTCATTGTGTATATGTACCACATCTTCTTTATCCATTCATCTACTGATGGACACTTAGGTTGCTTCCATTTCTTGGCTATTGTAAATAGTGCTGTGATAAACATAGGGGTGCATATGTCTTTTTGAATCAGTAATCTTGTTTCCTTTGGGTAAATTCCTAGGAGTGGAATTCCTGGGTCAAATGGTATTTCTATTTTTAGTTTCTTGAGGAACTTCCATTTGCTTCCCACAATGACTGAACTAATTTATATTCCCACCAACAATGTAGGAAGGTTACCCTTTCTCCGCATCCTCTCCAGAATTTGCTGTTCTTTTTCTTTCGGATGTTGGCCATGCTAACTGCTGTGAGGTGATATCACACTGTGGTTTTAATTTGCATTTCCCTGATAATTAGGGATGTGGAGCATCTTTTCATGTGACTGTTGGCCATCTGAATTTCTTCTTTGGAGAAGTGTCTGTTCAGATCCTCCACCCATTTTTTGATCAGGTTATTTGCTTTTTGGGTGTTGAGGCATGTGAGCTCTTTATATATTTTGGATGTTAATCCCTTATTAGATAAGTCATTTATGAATATACTCTCCCACACTGTAGGATGCCTTTTGTTCTGCTGATAGTGTCCTTTGCTGTACAGAAGCTTTTTAGTTTCTGTGTATTAATTTTGTATCCTACAACTTTGTGGAATTCAGTTATTAGTTCTAGTAGTATTGGGGTGGATACTTTAGGTATTATTTTTTATGTACAATATGATGTCATCTGCAAACAGTGAGAGTTTAACTTCTTCCTTACCAATCTGGATGCCTTTTATTTCTTTGTATTGTTTGATTGCCGTGGCTAGGACCTCCAGTACTATGTTCAATAAAAGTGGGGACAGTGGGCATTCATGTCTTGTTCCTGATCTTAGAGGAAAAGCTTTCACCTTTTCACTGTTAATTATGATATTGGCTGTGGGTTTGTCATATATGGCTTTACTATGTGGAGGTACTTGCCCTCTATACTCATTTTCTTGAGAGTTTTTATCATGAGTGGATGTTGAATTTTGTCAGATGTTTTTTCAGCATCTATGGAGATGATCATGTGATGTTTTTCCTTCTTTTTGTTGATGTGGTGGATGATGTTCATAGATTTTCAAATATTGTACCATCATTGCATCCTGGGAATAAATCCCACTTGATCATGATGGATGATCTTTTGGATGTATTTTTGTATTCGGTTTGCTAATATTTTGTTGAGTATTTTTGCATCTGTGTTCATCAGGGATATTGGTCTGTAATTTTCTTTTTTTGTGGTGTCTTTGCCTGGTTTTGGTATTAGAGTGATGCTGGCCTCACAGAATGCGTTTGGAAGAATTCCCTCCTCTTCTACTTTTTGGAAAACTTCAAGGAGGATGGGTATTATGTCTTCTCTAAATGTCTGATAAAATTCAGTGGTGAAGCCATCTGGTCCAGAGATTTTGTTCTTGGGTAGTTTTTGACTAGCAATTCAATTTCATTGCTGGTAACTGGTCAGTTCAGATTTTCTGTTTCTTCATGGGTCAGCCTTGGAAGGTTGCATTTTTCTAGAAAGTTGTCCATTTCTTCTAGGTTATCCAATTTATTAGTATATAATTTTTCATAGTTTTTTCTAATAATTCTTGGAATTTCTGTGGTGTCCGTAGTGATTTTCCTGTCTCATTTCTGATTCTGTCTATGGGTGCACACTCTCTTTATTTTTTTCTTGATAACTCCAGCTAGGAGTTTATCTATTTTCTCACAGTACCAGCTACTTGTTTCATTGATCCTATTGTTTTATTTTTCTCAATTTTATTTATTTATGCTCAGATCTTTATTATGTCCCTCCTTCTACTGACTTTGGGCCTCATTTGTTCTTCTTTTTCTAGTTTCATTAATTGTGAGTTTAGACTGTTCATATGGGGTTGTTCTTCTTTCCTGAGGTAAGCCTGTATTGCACTATACTTTCTCTTAGAACTGCCTTCTCTGCATCCCACAGGTTTTGGGGTGTGGAATTGTTGTTTTCATTTGTCTCCATATATTGCTTCATCTCTGTTTTTATTTGGTCACTGATCCATTGATTATTTAGGAGCATATTGTTAAGCCTCCATGTGTTTGTGGGCTTTTTAGTTTTCCTTGCATTATTTATTTCTAGTTTCATACCTTTGTGGGCTGTGAAGCTGATTGTCACAGTTTCAATTTTTCTGAACTTACTGAGACTTTTTGTGGCCTACTATGTGATCTATTCTGGAAAATGTTCCATGTGAACTTGAGAAGAATGTGTATCCTGCTGCTTTTGGGTGGAGTGTCCTGTAGATGTATGTTAAGTCCATCTGTTCTAATGTGTTGTTTAGTGCCTCTGTCTCCTTACTTATTTTCTGTTTGATTGATCTGTCCTTTGGAGTGAGTGGTGTGTTGAAGGCCCTTAAAATGAATGCATTGCATTCTGTTTCCACCTTAAATTCTGTTAGCATTTGTTTCACATATGGAGATTCTCCTGTGTTGGGTGCATTAGATATTTATAATGGCTATATCTTCTTATTGGACTGACCCCTTTATCATTATGTAATGTCCTTCTTTATCTCTTATTACTTTCTTTGTTTTTAAATCTATTTTGTCTGATTCAAGTACTGCAACGCATGCTTTTTTCTCCCTATTAGCTGCATGAAATATCTTTTCCATCCCTTCACTTTTAGTCTGTGTGTATCTTTGGGTTTAAAGTGAGTCTCTTGTAGGCAGCATATAGATGGGTCTTGCTTTTTTATCCATTCTATTACTCTGTGTATTTTGATTAGTGCATTCATTCCATTTACATTTAGGGTGATTATTGATAGATTTGTACTTATTGCCATTGCAGACTTTAGATTCATGGTTACCAAAGGTTCAAGGACAGCTTCCTTAATATCTAAAGGTCCTTTTTTTTTTTTCTCCCTTCTTCTTCTTCTTCCTCCACTCTTTATATATTGGGTGCCATATTCTGTAATCTTTGTGTATTCCTTGACTGACTTTGTTGGTAGTTGTTTTAATTTTCTATTTGCTTAGTAATTAATTTCCTTTACTGTGATTTTATTTTCTCTGTTTACAGCTATTTAGCCCTAGGAGCACTTCCATCTATAGCAGTCCCTCCAAAATACACTGTAGAGACAGTTTGTGGGAGGTAAATTTCCTCAACTTCTGCTTATCTGGAAATTCTTTAATCCCTGCTTCAAATTTAGGTGATAACCTTGCAAAGTCCAGTATTCATGGTTGGGGGCCCTTCTTTTCATTGCATTAAATTTATCATGCCACACCCTTCTGGCCTGTAAGGTTTCTGCTGAGAAATCTGATGATAGCTTCGTGGGCTTTCCTTTATAAGTGATAACATATATTAGAGGTTTAAACAAAGTGCATGTTTGTTTCCTCGCTTAAACAACTTTGTGCCTTGCCATTCTAATCATGGTTTGGAGATGATCTATGAAATTTCAATATGCTCCAGGTAAGAAGGGCAAAGTGAGGGAAGCAATGAGAGGGGACACCTACATCAGGAAGTGAAATCTTTCCCACAGGTACCTGGTCTACTTCTTATATCTTATCACCTCACCAAATCCCAATGGCCTTGAAAATTTATATATTTTATCTGATCACATGGTCACATCTAACCTAAAGAGTTCCTATTAGTAAGCAGGAAGGAAAGGGAAGTATAGATCCTGAGTAGACTCAGTGTTACAAAAGCCAAAAATGTTTCATAAGACAAGGAATACCCAGCGGTGCCAAGAATAGCTCAAAGATCAAGTAAGATTGTAGTGCAGAAATGTCCATTAATTTTAAGAATAAAAAGGTTATTAGTGACCATGGCAAGGAAAAGCTCAATGAGTGATGCAGCAGAAATCAAGGGAAGTGAGGTAAGGATAATACTAAGAGGTAAACAAGGGAAGACAATAGTTCTTAAATAAAAATAGATTTAAAAAAATAAAACAATAATTTTATAGACTGCACGTAAGCTCAAGAAATTCTGGGGGATGATGAATGTTTCTGAATTGTGCTGCTAGTTGTACACGTTCATAAATTCACTAAAAAAAATCATGAATTGACACAATGTGTGAATTTTGTGATATGTAAATTATACCTCAACAAAACCTAAACATAAAACTAATGTTAATAACCTGTATAGAAATCTGGCTGTGAAGGAAATGATAAAGATGTGGTATTTCTTCCCTCACTGCCAAATTCAAACACTTGATTTTGGTTTCTTTTTTTACTTTGTTTTATCTTGGCAGTTTTTATTGGAAGCTAAGTTATTTTGAGGAATGGAATCTTGTTTATCTTTGTCAGGGAATTAAGAAAAGGAATATAAAACATGATGTAGTAAAATATTATGAAGTTATGTGAAGTAAGACTTGAGAAACTTTTCCCTACTTGTTCTGCCATAACTACTTCCCAAAGGTCAATACACTTATCAGCCTGGTGTGTATCATTCTAAAGTTATATGTATGTAGAAGCATTTACAAGGGTGGGTCCAGGTTAGGTGGAACCTAAAGTCTATACAATATGACAACCTTATTAAGAAAATAAATAGAACACTATATGTTTACAATTAGGTTCAAAAGTGTGTATATTTTCCCCTAGTTTTATTGAGATATAATTGGCATATTATATGCTTAAGGTGTACAACCTCATAATTTGACACAGATATTTTGTGAAATTACCATAATCCTTGAGGGCATTATGCTAAATAAAAGACAAATACTGTTCATTCTTACTTATATGCAGAATCTAAAAGAGTCAAACTTAGACAGTAGAAAAGTGTACATATCTTTTAATGAAAAGAGAGATCACAGTGAAATGCTGGAGCCTTAAAAATCCAGACTCATTTCTTTTGAATGTCTCCTTAGAAAATTTTCTAGAAATTCTTACAGAGAAATGCTTCCTGTGAAAAAGTAGGTTCCCAGAACATACTACAACTCCAGGCACTTCTAGTTACCCAGGGACTCGTTCAAGAGAAAGATCCTGAAGCTGCATAGAAAATCTGCCACTGGCTGTTAATAGTGTGGGTAGCCAGTGTACAGAGCTTAATTGTGCTAAATATACACTTCTTTTTATTTTTTCCCCTCTTACCCATTTAATTTGTATTTAAGATCTCCATTCCACTGGCATAGTGGAATCTTGTTCTCAGTCACTTGGGGCTTGCCCCTTTTTCTTAGAGATTGGTCATACTCCCTAAGGGCTTAAAGGTGCAAAAGAATTAGAACAGATAATTCTTGGCAAGGTCACTGAAGACCCAAGCTTTCTACGCCCATTGTGTAGCCATTCTTTTCCTTGGTTCCCTCTTTCCCAGGGCTTGGCCACTCTCTCTGGGACGCTCCAGTGCATAGACTCTCATCTAGCAGGTTGTCCCCAGAACAGTTCATATGAGTTGTTTACAACCAACAATGTGCCCTGCAGGTTGACAGCAGACCATTCTTGAATATCACTCTACTGTTTTCTCCCCAACCCCAAACTTGCATGATATTTTGTGTAGTGAAAAATTTTTAAATGAAGAAATGCTGCTCATTCTTATGATTTTTTCCCCTCATTTTCATCAATGCTCAACATGTTCTCTACCTAAGGACTTTAGATTTCAGATGTCTACATCTAGAGAAATTTGAAGTCTCTTTTCTTTCTCATTCCTCCCTCAAAACAGTGAACTTAGGAACTTGAATGGGGTAGGGGGAGAAAGTGGTATAGGAAGTAGTGGATAATTATCAGGGAAATAATTGGCTAAAATTTATTAAATAGCCTAACTGTATGTTTTCCAACATGTAAGAGATGCCACTAATTTTAAGCTATTATATTAAATGTGATCAATTTATTTTTAAGAATGTTATCACTTGATTACATAAATTAATCTATGCAACACCATATAGATTTCTTTTTCCATACTGCAATCAAAGTTTGAGTATTAGCTGACTTCACATGGAGCATACAATGATTCTACTGTCACTTTTGGTCACCAGCAATGAATGCATTGTATTAGTCCTTTCATATAGACTGAGAACCTATTATATGACAAACGTTCCAGGTGATGGGAGTCTCCATCCTAATGAAGCTTAGATTTCACTGGGAAGGAGGATAATGAAGAAGCATACACATTTTATGTCAGGTAGTACAGATAAATGCTACAGGGGAAAAAAATGGCAGATGAAAGCTTAGAGAATGGAGGGAGTAGTGAGAGAAGGCTTTATCAGAAGCTCTGAAAATACTGAGACTGAGCCAGTTGAAAACCTGGAGGCAGAGCCCTGCTAGAGAGAACAAGTGATAGAGGGACTGTGAGAAAGGCAGAGGTACCGGGAGAGAGTGCAGGCAGCGGTGACAGGAGCCGGACTTTGAGACGGGGTCCAGGAGCTAGATCATGTGTCCAGGTACAGTGGCGTGCACCTGGACAAGAGCTCTGGATTTTTACTCTCAATAAGTGTGGACCTTTGAGAATTTTTCTTTTTGTGTTTGTTTCTTAGCTTTGTTTCTTTTAATCAGTGTCATGTTTTTCATAAACATTGCACAGTGTCACTACTTTTAGGACCGACAGCTTAATTTCAAGGCATACATCCTGAAGTATAACCAGGTCTCATTTGCCTTCTAAATATAATAAAAATAGGTTAAAATATAAAGTGTATAATTTTATTCTTAAGATTAGCAGCTCGTAGAACATGAATGTGGTCACAAACATGTTTTCAGTTTAGAATATGCTGTGCTCGACATCAAGCAAATAGGCAATTTCTCCTGCCTTTAATCACATTGCTTGACAGGTGACAGACATGTTCTATAAAAAATATAATAAAAAAAACTTTTGAAAACATATTTAAAAAAAAAACTTTTCAAGTCAGTGTAGTCAGTGCTGGTGTTACAGAAAAACGTCTGTGAAGATCCTTCAAATGGAAATTGCAAAATCAACTATGTAAAGATTTCTAAGCTAAATGACTCAACTGGAGAGACAATCAGAATACCAGATAATTTTTTTTTGCATTATTAGGTTGTGTTGTTCAAAAAACGATAACTATGTCACAACTTACTCCTCTGACCAGCCATTGAAAATTATGTTTATATTGTCTATACTAAGTATCCCAGTAAGTCTCTTGAACTATGTCCTAAGGAAATAATCAGAGATATGGAGGAAGATGTAGCTTCAAAGATACTTATCCTAAATAATAAAAGAAAATTGAACAAAATCCAAATAACCCAACAAGGTAAAAATCAAAATACTGCCATTCTGTATCATGAAGTAATACTGTGATAGTGAATGTTCAAGAATATTCAATATACTAAATATAAAATGAAAGAATGAAATCTTCTCTGTGTTTTTTCTTTTCCCATTCAGGTATACCAAGCTGTCAAGTTTCATTCTTCAAGAAGTTCACCTTTTAATTTGACAAGTCCCACATTTGCCTTTTCTGATGTTACCATTATTAATCTTGATTTCAGGAATACAAACACTATGCATTGTCTTTTTGGGATACTTCCTGATTTTTTTTGTTTACATGCATTTCATTTTATTTTAAAATTTACAAAGCTGACAAAGCAATCACAAGGATTTCCTGTCCCTTAAAGCAAAATGTACTATTAGACCTGTCTTTCCCTCTCCATTTATATATATAATTTCAAAGAGCATATCAAGGCCCGTTATCTCTGAGTCTACTTCCTTCTGATTAAACAATAGAATTGAATAGCTCCTTTTTAAAGGGAGGAGATCTTGTTATGTTTTATTTGATCTTACCAATTTTTCCATTGTTTCAGTCGTCCAGCCAGATTGGACTGAAGATGTGAGTGCCATGCCAGTCTCTGGAAGTACTGTTTTACTTCTATCACTTCATTCCAGTCATATTTTATCTTCTTCTCTGCATTTAAATGAAAAGGAATTACCAAATATTAGTTTCTGAAATATCACTAAATCATTGTTAAATTTATAATCTAGTGATTTTTAATTATAAGCTTATAATTTTTATTTATTGCATAAGTGAAAATTACATACTTTCTTAGATGTTTGCATGTTAATAGTAGTAAAATGTATGACTTTAAGAACAAATGATACATTATAAGTTTTCTTTCTCTGAAATGAATAGTAAACTGTAAATATGTTTTTGCTAAATTTGCCTTCATCACTGTCATATGTTCTGGCATTAAATTTTGGAATGGTAAAATCAAAAGACTAAAAGGTTATAATAGTTAGAATTACCTATGAAAAGTGTACTAAGAAATAAAACAGAGTAATGAGGCAAATCAACATAATTACTTCTTTTTCATGATTTGAGCAATACTTCATAAAAGGAAGCACCATAAAGCATATGTAAAATCTCAGCTTCATAAATATCTACACCATAAACAGTCAGCTATAATTAGGTATCTGTACCAGAGAGAAGTCAGAGAGATTCTGTGTGATATAATTTTGCCTTTCCAGCAACTGCCTAAATAACAATGAAAGGTAGTATGTGCTATAACGGTTAGTAGAAGAGCCTTTGCAGCCAGCCTTCTTTAGTTCAAATCCCAGATCTGCCACTCACTAGCTGTCTGACCTCTCTGCTTCAGTTTCTCATCTGAAAAATGTGAATGACAATAATAATAGTCACTTCATACAGGTTTCTCAATGTTAAATGAGTTACTATTGCGTGTGAAGCACTGACAGTTACGTGTTCTTTAAATATTTCCCGTTATTAGGATGATCCCTTTTTTTGTTACCCATTCATATTCTCATGCTTCAGCAGCATTATCTAGGGCTCACGGCATGCTGGTGAGAATTTTAGAAGACAAATCAAACAAATGGAAAGGAAAATACAACAAAATAAAGACCTGTAACCAGCCCTGAGAAGATTTTTCTGACATTTGAAAATTATTCCCACCATCTAATTCCAAAAGCATCTAAGCAAAAGGGTAGATTTTATTTTGTCTTAAAAGCTTAGTTTTATGTAAATCTGATCAGAAAAAAGATGAAAAAGTATAGATTGGGTTAGACTATACAAATGCTAAAATGTTTGGTCTCCTTTTCCATCCATCATCTACAAGTAAATGTCACGATACACCTTTATTTAATGCCCTTTAATTTTCTCCAGTCCTTTTACATAATCTAAATTCAAAGTGACAGAGATTATTTTAATAAAGGCATAACTACAACAGACAAATGATCTGATTTTGTATGTCTAAAGGTTCTCGGGACAAGTGTGAAATAATTTCTGATTTTATCTATTAATATGTGAAACAACAAAGATGATGTGTTTAGTGAGCTTTACTCAAAAAAGCTTTACTTCCTAAAAAAGGTATGTTATTTTCATCTGACATGATAGAAAGGGAACAGCTGTCACACCAACTTGTTTCTTAAATTCTGTATTTTATGCATCCCCATGGAGTTTTTATCCTGGTGTCTGAAGTTTCCTGAAATGTAATATATATATTGAAAGGTAATTTATTAAAATTCAGTACAATCATAACAACTTAATTTTTTAAAATATATGCTATTTGTTCACTCTAATTATAAAACTAATACAAAGTCATAGTAAAATGTTTAAACACTGCAGGCACTATTTGGAAAAAAAATCCCTAAAAATCACCTTACACAGGAAACAACGTATTGGTAGTAAATTTATTTCTAGATTATTGATTTCTCCTCAGACTCTCTGTGTATATATTCATATATCTATTTTGTAACCTTGGGGTCCTAACAAACATAGCCATTTTTTCCTGCTTTTTAAAACAACATAATTCCATGAACATTTTGTTGCCATTTTATATTTTTAGAAAACTTGATTATAAGGGTTCCATGATAATTATTCATCTGGATTTTATGGAAACGTCAACCTTGTGTGCCTTTTCATATTTATTTGACCACCTCCTTTTACTTTATTAGTTGGTGGCCAAGGCATTCCAGGTCATGCCTCCCCTTTTTCAACTTGGATGAAATAGTACATGGTGAGGAGCAGAATGCAGCTTTCCAGAGTGGTCACCAAATTGGTGGGGGATTAGCTATCCTGACTTGAGGTCAACTTTGGTCAATAGGAAATAAGAAACACAGGAGAGCAGAGCAAATGAGTGCCTCCCGTTTCTTCTGTGGACTACACCCAGGACTGGCTACCCTTCAAGAGAGGTCTCATATGCTAGGGGATCATGCCCCCTGAGCGATCTGTCCTGTATCTGTGGCTCATTTGAAGCAGTGGCAGATGCAGCGGTGCATCACTCAACATTGCTTTGGTTCTGAATTCCTTTCCTTTTTTCCTGCTCACCCCCACTGCACAGGGCTGACACCTTCCAGGTGAAGCAATATAATCTTCGTTTCAGGTTCCATTTTCTTAAGAAGATAGATTTTTCTTAATTTATTTAAACATTTTCATTTCTTGGGGAAGCTATTTCCATTGTTTCGGTATTGTAAATAGTACAGTAATATAATGGCCACTTGATGCATGTCTTCGGCTGCATTTCTTTGTATTTCACAGGACTGATAAGAAATAACCCTCTTAAGGCTCTTAAATATTCATTGCAAATGAATTTTCAGAAAGGTTATACTTATGTATACCCCTACAAAAAAGTGAAAAGAATGCTCATTGCCAAAAAATGTGTTCTTAACTTTTTTTTTTTTTTTTACAATTTATTTTGGTATCATTAACCTACAATTACATGAGCAATATTGTGGTGATTAAACTACCCCCTTAATCTCCCCACGAACCCTATTACAGTCACTGTCCATCAGTGTAGTGAGATGAGAATCACTACTTGTCTTCTCTGAGCTGTACAGTCCCCCCCATGCCCCCCCACCTTATGTCTGTTAATCGTAATGCCCCTTTTACCCTCTTATCCCTCCCTTCCCACCCTTCTTCCCCAGTACCTTGCCCTTTGGTAACTATTAGTCCGTTCTCGGGTTCTGTGAGTCTGCTGCTGTTTTGTTCCTTCAGTTTTTGTCTTTGTTCTTATACTCCACATATGAGTGAAATCATTTGATACTTGTCTTTTTCGGCTTGGCTTCTTTCACTGAGCATAATACCCTCTAACTCCATCCATGTTGTTGGAAATGGTAGGATTTGTTTTCTTCTTATGGCTGAATAATATTCCATTGTGTATATGTACCACCTCTTCTTTATCCATTCATCTACTGATGGATACTTAGGTTGCTTCCATTTCTTGGCTATTGTAAATAGTGCTGCAATAAACATAGGGGTGCATCTGTCTTTTTGAAACTGGGCTGCTGCGTTCTCAGGGTAAATTCCAAGGAGTGAGATTCCCGGGTCAAATGGTATTTCTATTTTGAGATTTTTGAGGAACCTCCATACTGCTTTCCACAATGGTTGAACTAATTTGCATTCCCACCAGCAGTGTAGGAGGGTTCCCTTTTCTCCACATCTTCGCCAACATTTGTTGTTGTTTGTGTTTTGGATGTTGCCCATCCTCACTGGTGTGAGGTGATATCTCATTGTGGTTTTAATCTGCATTTCTCTGATGATTAGCGATGTGGAGCATCTTTTGATGTGCCTGTTGGCCATCTGAATTTCTTCTTTAGAGAAGTGTCTATTCATGTCCCCTGCCCATTTCTTAATTGGATTATTTGCTTCTTGTTTCTTAAGGTGCGTGAGTTCTTTGTATATTTTGGATGTCAACCTCTTATCAGATACATCATTTATGAATATATTTTCCCATATTGTAGGATGTCTTTTTGTTCTACTGATGGTGTCCTTTGCTGTACAGAAGCTTTTCAACTTGATATAGTCCCACTTGTTCATTTTTGCTTTTGTTTCCCTTGCCCGGGGGGATATGTTCATGAAGAAGTCACTCATGTTTATGTCCAAGAGATTTTTGCCTATGTTTTTTTCTAAGAGTTTTATGGTTTCATGACTTACATTCAGGTCTTTGATCCACCTTGAGTTTACCTTTGTGTATGGGGTTAGACAGTAGTCCAGTTTCACTCTCTTACATGTAGGTGTCCAGTTTTTCCAACACCAGCTGCTGAAGAGGCTGTCATCTCCCCATTGTATATCCAAGGCTCCTTTATCAAATATTAATTGACTGTAGATGTTTGGGTTAATGTTTGGATTTTCTATTCTGTTCCACTGGTCTGTGGGTCTGTTTTTGTGCCAGTACCAAATTGTCTTGATTACAGTGGCTTTGTAGTAGAGCTTGAAGTCAGGGAGCATAATTCCTCCTGTTTTATTCCTCTTCCTCAGGATTGCTTTGGCTATTCGGGGTTTTTCTGGTTCCATATGAATTTTAGAATTATTTGTTCCAGTTCATTGAAGAAAGCTGTTGGTAGTTTGATAGGGATTGCATTAAATCTGTAGATTGCTTTAGGTAATAGAGCCATTTTGACAATATTTATTCTTCCTAGCCAAGAGCATGGGATGCATTTCCATTTGTTAGTGTCTTCCTTAATTTCTCCTAGGAGTGTCTTGTAGTTTTCAGAGTACAGGTCTTTCACTTCCTTCGATAGGTTTATTCCTAGGTATTTCATTCTTTTTGATGCAATTGTGAATGGAATTGTTTTTCTGATTTCTCTTTCTGTTAGTTCATCATTAGTGTATAGGAAAGCAACAGATTTCTGTGTGTTAATTTTATATTCTGCAACTTTGCTGAATTCAGATATTAGTTCTAGTAGTTTTGGAGTGGAGTCTTTAGGGTTTTTTATGTACAGTATCATGTCATCTGCAAATAGTGACAACTTGACTTCTTCTTTACCAATCTGGATGCCTTGTATGTCTTTGCTTTGTCTGATTGCCGTGGCTAGGACCTCCAGTACTTTGTTGAATAACAGTGGAGAGAGTGGGAAGCCCTGTCTTGTTCCCGATCTTAGATGAGAAGCTTTCAGCTTCTCGCTATTAAGTATGATGTTAGCTGTGGATTTGTCATATATAGCCTTTATGATGTTGAGGTACTTGCCGTCTATACCCATTCTGTTGAGAGTTTTAATCATGAATGGATGCTGAATTTTATCAAATGCTTTTTCAGCATCTGTGGAGATGTTCATGTGATTTTTGTTCTTCTTTTTGTTGATGTGATGGATAATGTTGATGGATTTTCGAATGTTGTACCATCCTTGCATCTCTGCGATGAATCCCACTTGATCTTGGTGTATGATCCTCTTGATGTATTTTTGAATTCGGTTTGCTAATATTTTGTTGAGTATTTTTGCATCTATGTTCATCAGGGATATTGGTCTGTAATTTTCTTTTTTGGTGAGGTCTTTGCCCAGTTTTGGTATTAGAGTGATGCTGGCTTCATAGAAAGAGTTTGGAAGTATTCCCTCCTCTTCTGTTTTTTGGAAAACTTTAAGGAGAATGGGTTTTATTTCTTCTCTATATGTCTGGTAGAATTCAGAGGTGAATCCATCAGGTCCAGGGGTTTTGTTCTTGGGTAGTTTTTTGATTACCGATTCAATTTCGTTGCTGGTGATTGGTCTGTTTAGTTTTTCTGTTTCCTGCTTGGTCAGTCTTGGAAGGTTGTATTTTTCTAAGAAGTTGTCCATTTCTTC
>JAQQAC010016209.1:20969872-20984657 GCA_029783875.1 Phataginus tricuspis
AGGTCCATCTGTTCTAGTGTGTTGTTCAGTGCCTCTGTGTCTTTACTTATCCTCTGCCTGGTTGATCTATCCTTTGGAGTGAGTGGTGTGTTAAAGTCTCCTAAAATAATTGCATTGCTGTCTATTTCCTCCTTCACTTCTGTTAGTATTTGTTTCACATATGCTGACGCTCCTGTGTTGGGTGCATATATATTTATAATGGTTATATCTTCTTGTTGGACTGACCCCGTTATCATTATGTAATGTCCTTCTTTATCTCTTGCTACTTTCTTCGTTTTGAAGTCTATTTTATCTGATACAAGTACTGCAACACCTGCTTTTTTCTCTTTGTTGTTTGCATGAAATGTCTTTTTCCATCCCTTCATTTTTAGTCTGTGTATATCTTTGGGTTTGAGGTGAGTCTCTTGTAAGCAGCATATAGATGGGACTTGCTTTTTTATCCACTCTGTTACTCTGTGTCTTTTGATTGGTGCATTCAGTCCATTTACATTTAGGGTGATTATCAATAGATATGTACTTATTGCCATTGCTGGCTTTAGATTCGTGGTTACCAAAGGTTCAAGGGTTGCTTCTTTACTATCTAAGAATCTAACTTAACTTTCTTGTTAAATTATTGTGAACGCCATCTGATGTTTCTTTATCTCTCCCTTCCTATTCTTTCTCCTCCTTTCTTTATATATTAGGTGTTTTATTCTTTGCCTTTAGTTAGTATTTGGATGGTCTGCTTTCTTTGCTATGATTTTATTTTCTCTGGTGTCATCTTTTTAGCCTTTGGCGTGTTTCCCTCTAGAGCAGTCTGTTTAAGATATCCTGTAGTGGTGGTTTATGAGAGGCAAACTCTCTCAACTTTCCTTTGTCTTGAAATTGTTTAATCCCTCCGTCATATTTAAATGATAATCGTGCTGGATACAATATTCTTGGTTCGAGGCCCTTCTGTTTCATTACGTTAAATATATCATGCCATTCTCTTCTGGCCTGTAAGGTTTCTGTTGAGAAGTCTGATGACAATCTAATGGATTTTCCTTTGTAGGTGATCTTTTTTCTCTCTCTAGTTGACTTTAATACTCTGTCTTTATCTTTGATCTTTGCCATTTTAATTATTATGTGTCTTGGTGTTGTCTTCCTTGGGTCCCTTGTGTTGGAAGATCTGTGGGCTTCCGTGGACTGCGAGACTATTTCCTTCCCCAGTGTGGGAAAGTTTTCAGCAATTATTTCTTCAAATACACTTTCTATTCCTTTTCCTCTCTCTTCTTCCTCTGGTACTCCTATAATGTGAATATTGCTCCGTTTGGATTTGTCACACAGTTCTCTTAATATTCTTTCATTCTTAGAAATCCTTTTATTTTTCTCTGCCTCAGCCTCTTTGTATTCCTGTTCCCTGTTTTGTATTTCATTGATAGTGTCTTGAACCTCATCCAGTCTGTTGTTAAGCCTGTCGATGGCTTGTCTCATTTCTGCTTTGTCTTTCCTCATTTTCTCCCTCAGCTCTTGCACATTTTTCTGTAGATCCGTTAGAATGGCTATGACTTTTATTCTGAATTCTTTTTCCGGAAGACTATGCATGTCCATTCCTTCAGATTCTCTCTCTGGGGTGGTGTGTGTCTGAAGTTTTGTCTGTATCATATTCTTCTGTCTTCTCATGACTATAGAATTGGTTGTTGGTAGTTGTTACGTATGTCAGCTGGGCTCTTTATGACTTTAAAAAGGAAAGAGAAGAAAGGAGAGAAAAAGAAAAAGAAAAAAAATACTATTAATAATAAAAAAAGTAAAAGGAGACAGAGAAAAAGGAAAAGAAAGGAAAGAAAAAGAAAAAGCAGCAACACGTAAAGAAAAAAAAAAAACGCCCACCAGGAGTGGTTTCTGTGTGAATGCTGTAGGTGGGGCTGTTGCTCCACTATTCCAGAGCCTTGGCCGCCAGGCTCTGCAGGGCCCTTTAAAGCTGTGGCCGGGGTGAAAATGAATGGGAGGCTGTTGAGCTCTGTGGGAGTCCTAATTATGGCTACCCTTTCCCAGTCACCCTCTATGGGGTCCAACGCTCCCCAGGACTCCCAGCCTGCTGGGCTGAGTGTGCCAAGGCGATGAGGTTCTCTGCTGGACTCCCGTCTCTTTAAGACCGCTGAAAAACAAAGCGCGCGCTTTTCTCCTTTTTTTTTTTCTTCTCTTTTCTCGTTCCCTGAGCCAGCCGCGAGCAAACAGGCATGTTCCCATTAAGACCCTGTGCCCTCTGTCTCTCCAATCTCTGCCACACCGCGCTTTGTGCGCTCGCGTTCCTGGGGCCAATCTGGGGCTGGTTATCTCCTGGGCCTGCACTTCCACTCCCTCCCGGCTCTGAATCCTCTCCTCCCGCCGGTGCGCTGGGGTGGGGGAGTGCTCGGGTTCTGCCAGGTCGCGGTTCGCGGTTCCGTTTCTTACCTGCCTTGCCAGCTGCCGAGTCCTCTCAGGTGTGTCTGCACGGTGTGCGCTTTCCTGTGTGTTCTGGTCTCTCTTTTAGGAACAGTTGCATTTGCTGTGTTTTTGTGGATAAATATAATGTTGTGAGGAAAATTCTGCCGCTCCGTTCACGCCGCCATCTTGCCGGAACCTTCTGTGTTCTTAAGTTTAAAATTTGCCAATCCAATGATCCTAAGTAGCATTAAAAAAAAATGTGGGCATTATTGAAATTTAATATTTTTTCACATATTTACTAGTCACCCATATTCCTTCATAAATTGTCAGTTCATATTCCAATTATTTAATGAAAGTTAGCTTCCATTGCTTTGTTAAGTATTCTCTAATAATGACAGCATCTATTACTCATTTTGGTAAAAAAGATTATTTTATACATTTATATTTGCTATTTTTATTTATGGTAGTTTATTAAAATGAGATTGAACAACCTTTACCATTCCGTCACCTTCCACTGTGTTCATGCACTGCATTCCCCATATAAAAAATATAAATATTCATGTATGTTTCATGAGAAATAGCTTGACATTTATTACTTTTCTAAGTACCCTGGCAATTTTTACTTCATAATACTTTCTTTTCCCACAACTCTAGACTGTAACAGGAACTTTCTCCTTCTTGGTCCATGTGTTCATCAGCATACTGGCATCATACAGTTTTTTTTTTTTATATATTAGAAAGTTCAAATCTTATTAAAGTATGTTTTCTTGCGAAGAAAATACATGTATATGTTAAAGAAAATAAAATACTACAGGAGACTAAAATGGAAAAAGTCTCTTCTTTTCTTTCACATATCACACACACACACACACATAATTTAGAGTCATTCACAGATAACAGTTTTTGAGTTTAGTTCTTACAATGACTACCATAACTTCAAAAATTGTTTGTTTTTACCAAATATGAAATGTATACAGTTTCTATTATCTCTTCTCTAGAAAAGTAGAGGATGTATTGCTTTGACATTACTACTTCCTGTCATCGTAGTATTCTTTTCAGTTCTTTTGGTGATTTTTTAAATTTAAACAATGTACTTGAATTTGCATTTGTTAGTATCTTACCCCTAGAAAATAAATGTTATTAAAAAAGGAAATTAGAATGAACATTTCCTTTACCCCACTCTTTCCCATACTCTTTCCCAATTTTTGTTCACCATATATTTTTGATGTGACCATTTCTAACACTCGTTTACTCTGTAATTCTTAGAGATTTTTCTCTATATATTGATATTAAAGTATGAAAAACAATACAAAGCACTTTCTATTGAACTATACAAATGTTTACCATTGAACTAAATAGTACGACTGACTGGTTCTTGAATCATTATTTCCTGTTGGAAGGAAAAAAAATTACTATAAATACATGTTTTCTTTTTGTTCATTTTTAGTTTTAATAATTTTCTAGATCATGCTGTGATGTCAGCGTTTCTTATACTACATGTTGCCACCATTCTTGGATACCTTTCTTGTTTTGTTGAAATGTCTTCTGGGAAATCTTTTCGTAGATATTAGATTTCTGTTCTTAACTGCCCCAAATTGACATTCGTGGCTTATTATTGATATGAGTGGGCACAGAATTCTAATTTCAAAATTCTCATTTTTCATAGAAATTTAAAGATAATGCTTCATTTTTTTGAACACCTTATATTTTTGATGAGATTTTTACCTCCCTACAATTCCCCTTTCTTTATAAATAAAATTAATTTCCTCTATGAAATTTGTGGGAGTTTTATTTTTAAGGTTACTGATGAATTTTGCTAAGTGTTGTCTTATTTTATTCATCCAGCTGGGTGGTGAATGGACCCTTTAAATGTGCAAATATATGTGTTTCCATAGTTCAGGGACTTTTTCTTTTTTTCAGTTGATTAGTTCCTCTTTCTGGGATTACCTGAATCTATACACCATGTCTCATACTTTTCTTTGACTTTGTCTCAATTATACTGAGAGAATTTCTATAACTGCAATTCCAACATATGTATATTTGTAATTTAGTCAGCCCATTGAGTTTTATATTTCCAAGAATGTAATCTACATCTTAAATCTTTTTTGTTTTCATGGCCAGTTATTTTTGTTTCATGGAAGTAATATTCATCTCAGTTGTCTCTCAGGATATGAATTAGGTTTAATTTATTTTCTCTTCTTTGAATTATTTTCCTTGATTTTTTTTGTCTGTTAATTCTGTTATTCTGTTTGTTCTTGTTTGTCCATATCCTTCACATTCTGTGTTTTGCTCAAATGTATTGTTATATGTGTTGATCTATTAATATTTATAAATGAAGCATAGCATTAATTGGCACTGGTACATGGCATGCTGGGCTCCACAATGGTGGTGTTTGTATTTCTCCAATAGAACTTTCCTGTGATAACACTGACCACTGATTCTCGGTGAGTAAACAAGTTGTATTCTATGGCAGTTGTGGACCTTTGTATGGATTGAAGACTTCATAATTGTTAAAGCAAACAGTTTTACTCTGGGAATGAATATCTCTAATATACTTCTCTATTTTTGTCCAACGTTTTCCTTTTCATAATACCTTGAGAATTGTCTCAACTTCAGCTTAGCTTCCTTCAAGTCACAATATACTTACTTGTAACTTTGTCCCAGAACAGACCATTTTACCCCCAAAAAATTCTTGGACTTCATTCTGAGGACAAAATTCACTTAGAGCAGCCATTCTTTTTATGAGTAGACAGAGGAACACAAACATACCAGGTGTTCTCAGTAAAGTTCTTTAAAATAATCATCTTGATGCTTGACCCACAGCTCAGTCTGACTTTGATATTTCTGGAATCTCGGCTTAGCCTTCCCAGGGATTCCTTGGGAAGATCTGCTTACTTCTCGTGTTAGTCTCACTTTCAGCACTTCTGAATTTGGCAGCAATCTGAACCCACTGGCTTCTATCTAATAGCCCTCTGATCTAAAAATAGAAAATTTTCTTGATCAACAATTATGTTTTATGTATAATATATACATATATAATTACATAGAAATAAACATGTTCATGTATACACACACACACACACATATATATATATATGCAACACACACACACACATAGAGAGAGAGAGAGACAATTTATTTTGAGGAATTGGTTTTGGTGATTATGGAGGATGAAAACTCCATCAAAGCTGGAGACCCATGGAAACTGGAGGTGTAATTCAGTCTGAGTCTTGAGTCCTGAGAACCAGGGAAGCAGATGTTATAAATCCCAATCCAAGGGCCAAAGAAGATGAGACGGGATGTCCCAGTTCAAACAGCAAGACGAGGTGTGGTGTGGGTGGGTAAAAAGGCCACATTCTTCCTTCCTTCACCTTTTATTCTAGTTAGGCCTTCAGCACATTCAATGAAGCCCACTCACACTAGACAGGGCAACTACTTTACTAAGTCTACTGATTCAAATGTTAACATCATCTAGGAATATTCTCACAGGCACATCCAGAAATTATATTTAATCTGGGCACCCCATGGCGAGTCAAGTGGACACTTAAAGTTAACCATCACAAACCTGATGAGTCTCTATTTACTCAAATCTTTAGGTCTCAGCATAAACTTGTATAGAATTTTTCATGAAGTTAACATTCAGTTTTTAGAGTTGCACATATTGCTAACTTTTTGTTATTGTTATGGAGTATATTCTTCATTATATTTCTATGTTAGGGTTGATGACACATACAATT
The DNA here is from genome assembly GCA_029783875.1 of Phataginus tricuspis. NCBI lineage: Eukaryota > Metazoa > Chordata > Mammalia > Pholidota > Manidae > Phataginus > Phataginus tricuspis. The sequence continues at coordinate 20,975,995 of JAQQAC010016209.1, forward strand.
TTTCATAGTATTTACTTATTTTTTGCTCTCAATATTAAAATACATTTTAAGTTGTGATAATTTTTTCTGATAATTTTTCTGGGGTTTTATGTAGAAAATATTGTTTGCAAATAATGGTAATTTTATTTACTCCTTTCCAACAGCTATATCTTGTTTTCCCATGTTATTCCATAGGCCAAAACTAGCACAGCAATGCCAAGAAACATGGTAGCAACATCCCCCTTGACTAATTTCAGAATTACACGCAAATTCACTTTTTTATAATATAGATAATGCAAAGGTATTAGTTATTGTGTAAGTAAGAAACCTATTTTCCATTAATTCATTTTTTAAGTAGAGTTAATATTTCCTTTCATTTTTAAGTTTTCCCCACTAATACAAACCCCTGTAAGTATTGAAAGTTTGTCATCTCTAGTCTGATTATTTTCCAACTTTCTCCATATTTGAGAATGTAATGTTAAGCTAGAAAAGAATAATATTAGATCTACTAACTATTTAGAGTACATTGATCTGTTTATTGGCCACTATGCTCTAAAGCCCATTTCCTACTTTTCTCCTGCCATACTCTTTCCTCAGGGAGCTTAGCCCCACAACTATATAGCCCATGCTCCCTTACTAATTAGGGTCTGACTGAGCTCTGTCAATGGGAGCCCCTAGCAGGACATTTGAGGGTAAATGCAGAGAAGACCAGATTCTAGGATAATTTCTCCCACCTCTCTGCTTCATATTGACTTCTTGGTGTGGCTGCCATCTCTTTGTGGCTGTTAACTTCCAGCAGCACTCCTTCTTCCTAAATCCCAGTTCCTACCAGAAGGCCTTACTACTGTTCCTTTGTACTGCTGCTTCCTGCCCTTGCCCTTCTTGCACTTGGTGTAGCAGTGGCTTCCTCTTATGCTAATAGCCAACTGCCTTCTGGTCCCCCGTTCACCCGTTCAGTTCTAAAACTTTTTGAAAATAATAGTCCCAATATTAAACTCCCTCTATAAACTTCACAGCTTAAATTCTCCCTTTCTTCCTGGTCCCCCAGACATATAATTTTAAATTAAAATTGTTATTTAATAATCAGATGCACAGGTGATAGGGGAGAAATCACCTAAAAGTCATAATTGCAAGAAAAACCTAACATCCAACTTGAAAATCAAGACACTAACATTTCCTTCCACTCCTCTTTATATCTAATAATTCCATCACCCAACTAAAAAAGCACTTTAATATCTAGTAAATGAAATAACATTATAAAAAGGGAGATTTACCAGTTCATATATATTGATTTGTATACCTTAATTCTCAGTCTAGATGTGTAGATTGACTATTATATTCCAGAAAAATCATTCAACTTAATTTTATTTACATTTGATAAATAATATATAATCGGTGGTACCAGGACATTTTGTGAGGCCATGAGCATTAGAAAAGCTTTCTTACTTTAAAATAATATTTTCCTCAAAAGTCCTCAGGATATATAAGTAAACAAAAGAAATATAGGATGAAAAAGGAATAACTCTCAATGATATTATTTCTGCACTTTTAAATATATGAACCTTTATTTTTTAACATACTTTTCTTAGATTAGACATGTTAATTTTTAAGAGGCCCATTTTCATATTTTATTGGCAAGGCAAACTGAAGTTAACAAATGCAAGTACAGTTTAAAATTATATTCATTTGCTAATTCTTTTTTAGAAGAAGAATGGAAAGAAATTAATATGTAAGAATACATGGCTAGCTGGAGTATCAGCATTGGTCTAAGCAAATTCATTTTATTACTTTTATTTTGTTTCAGGGAAAGATTACAAATAATTTGGTTTTATATCCCTTTATTTATTAAAGTACATTTGTTTTGAACCTGTACTCTCCTTAAAATATTGGCTTCTTGTATCATGCTAAGCAAAATAAATCAGTAGAGAAAGATATACCATGTGAGTTAACTTACATGTGGGAGCTAAAAAAACAAAAACAAATAAGCAAACAAAAAATAGATCCATAAATACTGACAACAGCCTGTTGGTTACATTGGGAGGTGAGTGGGGAGATAGGTGAAGCAGGTGAAGGGGATAAGGAGTGTAGCTCCAGGGGAAAGGGTGTTCCCAGACCAGGGTGAATCGCCTATGAAACCGGTGAAACCAAAATACATCAAGAGTTAAGGGTAGATTGGGAGAAGCTGTATTGCTCTCAGCTTGCTTGAATTTGCTAGGTAGGCCTGGCCCCATCTGTCTTCTCCCGCCACCGCTCCCACTCTCCCACTACAGCATTCTCTCTACTTCCCGCCTGCCCCTTCTGGGAGGAACTCCATTAGCCGGTCCTTGGTGACTGGCAGACAACAGACCAATTACATATACCAGGAATAGAGGGGAGGAGAGAAAAGATGCTCCCTTTCCATGCTTTGCCCCAGAATGGCGGAAGGCTCTGCAGTTGTAAACACCTACTAATATATAAATGAACTCCCACTAGGCAGGAGATTCTAGAAATTCCACAATTTACCCCATAAAGAGGTACAAACTTCAAATTCTACAACAGATTAGTCATGGGAATGGAAGTGCAATGTGGCAAGTGTAACCAATAGTACTGTAATATCTTGGTGTGGCAGTAAGGGCAGCTGCACCTGCTGTTGCAAGCATTTAGTAATGTAAATAGTTGTCAAGTCACTATGCTATGCATCTAAAACAATATAATATAGTATACCAACTATATTCCAATAAAAAGTGTTGGTCCCTTATCTTTATTTAAGTAATCAAAACCTTTTGCTAATATATTCAACTTATCTAGGACTAAATCTCATTAAAATTAATTGAACTTATTCTAAAAACATACTTTATAAACGTTTGAGTTGAAGTAATGCCATGAGTTAGTTTATTTCAGAAAACTTATTTTTATTTGAAGGTTCACTTTTGAAAGATTTTGAATTCATGATATTGTGTATTATAATAAACTCGACATCAGGAATTATAATTGTCAATACATTTTAAAATGGGATCAACATATAAGTTTCATAATTCTTAAAAGGAAATAAAATCTGAAATATTTCTGAAGTGTATTTGAACGTTACTTTGAGGATTCTAAGATTGTCACACAAAAGAAACAACTGCATCTTTTTCAAAGATATACATGATTACTTTCACCTCTTTTTCCACATTTGTGCATGCCATCTATGCCCGTTTTTTGAATCATTTGGTAATTCTATTAAAAAATGAGGCACACAGTGGTGGAGAAAACCCAGAAATAATGCCATTCTCCCTTGGGAAACAGAAGAGAGAGGAAAGGAGGATTTGGACATGAAATTGGCTTTTAGGCACCTCCTTAGCTGGGCTGAGGGGAAAGAAAAATTAATTTCTCAAAGCTATACTGTTGTTGATCATTTTAACCTCAGGACTCTGAGAACTTATGTCATTGTCTCTACTGGGTAACTCACCACACTGTTACACAAGTCTCTTTTTCAGATAATTGTTACCATGGGACTCGGTGTCTTTGAGAATAGGGACAGCATGTTCTACACCCACATTACATACAATGGTGCCTGCCACATGATATTTAATAGAAGTTGTTAAATAAAATGATTAAATACTCAACTAAGAAGTGCAGCATGGTACAAGATTTCTGGTGTGTTAGTATTTTTCTTTTCTGAGTTGGTTCTAGAATTCTTGCTAGTACAGTTTTCTAAAGGCAGACACGGATAACCATTCACCTTGCCAAGCACCCAAGTGTGTTTAAGCTTTTTGCTTTGCCCTTTTATTAAGTTACATATTTCAATATTTACACTTAAAAGGATTAACCTTGCAATAATAAATCTTTTATAGCCAAAGAGAGAGGAAAGAGAATTTAATGGCTATCAGAAACTTACAAAGAGCTTCCTTACATACTATTGAATATATAATCTTTGGAAAATGTAGACCAATATCTGTATTTTCTATTGAGACCTTCACATATAGTCTTTGTCCTAGAAAATTCATATGCAAAGGAAGCCTAACTAGAGAATGAACAAGCACTCTTTGTCAGCACTTGTGTGTCAATATTGTAAGATGATGACTAAGAAAGCACCATAAAGTTTATTTAAATGGTAGATTGCATAATCCAGAATCTACACCCCAAAAATACGTAACTAAAATATCTAGAGAAGAGAAAGAAAAACATAATTGGAACGCTAACAAGAGGATAAGGAAATAGCCAATATCCTGGAGAATAGAGAAATCCAAAGACATGAAAGCAGTACTTGCAATACTATATACTATCCTTTGCACGTGGCTGAAAGGTCAACAATGCCTGTGATTGGCTCAAAGGCTAAGTGATAAAAACACGAATTCCACATCCTGCCAAGGCAGAGAACAGTTTTGTAACCTACTCCTCATTTAGGATAGTTCCTGGGAGCCTGTGAACTAGAAGTAAGAACTAGAAAGAAACCAGTCTTTACATGGACTGAAGCCCAGCCTCCCTGGAGGCTTTTACCATAAGTACATAAAATCATGAAATTCATGTCTAGAACACAATAAAGTATCTAAGTAATATGGAAACAAATGATCAGTACACAATAAAAAATAATCCAGCACATGAGAAGACAAAACAATTGACAGTCCCACAAGTAGTAAAGATACAACAGAGACTAAATCAGCTACACCAACCATGATCACACAGGTTAAGTACCGAACTTAAAATAGTTAAGAAATAGGAAAGCATAAAAATTAATATGATTTCAAAAAGAACCAATCAGAAATTCTAGAACTGAAAGATATGATGACCAAAATCAAGAATTTAAAGGGTAGATTTTATAGCATTTTTAATACAGTGGGAAAAAAATTGTGATTTGTAAGAAGGGTCAGGAGAAACTACCCAGGATGAATCATGAAGAGAAAAAAGTAAAGTGAATACAGAAGAAAGGCTAAGACACAGAGAATACAATGAAATACATTTAATTGGTGCTCAGAAGAAGAGAAAGAGAAGATGGAACCAAAAAAGTGGCTATAAATATTTCAAAACTAATAGAACACATCAACCCACATAGTCAAGAATCCAAATGAATGCTATGAAAGATAAACAAAAGAAATTCAGGCATATGCACAATATATTTGTGGAAAACCAAAGCAAAAAATAAACAACATCTTTTAAAAAAACTAATGCAAGGGTCACACTTAAAGGATCAACGGTTAAAAGGGCAGCTGCTTCATAACATTGACAATGAAAGCTGGTAGCTGATGGAATCACAGCTTCAAAGTGTTAAAATGACTACCAACATAGAATTACAGACAATAAACACAGACCGACAAACAAAAATTGTGATAATCCATCGCCAGCTATCTCACAATAAGAAAATACTAAATGTTTCTATGGGTAAAAAAAAAAATTTCCTAAGTGGCAAGTCTGAGATGCAGGAAGGAGGCAAACCTATAAATATGGTTATATCTAAATCAACATAGAGTGCTTGAAATAAAAATAATAGTAGCTGCCAGTGTTTAAAATATAAAGAACTAAAACCCACAAAAATAATATTATATACATAAACCAAAGATGTAGGTAATTGTAGTTAAGGTAGATTATATTTCCCACATTTTCTGAGAGGAGGGTTAAAAACAAATATTAGACTTTGGTAATTCAGTGCTGCATGTTGTAACTTCTAGGGAAAAACTACTTGAAGAAATAAAGATTATTAAGCTATAAATATCATAAAAAGGGAAAAATACTTAATTCAAAAGAATAAGAGGACAGAAAGAGATTCATAAAACAAGTGGGACTTTAAGAATGCCAATAATAAGTTAGTATTTATAAATCTGATATATTAGGTTATTAAAGAAATGTAATGAATGTACCAATTAAAAGAAAACAGACTCAGACTTGATTTAAAAAAAAACTATAAACTATTTTACAAGAGTTATCTGAAATAAGGGTGAGGTAATGCTGAAAAAATGGAAAAAAATGTGCCACATAAACGCAAATAAAAATAAGTCAAGCATAGCTACATTAATATTAGATAAAATAGATTTTATAGCAAAAAAGCAACAAGAGATATAAAGATTACTTCTGAGCGATCAAAAGTTTAATTCACTGGGAAGATGAAACTATTCTAAATCATTATACCTCAAATAATAGGAGCTCTATATACATAGCAAAAATTTACAAAATTACAAGGCATACAAAAATATACAGAAATAGAGATTTCAGGATATTTCTCTGAACTGATAGATCAAGCAGGTAAAACAGTTATAAAACATAGGACATTTTAGTAGTTTTAAATTTGATGTACAGGATAACATTTTATCCAATAAATTCATCACACACATTCTTTTCAGGCACACAAGGAACATTTAACATTACTGAGCATATGCTAGGCCACAAAATAACTTCAAAGAAATTACAAAGAATTGAAATAATGTAAATTATAGTCATTAATCACAATGCAATTAAATAAAATATCAATAATAAGCATCTCCTCTAACTTTTCAAATTGATATACTTTTCAATACATTTTAGAGAAAAGGAAAAATCAAAACAGAAATTAGAATATATTTTGAAGTGAATAAAAATAAAAATACAGCATAACATTTAGAGACTACTGTTCAACGTATGTTTAGAGGGAAGGTTTAAAAGTTTAAGTTTAAAACACATAATTAGAGAAGAGGAGAGGGTAAAAATTGATGAACTAACAAAAAAACAGCATCCATTTCAAGAAAATAGGAAAACAACAGAAAAATAAACCCAAAGAATATGAAACAAAAAATGTAATAAGAGCAAAAGCAATGAAATAGAGTTGAAATTCATAACAGAATATCAACAAAATTCTCTAAAAAGACTAATTAAATGGATAAACTCTCAGCAAGAGAGATCAAGAAAAATAAAGGGAAAGCATAAGAAAAACGCTGTCATATGAAAAAAGAAAATCACTACAGATACAACACACATTAAAAATACTGTATTACAGAAAACTTGAAAAATAAATGAATTCCGAGAAAAGTACATCTTACCAAAACTGACACAAAAAGAAACAGAAAATCTGAGTAGTAATGAAATTAAATAGAATCCATTATTTCATTTCCCTGAAAGCAAATTCCAGAACCAAATGGCTTCATTAAGGAAGGGAAAAAAACAATATTACACAAAACATTTCCAAAGAACAGAAAAAGAGGGAAAACATCTCAACTCATTTTATAAAAAGAGCATAACTGTAAAACCAAAACTTGACAAGAGCATTATTTTTTAAAATATTACAGATAATTTCTTTTATAAGCACAGATGTGGCAATCTTAATACATCAACAAATTAAATCCAGTGATAAATGAAAGGATAAATTAAATAACAAATAAATCTAGCTAGAAAGATTAATACCTCATGACCAGGTGAGGATTTATTCCAGGAATACATGATTTCTTTAATATTAAAAATATCAAATATTTTAACTCACAAAATTAATATGGTCAAAAGGAGAAATCATATATACGAATGAAGAAAACATATATAACAAAAGCTAATAGTCATTATTAATAAAAACAATGTAGAAAAGGAAGGAAATTTCCTGAATTGAATAAAGATCTAAATTCCTAGACCAAACATTCTAGTCAATAGTGAAATATTGAAAATTTTCCCTTTGAAACCAGAAACAAGACAAATATGCCCATTAATAACACTGTTATCACTTCTGTTTAACATTTTAAAGGTCATCCCAGTCAGTATAATGAAGAAAGAACGCATACATATATACACATATTAAGAGAGAAAGATTTGAAAGAAGGAATTAAATGATTATTGACATTAATAACCCTATAGAGCCTTACATTAAAATTTTTTTTAATTTTTAGACAAAATATTAAGAGTTACTAAGTAGAATTATCAAAGTTGTGGGATCCAAGTTGAACATAAGACAAATTAGTTGTATCCCAGTATTATCATTTAAATAAACAAATAAAAATGAGATTAATAAAACATTTACAAAGTCACCCAGAAGACATAAAATACCCAGAAATAAATTTAACAAGTATGTATAAGATGTCCTTACAAAATGTAGGTGAGAAAAATTAAAGAAGCAAATAATTATTGACTGATTGGAGAACTGAACGTCTTAAAGATGTGAAGTCTACTCCAACTGAATATTAGATGCAGTGAATTTCCAATCAAAATCACTGAATTTTTTTAATGGAAATTAACAAGCTGACTCTAACTATGTATGGAAACATGAAGGGCCAAGTATAGTGAAAGCAATCTTGAAGAAAAGAAAAACTTGGTTGCTTGCACTACCAGGTACCAGTAATGATTTCAAAGTCAGTAAATAAGACAATATGGTAGTTGCAGAACAGTAAAATAGGCCAACAGAAAAGACAAGAGTTCTGAAATAGACCCACATATATATGGTTACTTGACTTATGACAACTGAATGCAGTAGGGAAAGAAGTGTCTTTTTGTAAGAGGCCCTGGATCAGTTGGATATTTATGAGGGGAAAAAAAGAAACCTTAATTTATAACTCACATAAACAAAAAAAATATCAGTTCTATAGGAATTGCATATCTAACTGTAAAAGTTAAAACAATGCAGTATTTAGAAGAAAATGCAGTAGAACATTTTCATAACCATGGAACAGGCAACAATTTCCTAAACAGGACATAAAAAACAATAATAAAAAAATCAGAAAAATTGCTGAATGTTGGGAGCCGCTCCCCGCCATCACAAGATGGCGCCCATTTCCGGC